>ONZH01017215.1:0-535374 GCA_900303285.1 Rhinella marina
GTGGCAAATCATAATGAGGTCGTTATTATGGGGGATTTCAACTACCCAGATATAGACTGGAAAACTGAAACCTGTATATCTCATAAAGGAAACAGGTTCTTGGAAATAACCAAAGACAATTACCTTTCCCAACTGGTTCAGGACCCAACTAGAGGGACGGCCATACTGGATTTAGTATTAACCAATAGACCTGACAGAACAACAGATGTGCAGGTCGGGGGACTCCTAGGAAATAGTGACCATAATATAATAACCTTCCAATTGTCATTCAAAAGAGCGTTTCTTCAGGGAGGAACAAAAATACCTAACTTCAAAAAAGCTAAATTTAGCCAACTAAGAGAGGCCATAGACCTAACTAACTGGGACAAAGTCCTCAAAAATAAAAATACAGCCACAAAATGGGATATTTTTAAAAGCATCCTAATATCTAATTGTGAGAGGTACATACCTTATGGGAATAAAAGGTTAAGGAACAAGAAAAAACCAATGTGGATAAACAGAACTGTAAAGAAAGCAATAAATGACAAACAGAAAGCATTTAAATCACTAAAACAGGAGGGAGCGAGGAAGCATTGAAAAACTACAAGGAAAAAAATATAATATGTAAAAGACAAATAAAAACAGCCAAACTAGAGACCGAGAGATTAATCGCCAAAGAAAGTAAAACTAACCCTAAAATGTTCTTTAATTATATAAATGGTAAAAAGTATAAACCTGAAGGTGTCGGCCCCTTACAGAGTAATGAGGGGGAGTTGCAGAGAGCGATGAGGAGAAAGCAAAGCTACTAAATATCTTTTTCTCCACTGTATTCACTGAGGAAAATAAACTGTCAGATGAAATGCAGACTATAAAAGTAAATTCCCCATTAAAAGTGCCCTGTCTGACCCAGGAAGAAGTAGAGCTGCGTCTTAAAAAGATTAAAATAGACAAATCGCCAGGACCGGATGGCATACACCACCGTATCCTAAGAGAATTAAGTAATGTCATCGCCAGACCCTTATTTCTGATATTTAAGGACTCTATACTGACAGGGAGTGTTCCACAGGATTGGCACATAGCAAATGTGGTGCCAATATTAAAAAAGGGTCCAAAAACAGAGCCCGGGAACTATAGGCCGGTAAGTTTAACATCTGTCGTGGGTAAACTGTCTTGGAGTACCTCAATGAAAATAAGCAAATTACTCCATATCAGCATGGCTTCATGAGGGATCGGTCATGTCAAACCAATTTAATCAGTTTCTATGAGGAGGTAAGTTCTAGACTGGACCGCAGCGAATCAATGGATGTCGTATATCTGGACTTCTCCAAAGCATTTGACACTGTACCACATAAAAGGTTAGTATATAAGATGAGAATGCTTGGCCTGGGAGAAAATGTCTGTATGTGGGTAAGTAACTGGCTCAGTGATAGAAAACAGAGGGTGGTTATTAATGGTACATACTCAGATTGGGTCACTGTAAATAGTGGGGTACCACAGGGGTCAGTATTGGGCCCTATTCTCTTCAATATATTTATTAATGATCTTGTAGAAGGCTTGCACAGTAAAATATCAATTTTTGTAGATGACACTAAACTGTGTAAAGTAATTAACACAGAAGAGGACAGTACACTGCTACAGATGGATCTGGATAGACTGGAGGCTTGGGCAGAGAAGTGGCAGATGAGGTTTAACACTGACAAATGTAAAGTTATGCATATGGGAAGGAATAATGCAAGTCACCAGTACATACTAAATGGTAAAATATTGGGTAACTCTGACATAGAAAAGGACCTAGGAATTTTAGTGAACAGAAATCTAAGCTGCAGAAACCAGTGTCAGACAGCTGCTGCCAAGGCCAATAAGATAATGGGCTGCATCAAAAGAGGCATAGATGCCCGTGATGAGAACATAGTCCTGCCACTTTACAAATCACTAGTCAGACCACACATGGAGTACTGTGTACAGTTCTGGGCTCCTGTGAACAAGGCAGACATAGCAGAGCTGGAGAGGGTTCAGAGGAGGGCAACTAAAGTAATAACTGGAATGGGTGGACTACAGTACCCAGAAAGATTATCAAAATTAGGCTTATTCACTTTAGAAAAAAGACGACTGAGGGGAGATCTAATAACTATGTATAAATATATCAGAGGTCAGTACAGAGATCTCTCCCACGATCTATTTATCCCCAGGACTGTGACTGTGACGAGGGGCCATCCTCTGCGTCTGGAGGAAAGAAGGTTTGTACACAAACATAGAAGAGGATTCTTTACGGTAAGAGCAGTGAGACTATGGAACTCTGTGCCTGAGGAGGTGGTGATGGTAAGTTCACTAAAAGAGTTCAAGAGGGGCCTGGATGTATTTTTGGAGGGTAATAATATTACAGGTTATAGTTACTAGAGAGGGGTCGTTGATCCAGGGAGTAATTCTGATTGCCTGATTGGAGTCGGGAAGGAATTTTTTTCCCTAAAGTGGGGAAAACTGGCTTCTACCTCACAGGGTTTTTTTGCCTTCCTCTGGATCAACTTGTAGGAAAACAGGCCGAACTGGATGGACAGATGTCTTTTTTTGGCCTTATAAACTATGTTACTATGTTACTATGTTACTATATTAGGTATCATCTCGTGCGTAAATATCTGCTCTACAAAAATATTACATGATCCACCCCATCTAGTCAACAACGTGAAAAAAATAAGAAGAAGAACTGTGCTAAAAAAGCCATTTTTTTGTCACCTTTCACCGTCATCTCATCCCGCAAAAAATTAGACCCTACCTAAGACAATAGCCCAAAAAATAAAAAAGATATGGCTTTCAGAAAATGTAGACATAAAAACATGATTGTTTTTGTTTCAAAAATACTTTTATTGTTTAAAACCAAAATAGATATTAAAAAATAGACAAATTAGGTATCGCCACGTCCGTAACAACCTGCTCTATAAAAATATTACATTTTTTTCCCCAATCAATTTTTTGTCACCATACATCACAAAAGGTGTAATACCAAATGATCAAAAAGTAGTATGTACCCCAAAATTGTACCAATCAAACCGTCACCTCATGTCACAAAAATGAGACCCTACATAAGATGATCGCCCGAAAAATAAAAGTAATATGCCTTTTAGAAAAAGGAGACACACAAACATGATTTATTTCAAAAATGCTTTTTTATGTAAAACTGAAACAAAATAAAAATAGACATATTTGATATTGTCGCCTACATAACAACCTGCTCTATAAAAATAGCACATGATTTAATCTGTCAGGTGAACACAGTAAAAAACAAAAAATAAAAACTGTGCCAGAACAGCCATTTTTTTTGCTACCTTGCTTTACAAAAAGTGTAATATAGAGCAATCAAAAGTCATATACTCCACAAAATAGTACCTATAAAAGTGTCATCTTATCCTAATATAAATGTCATCTTATCCTTATTTTCTTAAAAATTTAAAAATTTGCTTCTAAAATTCTAAGCCTTATAAGATCCTAAAAAATAAAATTACATTTACAAAATGATGCAAACATGAAAGTGGACATATGGGAAATGTAAAGTAATAGCTCTTTTATGATGTATCACTATCTCCCTTAAAAGCAGATAAATTCAAATTTTGAAAATTGCAATTTTTTCAAAATTTATGGTAAGTTTTGGATTTTTTAATAAATAAAGGTGAATTATATTGACTAAAATGTTCCATTATCATGAAGTACAATGTGTCACGAGAAAAGATTCTCAGAATGTCTTGGATAAGTAAAAGTGTTTCAAAGTTATTACCACATAAAGTGACACATGTCAAGTTTCCAAAAAACAGCCTGGTCCTTAAGGTGAAAAATGATAAGGTCCTTAAGGGGTTAAACTAGACATACTTGCTGGTAGGGCTCATCATGGTGCCTTTCTTTTGTCTGTATGTTAAACAGCTACAGAGATATCTGAGTTTTTATTCATATCCAAATGAGAATTTCGATAATACAATCCGGTTGTATTATCTTTTACATTGCCCGACGGATCCGTCATAAACTCCATTGAAAATCAATGGGAGACGGATCTGTTTGTTATTGTGTCAGAGAAAACGGATCCGTCCCTATTGACTTGCATTGTGGGTCATGACAGATCCATCTTGCTCCGGATCTCAGGATGGAAAGCAAACCGCAGCATGCTGCAGTTTGCTCTCCGGTATGAGAACTGAACTGAATGCATTTTGGAGCACTCCGTTCTGTTCAGTTACGTTTTGTCCCCATTGACAATGGATGGGGACAAAACAGAACCTTTTTTTTCTGGTATTGAGACCTTATGATGGACGTCAATACCAGAAAATATTAACACAAGTGTGAAAGTAGCCTTAGTCTACATATTACAGTTTCATTCACAAGAACCATATATGATCATATCTCTTTGTGTGGTAATGCTATAACTTGGTGGTTAAATGATTAGTTTTGCATGTAGAAATCGCAGCTTTGAATCGGGAGAGGCATCAAAATATTTCTCTTCAGATATTTTTTTCTTCCACATCTATCCCATAAGAAAAGTCTATGTTCTTATCATATAGAGAATAAGTCTAAAAATTCTAAAAAAAAAAAAAAAAAAAGATTTTTTTTAGAAAGCTAATAGATATTACTGGCTTCTTTAGAATCATATATTGTGTCTGTGAATAAAGCAGTGATTAGCAAAAAAAAACAAAAACAAAACACTATTCTCAATATAGTAAGGCATTATTATTATTAATATTTAGCACTAAGCTATAACATTATTCTCAATATGATAAGGACATAGACTTTTCTTATGGGATAGATATGGAAGAAAAAAATACCTGAAG
Organism: Rhinella marina; assembly: GCA_900303285.1. Classification (NCBI taxonomy): domain Eukaryota; kingdom Metazoa; phylum Chordata; class Amphibia; order Anura; family Bufonidae; genus Rhinella; species Rhinella marina. The sequence goes on from ONZH01017215.1 coordinate 4,785, forward strand.
AGAAAAATTTTGATGTCTCTCCCAAGATTCAAAGCTGAGATTTCTACATGCAAAGCTAATCATTTAACCACCAAGCTATAGCATTACCACATAAAGAAATATGATCATATATGGTGCTTGTGAATAAAACTGTAATATGTAGATTAGGCTACTTTCACACTAGCGTTAATATAAGCTATCTCATATAACTGCTGTCATTATAATCATATATTCTGCCTGTGAATGAAGAAGTAATATGTAGATTGACTTCTGAGCAGATCTCAGTATGATGAAGCTAGTGATAGTGATATAGATAGTGATATGATAGTGATATGATATAGTGACATATATGATATATGATATGATATATGATATGATATATGATATGATATAGTGACATAGTGATATGATAGTTGCATGCTAGCACACAGCTCTTAGACACTGCTCTGCCTTCAGCCTTCTGTCTGGCCCTGTCAATCAAGGGGAGGGGACAGTGCTGAGAGCACAGGGGGTATTACAATGCAGTGCTCAGCTGATTCAGCCCCGCCTACTAGTGCTCCCACAGCTCATTTGCATATGATTAAAAATTCTTTTATCGTACAGACAAAAGAAAAGTATAGTTTTATTCAGCATGATGAGCCCTACCAGGCAGTATGTCTGGTTTAATAGGGTTGATCCTGGTGCCAGAGCCTCTTTAACGCATGTACCCCCATTATAACTCTATTCTATTGACAACACATATACCTCATTCTAATAACAGCACATATAGCCCCTTAACACATACAGTATTGTGCAAAAGTTTTAGGGAAGCGTGGAAAAATGCTTTATACTGTAAATGCTGCACAAATCTTCTGGCACTTACTCCACCTGTGGAAAAATGCTGCAGAGCAAGATTGCTTTCAAAAATAGAAGTAAATGAACAACAGAGAAATCTAAACCAAACCAATATTTGCTGTGACCACCCTGTGCTTTCAAAACAGCATCACTTCTTCTAGGTTCTACTTGCACACATTTTTGTAAAGAAAGTCAGCAGGGAAGTTGTTTCATCATCTTACAGAACTAACCACAGATGGATGGATGGATGTAGCCTTGCCCAAATCTTTTTGTTTTTTCATGTAATCCCAGGCAGATTCGATCAGGAACATAACTACTAGAGATGAGCGAGCATACTCGTCCGAGCTTGGTGCTCGTTCGAGTATTAGGGTACTCGTAAGTGCTCGCTGCTCGGATGAGTATCTCGCCATGCTCGAGGAAATGGCAACTTCCGCATCGTGCATTTTTGGCGCCTATAAACTCAGCCAATCACAAGCCAGGAGACTCTGCGGTACACCCAGCATCACGTGGGGCCCGTACATGTCGATAGCAGGGGTTGGCTGGCCTGATCAGGTGACCCTGGAATATACTACTGACTGGCCGCGGTGCTCGGCTCAGATGCTGTCTGGATGTCGTTAAGGATAGAGCTGCTGCGTTTCAGGGAGAGTGTTAGGGCCTGCATTTAGTTCTCTGTTAGGCAGGAATCACCCACAAAGAACCCAACAGCCCTTCTAAGGGCTACAAGAATTTTGTTTTTGTCTCCTGGCTTGGTTGGCTGGCTGGCACTAGTAGTGCAGCTATCACTATATATAACCCCCTTTTTTTTTAATGTTATATCTCAGTGATACAAATCCATTTCACACAGCAGTGTGGAACCATTCTGTGTGTCACAGTTCAGTACACTCACTCCAATCCGTATTTTCTGTCCAGGTGACACTTTCTGTACGTCACTTAATACAACCTAGTCTTTTGCTGTCACGTTGATCCCAAAAATCTCTGTGCGACATTTGTCTGGGTCGCAGTCAAAATAGCCACCGTCAGCAGGGTGTCAGTTAGCTCTACGATAGTTTCTGCACGTCACGTTCCCAAAAAAACAAAACTACAAAAAAAATATATAAAAAAAATCGTTTTTTTGTTGTTTTAGCTCAGTGATACAAATCCATTTCACATAATGGCGTGGAACCATTCTGTGTGTCACAGTTCAGTACACTCACTCCAATCCGTATTTTCTGTCCAGGTGACACTTTCTGTACGTCACTTAATACAACCAGACTGAACAAGTTTGTGGGTTTCAGTACAGCAGGCCCATTTATTTTTTATTTTTTATATAATACACTTATATACAGAAAATGTTGAATCCCAGGGCTAAGGGTCGAGGACGAGGGCGTGGGCTTGGGCATTCAATTACTGCAGGGGGCAGAGGCTGTGGTCCTGGGCAGGTTGAGACAGTACCTGCTGATGAGGGAGAAGGGGAACGCCGCAGAGCTACACTCTCTAGCTTCATGTCTCAACTTACAGGGACACGTGGTAGAGGACTGTTGAAACCACAACAGTGCGAACAGCTGATGTCGTGGATTACGGACAATGCTTCAAGTAATTTGTCCACCAGTCAGTCTTCCACGCAGTCCACCCACGTTACCCAAGGGAGCACTCCTCTGGCTCCTCCACCTCAACCTCCTTCCCCCCAGTCTGCCCCCTCCCAGGAAAATTTGGAATGCGATCCGGCATACTCTCAGGAACTGTTTTCTGGACCCTTCCCAGAGTCACAAACTACTTCTCAGGTTGCTGCTGACCTCGTTCCCGATGCCCAAGTTTTCCAACTGTCGCAGTCTGTGGGTGATGATGATGATGACAATGTTGAGTTAGTGGAAGAAGTTTGTAAAGAGGTGTCGGACAATGAGGAGACACGGTTGTCAGACAGTGGTGAAGTTGTTGTCAGGGCAGGAAGTCCGAGGGGGAAGCAGACTGAGGAATCGGAGGATGACGAGGTGACTGACCCAAGCTGGGTTGATAAGCCAAGTGAAGACAGTGCTTCTGAGGCGGAGGCGAGTGCTGCACCAGAACAGGTTGGAAGAGGCAGTGGTGTGGCCAGAGGGAGAAGCAGGGCCAGAGCTGGTGCATCAGCAGCAACTGTTTCACGTAGTGAAGCTCCCGTGGCGAGGCCTAGATGTTCGCAAGTCTGGAGGTTCTTTAAAGAAATTGAGGATGACCGATGGACTGTGGTGTGCAACCTGTGCCACACCAGGATCAGCAGGGGTGCCACCACTACTAGCACCACCAGCATGCACAGGCATATGAGTGCTAAACACCCCACTCAATGGAACCAAGGCCGTTCACCTCCTGCGGGTCACACCACTGCTCCTTCCCCTGTGTCACTCGCTGCCTCTGCTAGTCAACCCCCTGCCCAGGATCCCGGCACAAGCGCCTCCCGCCGGAAAACCACACCTTCGCCTCCACGATCCTCCACAGTGTCCACCAATGTGTCCCAGCGCAGCGTTCAGCTGTCTTTACAGCAGACGCTGGAGCGCAAGAGGAAATACAGTTCCACCCAGGATAAATAAATGCAAGCCCTTGGTTCGAGATCGATTAACTAATCATAAACAAATAGCCTGAGGCTATGATGATCCCTTTCAGAACCTCTTTGTTAATTAAAAATTAGAACAGTTCCACCCACCCACATGCCCAAGCCCTCAACGTCCACATCTCCAAATTGCTGAGCCTGGAGATGCTGCCCTATAGGCTGGTAGAGACCGAGGCCTTTCGCAATCTCATGGCGGTGGCTGCCCCTCGGTATTCGGTCCCCAGCCGCCACTATTTTTCCCGATGTGCCATCCCAGCCCTACACCAGCACGTGTCAGAGAACATCCTCCGTGCCCTGACCAACGCTGTTTCTGAGAAGGTCCACCTAACCACGGACACGTGGACAAGTGCTGCCGGGCAGGGACACTACATCTCACTGACGGCACATTGGGTTAACTTGGTGGAGGCTGGGACCGAGACTGACCCTGGGGCCGCTCATGTACTGCCCACAACGAGGATTGCGGGGCCTACCTCGGTCATGGTCTCTCAGACGTACTATGCCTCCTCCTCCGACCCCTCCTCCTCCTCCACCTCCTCCTCCCAATTACCATCCGTGGGCACGGCGCCTTCAGTCGGTAGCTCTAGGCGCAGCAGCAGTGCCGTGGGTAAGCGCCAGCAGGCGGTGCTCAAACTGCTGAGCTTAGGTGACAAAAGGCACACCGCCCAAGAGCTGTTACAGGGCATCACGGCGCAGACCGATGTGTGGCTGGCACCGCTGAACCTCAAGCCAGGCATGGTTGTGTGTGACAACGGGCGTAACCTGGTGGTGACTCTGCAACTCGGCAGACTGACACATGTGCCATGCCTGGCCCACTTCTAAATCTAATAGTTCAGCGGTTCCTCAAGACATACCCCAATCTGTCTGATTTGCTCACCAAGGTGCGCCGCATCTGTGCGCATTTCCGCAAGTCGACCACAGATGCTGCCACTCTCAGGGCAGCGCAGCGCCGCCTACAACGGCCCGCTCACCGACTGTTGTGCGACATGCCCACGAGATGGAATTCCACATTAAACATGTTATCCAGAGTTTACCAGCAGCGCAGAGCGATTGTAGACTGCCAGATGTCAACTTCCACCAGAACTGGTAGTCAGGTCAGTCAGATTCCTCAAGTCTACAATGAGGAGTGGACGTGGATGTCTGATATCTGCCAGGTGTTGAGCAACTTTGAGGAGTCAACACAGATGGTCAGCGGCGATGCCGCCATTATCAGCCACACCATCCCGCTGCTTTGCCTGTTGAAAAACTCACTGCTCAGCATGAAGTCGGATGCTTTGCGCTTGTCACAAGAGACGGTGGAGGAAGATACGTCGCTTGATAGCCAGAGCACCCTCCGGTCTGTTTCTCAGCGCGTATCGGAGGAGGGGGATGAGGAGGAAGAGGAGGAGAATGTCGGCGAGACAGAAGAGGGTACCAGTGCTCAGTCCTTAACTCTTGAGCGTGTATGGGCTGAAGAGGAGGACTTGGAGGAGGAGGAGGAGGAGGAAATGGAGAGTCAGGCCAGTGAGGAGAGGGAATTCTTGTGTGTTGGGACTCTGGCGCACATGGCAGACTTCATGTTAGGCTGCCTATCCCGTGATCCTCGCATTAGAAGCATTTTTTCAAACACCGATTACTGGGTTTTCACTCTCCTGGACCCACGGTACAAGCAGAACCTTTCCACTCTCATCCCTGCAGAGGAAAGGAGTATGAGAGTGAATAGATATCAACAGGCCCTGGTGCACAAGCTGAAACAATCCTTCCCATCTGACGCCACTAGCCGCAGAGGGCATGGTTCTGTGGGCCAAGTAGCGGGGGAGAGGAGGCGAGCAGGCAGTTTGTCCAGCACTGGCAGGGGAACGCTCTCCAAGGCCTTTGCCAGTTTTATGTCACCCCAGCAAGACACTGTCACCTGTCCCCAGTCTAGGCAGAGTAGGGGGGAGCTGTACAGAAAGATGGTGAGGGAGTACCTAGCTGACCATACCAACGTCCGTAGCGATCACTCTGCTCCATACAACTATTGGGTTTGAAAGCTGGACACGTGGCCTGAACTGGCACTGTATGCCTTGGAGGTGCTTGGCTGCCCTGCCGCTAGAGTGCTGTCAGAGCGGGTATTCAGTGCAGCTGGTGGCGTCATCACCGATAAGCGTACATGCCTGTCAACTGACAGCGCTGACAGGCTGACGCTTATTAAAATGAACAAAGCCTGGATTTCACCGGAATTAAAATCTCCTCCGGGGGGAAAGCAGCTAAAGATTAACATTACTTATGTACCTCCTCCTCCATATCGTCTTTGCCTAACGCTGACCAAAAAAACGCCATTTTTCAGAGGTCCAACTGGCACTCTTATACCACAATTTTTCAGGAGGGCCCCCTACAGGCCCTCTCTCCAAACAATTTTTCTGGAGGTCCACCTATAGGCCCTCTCTCCAAACAATTTTTCCAGAGGTCCACCTACAGGCCCTCTCTCCAAACAATTTTTCCGGAGGTCCACCTACAGGCCCTCTCTCCAAACAATTTTTCCGGAGGTCCACCTACAGGCCCTCTCTCCAGTTCCAGTTTCCAGTTTTATTTGCGCAAACTGCGTAATTTTTTTTTTTTGGGATAGGTGTGAAAAATAATATTACCTGCGTATCTATATTGCCCAACATTGGGTACGGTAGCAACAAGAAGACCAAACACATGCTGCCCACAGGGTTCCGCAAATTCCTGGTCCACAATGTCAAGGAGCTCGAGGTTCTGTTGATGAGCAACAAGTCCTTCTGTGCAGAAATCGCCCACAACGTCTCCTCAAAGAACCGAAAGACCATTGTGGAGAGAGCGGCACAGCTTGCCATCAAAGTGACGAACCCCAACACCAGACTTTGCAGCGAAGAGAACAAATAAATATCTCTGTGGTTATTTGTGCTAAATAAAAGTTAAATAAACACACAAAAAAAAAAATTGATCTGTTCCTGTGCCTGATCCACCCAAGTTGAATCTGTCCCATCATGAGAAAGTCCCCCCAAGGAGTCCCCACTGTAACTTGCTTCACTTTCAACTACCTCACCCCCCGACACCTGTGTCTCGCCATTGTCTACCACCTCCTCAGACAACACTGGTAAATCCCCACTGTCAGCACACGGAGACTGCAAAAGGTCTTGCGAATTGGGGCAGAGAATGTTCTGGGGTAGCACATCAGAGAAGGGGTGACTATGGTGTTCCAGGGAGTACGTGACCACGTGCAATCTCCATCTAAAAAGTCATACTGAGGCTCACCACCATGCTTTACACTGCAATCTTATTACTGAGGCTCACCACCATGCTTTATACTGCAATCTTATTGAAAGACAGACAATCAGGGGTTCACCGCCAGGTTGTCAGGCAGCATTTTTAAGTGGGTCACCATTACCTTGTCCCTGAAAATTGCCTTGGGGTCATCCCCAGACTATTGGCCAGATTTAGAAAAAATGGTGCAATTAGGGAGCCTCAGAGGCATCCCTACATGCTGCCCCTGCTGTTTCCTGTCCATTTCCGTGGTGTTTCCATCATTTTCTGAGGTTTCCAGGTTTTCACCCAGCCTTCCCTAGGCAGAGCCCCGGTCCCCTGCAAAAAATGCTCGAGTCTCCCATTGACTTCAATGGGGTTCGTTATTCGAAACGAGCACCCGAGCATCGGGAAAAGTTCAACTCGAATAACGAGCACCCGAGCATTTTAGTGCTCACTCATCTCTAATAACTACCATAGCAGCAGACCATGCGACTGCTATGGGGCCCAGGGCTAGAGGAGGCCCAGTCTTAGTTGGGATTATCTCCTCCTCTACTGGAGGTGAAAACTCGGTCAGGACTCTACCCTCTAAAGGAACAACTTTTAGTAAATGAAGCAGTGGAAAAATGTGCCAAGGGTCATTGAAAGGGGTTTAGGCAGAAACCCTTCTGTCTTGTGTGGGGGCCTGGTTTGATCCTTGCTATGGGGCCCTTACTTCTCTATGTACTCCACTGGATTCAATGATGATGAGATTAGGGCTTTGTAGGGACAGTATTGTCACTTCTAGGGCTCCTTGTTCTTGTGACATTGGCTGTATGTTTGGTGGTCAATGTTCTGCAGCAAAATAAATCTGTAGCCAGTTGGATGTCTCCCTGATGGTATTGCATGATGGATAACTATCTGCCTATCTTGAGGACACCATTAATCTTGACCAAATCTCCAGCTCCATTTGCTGAAATACAGCCCCAAATTTGCAAGGAACCTCCACCATGTTTCACGATTGCCTGCATTGTTGTACCACTCTCCAGCTCTTCAGCAAATAAACTGCCTTCTGTTACAGCTAAATATTTCAAATTTTGACTCATCGGTCCAGAGCACCTGCTGGCATTTTTATGCACCCCAGTTCCTATGTTTTTCTGCATAGCGGAGTCACTTAGTCTTGTTTTCACATCGAAAGTATTGGTTTTTGGCTACAAAATTATGTTTCTATTGTTATTGGATTTCTGCTGCTTGTTAAGAGCGAGCAATTCCTATAAAACAATCTATTATATAAAGTTCTCTACTACATGTATTGTGTTTTGACTGTGTTCTTACATACAGTACAGCAGTCAGGTTTAGCAACAGCTCTTGTTTTGCAGACAGCATCCAGAATATTTTATGTACAGAATGTATTTCTTTTTTCCGCGTAAAATATTAACAAATGTACAGGCCTTGGGCAATTTACAGAGGGAATGAGGTAAGCACCATTGTACATGCTAATCCACTATTTTCAGACGGTTTGCAGACTTGACTCAGGGGTCATTAAAAATTGAAACTGAATGTTATAGAAAAGAATATTCTCTCTGATGTGTATTAGAAAGAGACATGCTCTTATAATCATTTGTAATCTTACTGTCTTTGACTAAAACTGTTATGTTTATGATTCCCATGTGAGATTTTTTTAAAATTTTTTAAGGCTAGTTTACAGGGGTTATACCACAAAACATATTCTACAGTTTTCAAACCAGCACCTGGGTCTGAATACTTTTGTAATTGCATTTCATTAAAAATTTTGTATAGCCAGTGAGCTATTCAATAAAATGTATCTGTATAGTGCCACCTGCTGTTTGTACTTTTTCCTAACTTCTCTGTCCAGCTCACTGAGATTGACATACATGCTCAGTTCCATCCTTCAACTGCCACCTGCTGCAACAGAAAAGACATGCCCCCAGAGAAAGAATATGTCCCTGAGCTGACAGCTTGCAATAAATCTAGCAGAGCAATAGCAGCAATGAATGTGGAGATCTCTGGATCCATGTTATGTATATGGCTGGTTCTAGCGTTTTTTCTATATGATGCTATATGCAATAGGCGCCAATTGCGACGGGTGACCTCCTTCCAGGGCCCACTAAGTATGGTGTCACGCACGTCCCAGGTGTAGGAATGCCAAGTGGTATAATTGTGTGGCCTAAAATGTCTCTGGTCACGGTGTCACGGTGCTCCTACCTGGAAACGGCTGGACCCAGGCTTTGGGTCCGGTTGCAATAAACAGGGGGAATAATTTAGGGATGTAGTAATAAACGAGTCCAGACCTTGTAATGAAATTGAAACGCAGCTTTACTTAAGTAGACTTGCATCCAAATAACAAACTTCTGGCTTTATCTTGGCTTCCAGCAGATTTTCACATATAAAACTGGCAGGCAAAATCCTCTGCTCTGATTCTCTGTAGCTCAATACTGTACTAACAATCTCTCTGTAAACTTGGATTTCTTCCAATGGCTGCAAAGGTTGCACTTTTCTCCTTGGTCAGACTTGTATTATGCCAGGGAAACACCTCCTGGCTACTGAGGCTCTGAAATCCTGCCTCACTGGCCACCAGAGCTGAAGGTGCTCTGGCTGTCAGGGGCACGTCCAGCAGAGACATGCCCTACACACCCTTCCCCTAGCATGGGGTACTCCCAACTAACTAGTTTAACTGGATCGCCACAGGAAGTGGGAACAGTTCACATCTCTCCAGAAGAGGGGTAAGAATGGCATGGAAAGGTCCATTCTGAGTAACTATACAATAACTCTGCCTTTGTTTGCTGCCACCTGCTGGTTAACAAGGCACATTACATAGTAAAACAGTTGCATAACATTGTATAGAGATGCACATTTTTGCAGGTCCTGGAATAAAATGCATAGAATAAGTATGTACCTTGTGTACAATGTATTGGAACGTAGAATTTGCCTTTAAAGGAAATTTACCATGACGATCTTGGACTATTACCTGCAGTAATACATGAGAAATATTACAGATAAAGAGTGCAGATCATTATTTATTATTTTCCTTCTGCCCCCATTTCCCCGCTGTCAGGGTTTGATGTGAAGCTGAAATACATTGTCAGGACTGCTGCATATTTGCACATGAGTCCTCTGTATTATACTAACATGACCCAGCACTCCGAACTGGGTTTTACAACTCAGCTTTGAGTGCTGACAGTGGGAGAACAGGCGCAGTATGAAAATAAAAAAATGGCAATCATGCATTACTGCAGATAATAGACCAAGAACATGGTGACAGATTCCCTTTAAATGGAGTGTGTGTGTTAAAAAAAAGCCATTTTAAAGGGAATGTGAATGGTGGATCCTGTGTAAATGGAGGAACCTGTGTTATCTATACTTAGAGGTGATATATGCAATTCTAAAGTATGTATTAGACACCCCGATGAGGCAGACGATTGTCAGGAGGGAAGTGTTCCTTCCTGGCCATCGCCTGCTCGCTAGCAGAGAAGACCACTGCTATTACATGCAGCGATGTCCTCCGCAGCATGGAGAGGAGTAATCGTTATGCCTTCACTCATCCCCATGCTGTACAGTGGTTTGCCACGGTAGATCGTAATTAGACAGCATGATCTGATGCTGGTAAATCCTGCTGATGACCTATCCTCAGTATTAAACACTCAGAAAACTCTTAAAGTAGTCTACTCCAATTCACAAGAGCTGGTTAATGTAAATAGACTTTTTCATTTTAATCTCTGGAACTGCTGCAGGCATATGGTACTACCTGTAGAAAATCCTGCAGCTATATCACTGTGGGAATCACTGGGTAGCATGTATATTTTTAGCTTTGGTCTTCTAGATCCCTGCCACTGAGGAATAAAAGCTCTGCATTACTCAGTGTGAGGTTAATAAGAGGCATCCGCAGACCATACTGTTTTCTTGAAGTAACTGTAAATGTCTGGTGAAGCGGTGATTGGAGGCATGGGACGGTAAGTATCGTCTGACTTTCACTTTTATTTATACTCATTTCACCTACCACTGTTGCAGCTTATTATTTCCTGTCAACTGGAAATGGAAAACCGCTCGTTGTAATCCCTCTGTAATTATGAGCGTCAGTAACAGTGTCATTAGATGTTAACACACCTTTCATGTTTTTCTTTCCAGCCCTCACTTAAATCATTCAGATTTCCACAAGTAGGTGTGAGAAATGTATCTGAAATTTCATGGGGATGGATTAGTCAGGAGAATACAATTACACGCTCTCGACGGGCTGCGATCAGCGTTTACAAGGACACTTCATTTTATTACTATGTTCCATGATTTTATATATAAATGTACAGTAGCCATGGAAACGAGCAACGTATTGCCTGGAATTTATTACACTGTTTCTTTATCTTTGTTTTATATAATCAATGATATACTTGGAGTTCATAACAAGGGATTTCATTATAAATCCATGCGGAAGTAACATATGCACAGTCAAAGTAAATGAATCAATAATCTTTAATTTTTATATCAATAAAGAATCCCTCCAGCAAGGAGAGAATAATGTCTAAAAGATTCCTTGAATGGGTTCTCCAGTGTATGATTGGTGAACATTTGACCTCCGGGACCCTTGCTGGTCAACACAGTGAAGGGGCTGTAGCATTCATGGTAGCGGCACGTCCCATTAATAGCGTATGAGCGGCTGTGCCTGGTACTCATCCCATTCACTAAACACCGCTGCCCATCCACTGTGCTGATCAGTGACGATCCTGCAAGTTGGACCCCATGAATCAAACATTGATAAGGCTACTTTCACACCAACATTTTTGCTGGATCCGTCATGGATCAGCAAAAAATGCTTCCGTCATGATAATACAACTGTCTGCATCCGTTATGAACGGATCCGGTTGTATTATCTTTAAAATAGCCAAGACGGATCCGTCATGAACTCCACTGAAAGTCAATAGGGGGTGGATCCGTTTTCTATTGTGTCCGAGAAAACGGATCCGTCCCCATTGACTTACATTGTGAGTCATGACGGATCTGTCTTGCTCCGCATCACATCGCGGACAGAAAAATGCTGCTTGCAGCGTTATTCTGTCTGCGATGGGGACGCAACCAAGTGGAACGGAATGCATTCTGGTACTCTCCGTTTCGTTCAGTTTTGTCCCCATTGACAATGAATGGGGACAGAACGGAAGCGTTTCCCCCCGCTATTGAGATCCTATGATGGATCTCAATAGCGGAAAGGGAAAACGCAGATATGAAAGTAGCCTAAGATAGGTAACCAAAGTAAATGTTCTCAATAACCCGCTTGCTAGTTTCAATTAGAAACTCACATTTTTACTGGAGTTTTCTATTTAAAAGCATTGCTTTACCTTTAAATACGAAAGTGAAAAATTGTGTTGAGACAAGCGGTAACTGTTTTTGTAACAGCCAGGACCTTTATGGTCATGACTGTAAGCATTGTCAGATGCTCCTAGGGACGGCTTGATGAGAAGAACTCAGGAACACAAAGTAAGGGCATGTTCACATCAATGCTAGTTATTTCGTCTGATCTTCTCCGTTATAGGAGCAGCACATTGAAACTAATGGAAGTGGAAGCCAAACACACCCCTTTGACTATAATGGGGTCCTTCCGGGTGCCCACTTTTTTGGCAACTTTTTTGTTCACTAATTTTGGTGGAATTTTGAACGGAGGTCCTGAACTAAGCCTCCAATGCAGATGTGAAAATGTCCTAATACCAAATAAAGCCTTATTCACACGTCAGTGTTTTGGTCTCTGATTTCCATCAGTGATAGTGAGCCAAAACCTGGACTGGAGCCTCCACAGAAAAAAGGTATAGGGGAAAGATCTGCTCCTGTTCTGTGTTTAGAGACGCACCTGGTTTTGGCTCAAAATCTCTGATGGAAATCACTGACAGAACACTGACGTGTGAATGAGGCATAAGACTGTATACAAAAAAGCGAAGATGATCTGCTATACAGCACAAAACAGGAGAAAGAGGAATACAGTCTTCTGTACCCCAAGGGCAGATTTACATCTTCACCAACAGAAATACCCAAGAAAAAAGTAGTAAAAGTGCACAGTTTTTAAATTTATTGTCAACACTCTGCAACTTTGCGGGCAAACATCACTTTGGACCATTAACCCCTTTAGGACCAGATCACGTTTTGCCTTTAGGACGAACCACTTTTTTGCATTGTTGCATTTTAAGAGTCAAACTTTATTTTCCATCAACTTTAGTTAATGAGTTAGTTGTGTGTTTCAGTGGCACCATTTGGGGTAAATATAATTTTCTGATTAACTTTTATTAACAGTTTGTGGGAGGAATGGGAAAACATTTTTTGCCATTGTTTGTTTACATTTTAAGTTTTGCAGGTACGGTGATACCAATTTTGTATCTTTTTGTGATTTTTCCATAATAAATCTTTTTTAAAATTTTTTTTACTATGGTTATTAGTCTAGGAAGGAGACTAGGACATTAGATCTCTTTATTGCTCACATAATACACTCCACTGTAGTGTGTATTACATCAAACTGTCAGTATGGCAGTGCTAAATAGGCATTCTGTACTTGGTATTCCCTCTGATTGCCATATTATTCAACCCATGATTACATAATAGTGGGCCGATGGTATGACGGAGAGAACTTCTTCCTTCAGTAAAACTGATTAAATGCTGTGGATGCTATTGACTAGCAGATCTCTGTCATTGCAGCTTGAAATTACAGCTGCCTCCTGCCGCCAATGAGCAGGTACAACTGCTGTGCCTGGGTGATCTATACAATATAACTGTAAGTCGAGGTGTGAGAAGTTAACCTTCAACAATAACCAAACCTCCTAAGTTCCCAGATCAAGCAGAACAGTCTCTGATTAAAGCACTGTTTTTCTTTTGTTGATCTGAGGCTCAATTCTTGAGTTATGATACTTTTTCTTAATATGCAAATTAGACATTTTTGCATTGATGGCGTCACCTCCGTGGCTGCTTTGCCACTGCATGGCCCTGTCAATCAAAGCAGCCATGGAGGTGCTGGCCACAAAAAAACGAGTATAGCTTGGGTGCAACAAGCGCAAGGGTGATGCCCTCATTGCACCAAGGGACTAATTTGCATATTAAGAAAAAGTATTATAACCCAGGAACATATTCTCAGATCAACAAAAGAAAAACAGCTCTTTAATCAGGTGAACCACTGCTATGTGTCTACACAAACAGTTGGGTAGGGAGGTCGCTGGTGACAGATTCCCTTCAAAGTGAAACAAATGAAAGGAACAGAGAAGGGAAATCAAAGGATTTCCTTTAAGAGACTGGTTGATCACCTGAGATACCACTCAGTTGTTTAACAAATTGTTAATTCTTACAAACAAATGTTAATCATTGTCCTGATTTTCTTTTCTATACTGTAGCCCAATGAACCAGTTATTAAATGGGAAAATGCTTTCAGTTATCATGAATAGAGAAAATGTTAAAGTACAGGGGCTATGGCCTATCAGTGCCTCCTGTCACCTACCAAATCTAGTGGCTGGGCAGCGCATTTGTAGATGTGAAGTTCTTTTCTATTCCTTTTATTTTCCATCTGACCCAGACTGCCATGAAGACTTCTTCCAGCCATGTTTGCCACCTGCAAAGTTTGCCACCTAGATAGATGTCTTTGGCTTTTCCCACCCTTCCAACCCATTCCTTACCTTCTATACATACTTTCCATCCTGCTATGTGTTAAATTGTGTCACCTGGTAGGTTCTTTTCCCTTCTACTGCAGTAATCAGTCATTTACAGTAGGTTCCAGTTTGAGGTCAAAGATTGTTAAGCTTAACAAGCTTTATAGGTCAAGTATTTAGGGACAGATTGTGTGTCCCAGTACATTATTGTGTATTGTCTAACCACAAGCATACCATTTTGTATTATATTAATAACGGTTAAGTTTTAAGGATGGCTAATGAACATAAGTGATTTTTTTTACTGTCTACATTAATTTATATTCATGTACACACAGCTCAATTGCCGATTTTGTGATTCATAACTGCACGTGTGACTCGGTCTGATGTGGTTTTATGGTGTATGAATTATAAATAATGCTGCATATTAAGCAGCAGGAATTACAAGAGATGAAAAAAGCATGAGGTTCAGAGTAACTTTATTTTTATATTTCTTAATGATGTTGATGTTTTTATGAACAGGAAATTGCTCTTTATAATTGGATTACTAATTGGCTATAACTGCATTTTAAAATCTGTGTTGCCAGCTGCAAGCTTCCCTCATCAGTGCTGATGTCTTCCTACAGCAGGTACAGCGATCAGGAATGTTATTGCTAATAGTGCCGACCACTAAATCATTTTCTTCAAGAAAACATACCACATTTATATACCAAGATCGGTATGCATTCCATTTTATATAAGGATACATTCACATATCAGTGAAAAAAAAGGATGTTGAATATGGCCGTTTAGCATCCTTGTTTCTATCAATTTCCTGGCCACTTATCCGTTTTTAACAGCCGTTTTTCATCTGTTTAGCATTTGTTTTTAATGGCTGTCTTTCATCCATTTTTCCTCCGTTTTGCATCTATTTTAACGCCCATTTTGCATACATTTAAAAACAGACCTTTGGAGGCAATTTTTTTTATTATTGCCTTGTACTTATTTTGAGCTACTTATCATTTTATCAATAGATCTTTATTAAAAATATGGAATCCTTTTTTTGTGTACATTGCTGAAATACTCAACCTGTGGATTTTCTGTCTTTTCCGTCATCTGAAGAGCAGACAGACACCTTATCCCTAACCTGCTCTATACTCTATGCTCTCTGACCTTATAAACACTCATTAAAGATCAATCCTTAACTTATTGAATGTGGCTTAAATAAGTGTTTATGACTAGAGATGAGCGAGCATGCTCGTCCGAGCTTGGTGCTCGTTCGAGTATTAGGGTACTCGTAAGTGCTCGCTGCTCGGACGAGTATCTCGCCATGCTCGAGGAAATGGCATCTCCCGCATTTTGAATTTTCGGCGCCTATAAACTCAGCCAATCACAAGCCAGGAGACTCTGCGGTGCACCCAGCATCACGTGGGGCCCTTACATGTCGATAGAAGGGGTTGGCTGGCCTGATCAGGTGACCCTGGAATATACTAGTGACTGCCCGTGGTGCTCGGCTCAGTCGCTGCCTGGATGTTGTTAGGGACAGATCTGCTGCGTTTCAGGGAGAGTGTTAGGGCCTGGATTTAGTTCTCTGTTAGGCAGGAGTGATCTCAAAAGAACCCAACAGCCCTTCTAAGGGCTACAAGATACTTTTTTTTGTCTCCTGGCTGGGCTGGCTGGCACTAGTAGTGCAGCTATCGCCATATATAACAATTTTTTTTTTTTAATTGTTTTATCTCAGTGATACAAATCCATTTCACACAGCTGTATGGAACCAATCTGTGTATCACAGTTTAGCTGTCCATTCACCACAAACCACAATCCGTATTTTCTGTCCAGGTGACCTATACTGTACGTCACGTAATTAAAAAAGGTCTTTTGCTCTCACTGATACAGCTACATTAGAAAAATCTGAGTGCGACATTTGTCTGGGTTACAGTCAAAATAGCCACAGTCAGCAGGGGCTGAGTTTGCTCTCTGATATTTTCTGCACGTCACGTTAAAAAAAAAAAAAAATATTGTTTTATCTCAGTGATACAAATCCATTTCATACAGCTGTGTGGAACCATTCTGTGCGACATTTGTCTGGGTTGCACTTAAGCAGACCAAGTCTGCCTAATCTAATAGTTTCAGTGTAATTGCTCCATACTGCACGGTAGGTAATAACATACGTAATTTTGCTCTAACTTATCCACCTATATATTAACTTGTTCAGATTGAACAAGTTTGTGGGTTTCAGTACAGCAGGCCCATTTTTTTATATATATAATACACTTATATACAGAAAATGTTGAACCCCAGGGCTAAGGGTCGAGGGCGTGGGCATTCAATTACTGCAGGGGGCAGAGGCCGTGGTCCTGGGCAGGGTGAGACAGTACCTGCTGATGAGGGAGAAGGGGAACGCCGCAGAGCTACACTCCCTAGCTTCATGTCTCAACTTACAGGGACATGTGGTAGAGGACTGTTGAAACCACAACAGTGCGAACAGGTGATGTCGTGGATTGCGGACAATGCTTCAAGTAATTTGTCCACCAGTCAGTCTTCCACGCAGTCGACCCACATTACCCAAGGGAGCACTCCTCTGGCTCCTCCACCTCAACCTCCTTCCCCCCAGTCTGCCCCCTCCCAGGAAAATTTGGAATGCGATCCGGCATACTCTGAGGAACTGTTTTCTGGACCCTTCCCAGAGTCACAAACCACTTCTCAGGTTGCTGCTGTCCTCTTTCCCGATGCCCAAGTTTTCCAACTGTCGCAGTCTGTGGGTGATGATGATGACAATGTTGACTTAGTGGAAGAAGTGTGTAAAGAGGTGTCGGACGATGAGGAGACACGGTTGTCAGACAGTGGTGAAGTTGTTGTCAGGGCAGGAAGTCCGAGGGGGGAGCAGACTGAGGAATTGGAGGATGACGAGGTGACTGACCCAAGCTGGGTTGATAAGCCGAGTGAAGACAGTGCTTCTGAGGCGGAGGCGAGTGCTGCACCAGAACAGGTTGGAAGAGGCAGTGGTGTGGCCAGAGGGAGAAGCAGGGCCAGAGCTGGTGCATCAGCTGCAACTGTTTCACGTAGTGAGGCTCCCGTGGCGAGGCCTAGATGTTCGCAAGTCTGGAGATTCTTTAAAGAAATTGAGGATGACCGACGGACTGTGGTGTGCAACCTGTGCCACACCAGGATCAGCAGGGGTGCCACCACTACTAGCCTAACCACCACCAGCATGCACAGGCATATGAGTGCTAAACACCCCACTCAATAGAACCAAGGCCGTTCACCTCCTGCGGGTCACACCACTGCTCCTTCCCCTGTGTCACTCGCTGCCTCTGCTAGTCAACCCCCTGCCCAGGACCCCGGCACGAGCGCCTCCCGCCGGAAAACCACACCTTCGCCTCCACGATCCTCCACAGCGTCCACCAATGTGTCCCAGCGCAGCGTTCAGCTGTCTTTACAGCAGATGCTGGAGCGCAAGAGGAAATACAGTTCCACCCACCCACATGCCCAAGCCCTCAACGTCCACATCTCCAAATTGCTGAGCCTGGAGATGCTGCCCTATAGGCTGGTAGAGACCGAGGCTTTTCGCAATCTCATGGCGGTGGCTGCCCCTCGGTATTCGGTCCCCAGCCTCCACTATTTTTCCCAATGTGCCGTCCCAGCCCTACACCAGCACATGTCACAGAACATCATCCGTGCCCTGACCAACGCTGTTTCTGAGAAGGTCCACCTAACCACGGACACGTGGACAAGTGCTGCCGGGCAGGGACACTATATATCACTGACGGCACATTGGGTTAACTTGGCGGAGGCTGGGACCGAGTCTGACCCTGGGGCCGCTCATGTACTGCCCACACCGAGGATTGCGGGGCCTACCTCGGTCACGGTCTCTCAGACGTACTATGCCTCCTCCTCCGACCCCTCCTCCTCCTCCACCTCCTCCTCCGAATTACCATCCGTGGGCACGTGCCTTCAGTCAGTAGCTCTAGGCACAGCAGCAGTGCTGTGGGTAAGCGCCAGCAGGCGGTGCTCAAACTGCTGAGCTTAGATGACGAAAGGCACACCACCCAAGAGCTGTTACAGGGCATCACGGCGCAGACCGATCTGTGGCTGGCACCGCTGAACCTCAAGCCAGGCATAGTTGTGTGTGACAACGGGCGTAACCTGGTGGCGACTCTGCAACTCGGCAGACTGACACATGTGCCATGCCTGGCCCACGTGTTCAATCTCATAGTTCAGCGGTTCCTCAAGACATACCCCAATCTGTCTGATTTGCTCACCAAGGTGCGCCGCATCTGTGCGCATTTCCGCAAGTCAACCACAGATGCTGCCACTCTCAGGGCAGCGCAGCCTACAACTGCCCACTCACCGACTGTTGTGCGACGTGCCTACAAGATGGAATTCGACATTAAACATATTATCCAGAGTTTACCAGCAGCGCAGAGCGATTGTAGACTGCCAGATGTCAACTTCCACCAGAACTGGTAGTCAGGTCACTCAGATTCCTCAAGTCTACAATGAGGAGTGGACGTGGATGTCTGATATCTGCCAGGTGTTGACCAACTTTGAGGAGTCAACACAGATGGTCAGCGGCGATGCCACCATTATCATCATCACCATCCGGCTGCTTTGCCTGTTGAAAAACTCACTGCTCAGCATGAAGTCGGAAGCTTTGTGCTTGTCACAAGAGACGGTGGAGGAAGATACGTCGCTTGATAGCCAGAGCACCCTCCGGTCTGTTTCTCAGCGCGTATCGGAGGAGGGGGATGAGGATGAGGAGGAAGAGGAGGAGAATGTCGGGCGAGACAGAAGAGGGTACCAATGCTCAGTCCTTAACTCTTGAGCGTGTATGGGCTGAAGAGGAGGAGGAGGAGGAGGAGGAAATGGAGAGTCAGGCCAGTGAGGAGAGGGAATTCTTGTGTGTTGGGACTCTGGCGCACATGGCAGACTCCATGTTAGGCGTCCTATCCCGTGACCCTCGCGTTAGAAGCATTTTGTCAAACACCGATTACTGGGTGTTCACTCTCCTGGACCCACGGTACAAGCAGAACCTTTCCACTCTCATCCCTGTAGAGAAAAGGAGTATGAGAGTGAATCAATATCAACAGGCCCTGGTGCACAAGCTGAAACAATCCTTCCCATCTGACGCCGCTAGCGGCAGAGGGCATGGTTCTGTGGGCCAAGTAGCGGGGGAGAGGAGGCGAGCAGGCAGCTTGTCCAGCACTGGCAGAGGAATGCTCTCCAAGGCCTTTGCCAGTTTTATGTCACCCCAGCAAGACACTGTCACCTGTCCCCAGTCTAGGCAGAGTAGGGGTGAGCTTTACAGAAAGATGGTGAGGGAGTACCTAGTTGACCATACCAACGTTCGGACCGATCACTCTGCTCCATACAACTACTGGGTTTCAAAGCTGGACACGTGGCCTGAACTGGCGCTGTACGCCTTGGAGGTGCTGGCCTGCCCTGCCGCTAGCGTGTTGTCAGAGCGGGTATTCAGTGCAGCTGGTGGCGTCATCACCGATAAGCGTACACGCCTGTCAACTGGCAGCGCTGACAGGCTGGCGCTTATTAAAATGAACAAAGCCTGGATTTCACCGGAATTCAAATCTCCTCTGGGGGAAAGCAGCTAAAGATTAACATTACTTATGTATCCGATTCCTCTTCTCTACTCCTCCTCCTCCTCCTCCTCCTTGTCGTCTTTGCCTAACGCTGACCCAAAAAACGCAATTTTTTAGAGGTCCAACTGGCACTCTTTTACCACAATTTTTCCGGAGGGCCACCTACAGGCCCTCTCTCCAAAAATTTTTCTGGAGGTCCACCTACAGGCCCTCTCTCTAAACAATTTTTCCGGAGGGCCCCCTACAGGCCCTCTCTCTAAACAATTTTTCCGGAGGTCCACCTACAGGCCCTCTCTCCAAACAATTTTTCTGGAGGTCCACCTACAGGCCCTCTCTCTAAACAATTTTTCCGGAGGGCCCCCTACAGGCCCTCTCTCCAAACAATTTTTCTGGAGGTCCACCTACAGGCCCTATCTCTAAACAATTTTTCTGGAGGTCCACCTACAGGCCCTCTCTCTAAACAATTTTTCCGGAGGGCCCCCTACAGGCCCTCTCTCCAAACAATTTTTCCGGAGGTCCACCTACAGGCCCTCTCTCTAAACAATTTTTCCGCAGTGTCAACTACAGACAGTGTCAAACAATGTTTCAGGAGCGTCAAACAGACAGTCCAAAACAATTTTTCAGGAGGCGCAAGTACCGACATTTAAAAAAAATTTTTTTCTGAGGGTCGACTTTATGTACTCCGAAAAGAAAAAAATTTTTGGAGGCTCAACAAAAGTCATTTCACTGCATTCTCAGTCGGACAAAGTCATTGTAGGTGTAACTGCCATGCTGTGTCAGGCTAAATTTTTGGGTGCTTCCGAACTAGCGCATACTAACTCAGTCACTCTGTTGTCACCGCCGCCATACAGGGCCACAAAAAATGTTTATGTGGTTCGCCTGCTCCCGCAGTGTCACTCACTCACTCTGTTGTCACCGCCATGCTGCGTCAGGCTAAATTTTTGGGTGGCTCACCTGCTACCTCATCTAACTTGGTCACTTGTTGGTGTCACCGCCATGCTGTGTCAGGGTTATGCCTGCATTGTGTGGCTGGGGATAGGAGAGCAGTGCCAGCATGGGCATGGGTGACGGACCTTCGTTGCACCTAGTTGGGTGCTTCCCTAAAATGTGATGGGCATGTGCCTCGCCTTTCATGGTCTGGGTGAGCACAATTGCCATGAGGGTAACCACCAGGCTGTTGCAGGAGAATTTGGGGTAATGGTGGGATTAGGCAGCCTCAGAGGCATCCATGCATGCTGCCCCTGCTGTTTCCATTTCTGTGGTGTTTCCATCATTTTCTGAGGTTTCCAGGTTTTCACCCAGCCTTCCCTAGGCAGAGCCTTGGTCTCCTGCAAAAATGCTCGAGTCTCCCATTGACTTCAATGGGGTTCGTTACTCGAAACGAGAGCCCGAGCATTTTAGTGCTCGCTCATCTCTATTTATGACCTCTCAGTAGTTTATAGATAAGGGTTATTAGAGGACCAGCACAAAGTGAAAGTACCAGTCACACAATTAGAAAAAGCAGCTAACCCTTTGTGATAGAATGGCTCAATATTTTTAATGAAGGCCAATTGAAAATATGATTTTTAGGCAAAAAATTAGTAAAATGCAATTATAAAAAAAAATTGCCTCCAAAGGTGTACATAGCCTTTAATCCCAACCCCTGCAGTGCCCTCAGTATATATAATTGACCTCCATTGTGCCCTCAGTGTATACAGTAAGTATATATAGTGCTGCACTCACCTCACTAGAGCTGAAAAAATAAAATAAAAAAATACATCACCACAGATACACGCAGGAAAACTTGCTCTGTGATGGAGATGAGTATTTTTTTTAATAGTAAACTCGTTTTTTAACGGTTATTAGACGGGTGCATTTCTGTCTAAAAGGATGTTAAAAGTGGGCCAATTAATTTCAGTGGGGTCCACCTGGCTGTCAAAATGGCCAAAAATAGGACATCTATTTTTGGGTGTCCGTTATTCACTGGCTGTTAAAAAACGGCCATGTGAATAGCCCCACAGACTGGAAAGGTTTTGATGACTGTTTTCCATTTGAAATCCTCAGTTTGACATTAAAACTAGAAAATCATTATTCCAAAATTTTAGGGATATTAGGCAACATAAGCATTCGTACTTTTAGGGACAGACTTCAGCTGCCCCACTTGTTCATGTTTATATAGGACAAAATAAGCTGCGAATAGGGCACAACAGGAACAGTGTCCTCTTCAACCCCGCTGTTTGTATGGGAGAACAGGCAGTTGAGCGCTCACTTCTGTCACCACTACCACAGATTCTAATACAGCCCATCACGCTGCTCCCTGATGAGCCATGTAATATGGCAAAACGCTTTGGAGAAGAAGGGAAAGTATATGAGAGGGTCAGAAAGTCTAGGTCCGAGGTTCCAGTCGGCTGGGGGTCGCTCTTCTCAGGGCGGGTGCTCCAACTACAGCCATGTTAGCATTTCCCAATCCTAGTCTAGAGCCTAATAGGGAAAGTGACTATAGACCATAGGCTACTAGGCCAGGGAACACTTACTGGAGGACTATTTCTCTGTGTTAATTAACGGTCTATAGAACTTGCTCTCAGTACCTGACAAGTCCTATAGGCCAGCTGTAGTAACTTGACAGTGTACCTAGACTATAGCTTATAGCCAATACTTAATGTATACAGATGGTCATGCGTCCCAAATCTTGCTTAAATCTAGTTATACCACCTAAATAAGACCCTGTACCTAGACTATAGACCTGCTTAATCATTTTGTATATAACCTTTGTTTTGTTTTATTTTATTAGCAAACTACAATAAAAGTTAGGTTTAACTAGTTAAGAGATTCCAGTTCTACAACACAAATTCATTTGACAGAAATAACACAATGGCAAGGAAAAGGTCTGAAAATACAACTCCAAGCCCCACATTGCCATGCCAATTCTAAAATAGGTTATTATTTGAAACTTGTATACTGTTCCCTACTGTTGCGGTTTACATTCCTCAAGACCTTCAGCTACAAGACATAGACCAATGTTATAATTGTTTATTGTTTGCAGCTGCATTTTCTTCATTATTGTCTTCAGGTCTCAAGATCCACCACCAAGACTACATGCAGGAACGTTATGGTTAATGTTTTAGTAAAATCTAAAGATTTCAGGAGTGTCATGTCCCATGTCTCATGGTTTTAGGTACGTTCATATTGCTGTTATTGCAATGTGTTTGCTGTTCGAACTTTGTCCCTGTTATCTCCCTTTAGCTAGACTCTAATGTAATCAGTTCCTTCCTTCTTCCTGTGCTTGGCTGCCATTTTCATATATGGTGTAACTGTTAACATCTGTTTAATCCTGGCAAAAATCCATCTTTTCACCTACTGTTTGTTCATAATTACAAGGATTCAGAGAAAAAATAAACCTCATTGTTATTCTTCATACTGGCCTCATCGGTGCAGCTGAATGCTTTCTGATAGATATCGGATAAAATTGGTCAGTACAAAAAACGATAGCTATATTGTCTTATGAGGGTCACAGTTCAGGCTAGGTATTGAGTTAATTCGACCTATTATACTGAAGATTGGAAATATCCTAATTATTGCATTAGATGGTTCCTTTTACCTAGAAATTTTTTTACACTAAACCACTAATGTGTCATTATACTACAGGGCTTTAGGATAATAAACGACGTAGTATTACATATAAAAATAAATTATAATACAGCGATTGCCATATTTAACTTAGCAGAGATTAGTGCCCAGTGTGCGAAGTCAAGGCCATTGTACCTCACTTCACTGTACATGTGCTTGATGCTGCTAATAATGTTATTTTTGGCTGCAATTATATAAGGTCAAGCAGGGGCGTTGCTAGGTTCAAACATTTCGGACCTGAGTCCCGAATGTTTTGTCCCAGGCCCCATATGTACTGCCTACAAGATAGATACAACTGTACTGCCCTCCTCAGGATGGCAATACAATTAAATCTAATGCACTGGAAGAGCTGAAGGTCCTGTGATGACATCACAGTCCATGTGATCAGTGCTGAAGGTAATGGTTGAGATGTTATTTACATGGGACTGTATGTTGAAAGTGGCTGGGGAGGGGGTGATGTTATTTACATGGCACTGTATATTGGAGGGGCTGAAGGGAGGGAGTGATGTTATTTACATGGGACTGTAATTTGGAGGGGGCTGTAGATAGAGAGGGATGTTATTTATATGGGACTGTATATTGGAAGGGGCTGGAAAGATGGTCTAATGTTACTTAGATGGGACTCTACAGCGGAGGGAGGGAAAAAGTGGTATTTAAATGGGACTGTATGGTAGAGGGGCTGAGGCATTATAATTTCTGAGGACAGTAAATGGAGGAAAATAATTACAGGGGGCACTATAGCGGACATTATGGGGGCACTTCAGGGCGAGCAGTATAACATTAGGGGACAATATAAATACTGGGGGCACTTCAGTGCAGGTTTTTAGCAGGATAAGTTGTAGTTTTTAATGGAACCTTTTGGGTACACATATCTTGCTGATTAACTTTTATTAACTCTTACTGGAGGGATTTTTGCACAATAAAAATATTTTTCAGGGCTTTATTTTTGTGAGACAACTTGTACATTTCATTGGTATTATCTTGGGGTACATAACAGTTTTTGATCGCTTTTATTTCTTTTTTCTTGGTGGCGAATAAGCAAAAAACAGCAATTCTGTATTGGTTTTTGTTTTTTTACAGTGTTCACTGTATGGGAAAAATTTCCATGATAATTGTGTAGTGTGGGTCATTACGGACACTGTGATAAAAAATATGGGGAGGGGGGTGTTATCCATTGAAAGTCTCTTTTTTTCAATGGAAAACACAGATATCCTCACCCCACGATCTCATTCGTGGGCTGCCCTCTGTAAGCGCTTAGATACAGCGGTCGCTATTGACAGTGGCATCTAAAGAGTTAAAGTGCCCGGATTGGTGCTTTCGGGAGACTCGTTCAGCACTTAGAATGGGCCACTGTAAAAACGTAGTGGTGCAGCCTTATACCCCTTAGTGACTGCCATAAAAAGGCGTATTGGTGGTCACTAAGCTGTTAAACTAGTGAGGACCGCACTGTTTAGTCAGTCTGCATTATTAACAGCCGCATGGTATTGCAGGTGCCGTAATATCATTAACAAGGCAGACTGACTAAACGGTGCGGTCCTCAGTAGTTTAATTTGGGCCCACAATAGCAACATGGCAGTGCTGTCTGGACCCTAAGGAAGATTCACTCCTTGTATATTGAATAGATATAAACGTTCTACCCTGAAACGTTCTATCTGTGAAAATTGCTGTAGTGGTAAAGTGATACTAGCTCAACGATAGTGATACTTCTGGTGACAGATGCTGCCGTACCTTCAGACTATTGCTTTCGCCAATAGGGTAATTGGATGAAGTAATACTTTAAAACCAGCTCCAGAGACCGCGCTAATGTTAATATGGATCTGTTCAGATATATTTGGCAACAGAATCAGTTCCCTTTTCAGCAAAAAGCCTGACGCATACAGCAGGTGTAGTGTCCATCCTTCTTTCACAGCAGAATGTGGTCCTTAAAGGGCTTCTGTCATCAGGAACATGGTTATTAAACTGGCTGGCTCTAGACATTTGCTGATGCCAGTCTTTGTCCCTTCTTTCTATGTACTTCTGTTTTTGTAGAAAACAAACTGTTATTTAATGCAAATGAGACTCTATGAGCAATGGGGGTGTTGCCCCTACTCCTAGAGGCTCCGCTCTCCCACCTCTGACCACACCCTCATCATGTTGATTAACAGGGCCATGCAATGTTCACCTCATCCCACCTGGCCCTGTCAACTAGCATGATGAGATCGTGGCCAGAGGTGGGAGAGCAGAGCCTCTAGGAGTAGGGGCAACACCCCCATTGTTCCAAGAGGCTCATTTGCATAAAATAAAAGTGGCTGTCCCCTCTAATGACACCTAATAAAATACTATTCTAATGTCTAGTTCTTCAATACACCGCAACAATCAATTTCTAGGTTTCATTTTCTTGTTCACAAATTTCCTTTATGAGTTCATTCAAAATCTAACTCCCAGCAGAACCACAGAAGAAAACATGAAGTCAGCAGAACTGGGCCAGGAAACACAGCTCCAGACACATGCAACTCATTTTCTAAAGGACAGGATTTCTAGCATAACAAATAATATTCCATGTACTGCTGAAGTCAGCAAATTCTGCCTCCTGTATGACACTGAACCCCCACTAATGAACATCTCACTTTACTAATCCTGCTGCGGTTCACCTCTAATTCCTGTCATACATCAACATTTTACTTTATTGCTCTGCAATCTGCAGACCGTAATCTTGACGTATAGCTGGAATCTATAGGTAAATTGGGAGTGGATACTTCTGAATAGTTATGAAGAGCTGGCTCTTCTGCCTCTGGCTGTTGTCATCTGCACTCCTCTTTTTATAGCTATAAATATTTGGACTCATTTCTCTTTCAAGTAAATGCATTATAATATAGCAAAACAAAGAATAAAACAACACACTACAGCTGTATATTAGTACATATACTTAGAACCTATTACAGTAAACCATCTGAGACAACCCCAAAGAAAATGGCCAATATATAAAGGCTCTAAAGAAATTGAAAATCCAACAATTAAAAGATAAGTCTAGATCGGAGTGGTCTTCTACAGGGGGATTTTTTGAGAAGATTTACTGTATATTGATTTGAAGACAGGTCTAAGCCTCCTAGGAAACTCTTTCTGATCCAGCACAATAAATCCCTCTTTCTCTGACGCTGGTAGATAACTGAGAACAGTTATTGGCAGCAGTGTACCGTATACCTGCACGTTGACAGTGCAATCTGTAAAGAAGCAGTAGGAGGACCATGCAGTACCCGAGACCTAGGGGTATCTGCAATTGCTGTTATTTTATGACGTAGTTTTATGTTTCTGCCAATCAGTCTAGCAGCAGAGCAATGGTTGGCAGGAACATGGCTAACCACCCTCCCCTCTTGATAGGAATGGGCTGGTCCTACTTCCTGCCAGGAGGGGGAGTTCAAGTTCAGTCTCTCCAGTCCTACGCCAAGGAACCAGATTCAGTTGTCCTGTGAGACCAACACTCCAGAGAGACTATCTGAACACACCTTCCAGAAAGCATCAGTTTGATAGGACAGCAGAGTGATCAGCGAAATAACAGCTTCACAGACACTGCTGCAGGTGAGACACTACAGCTCAGACACCCATCATCTACAGTAAATACAAGGCCATACTAACATCAAGCCTGTATCACAGTGAACACCTATATCTGTAAGTGCCATTGAATTGCCATCCAACCAGCCACCATACCTCCTCATCTGGTGCTGGAAACTGCACTTTGTTCATACTGCTGGATGTGTTGCAAGCAGTTTGTTTTGCACTAAATGAAGAGAAACTATTATATGTTTCTTCTGGCCCAGGGGCGTAGCTAACGGCTCATGGGCCCTGGTGCAAGAGTTCAGCTTGGGCCCCCCTTCCCTCAGTGCTTTGTGTGTCTTCTTATGCAGCACAAGGGTCTTTGGGCCCCCTCAGGCTCGTGGGCCCGGTAGCGACTGCTACCTCTGCACCCCCTATAGCTACGCCCCTGTTCTGGCCTGATTCTTCAAACTACTGTTCCACTGCACCAAACCCCAGGGAGCAACGACCAGAGGGAGTATACCCTAACACAACACTCTCATGTTCTGCATCGTCTTGCTGCACATGACTGGTGGTGTGGAGAACTATGATAGAGAAATAAGTAAGTAAGTCTACCCTCATTTTTTATTTTACACCATCTGGGGGAATGTTCAAAACGTTTAATTGTCTTGGAAAACTCCTTTAATGACATGTATATGCAGGGGCAGATAAAAAAAGAATTTAGTCCAATAGAGCAGAATCATTCTTATCAGGAATGATCAGGAATATTGGATAATTCAAGTAAAAAACAAACAAACAAAGGATCAGCAGAACAGGACTTCCACCCGCTGTGCCCCTGACCACTAGACGATCTGGAGAAACCAAAATGTGCAAACTGATCACAGCATTCCACGCTCCAATTCTTGCTCAAAACCATTTATTTCAGCAGGTATATCCATAACAAAAAATTGTGACGAAAAAAAGCATTTTTAAGCACATATACACAGTCGAGTCACATTATTATGACCAGCTAATATCCAGAGTAATCACCGTGTGCAGCTAGACAGCAGCATGGTGGCTCAGTGGCTAGCACTGGGTTCCTAGGTTTGAATCTGACCATGGACATCTGCATGGAATTTGTATGTAACACTACATCAATAAAAGACTTAGAAATGCATGTGGATGGGTATACATACTGGACCATAGTATTAGTTCACATTTTCTATTTCTCAGGTCACAGCATGAGCTTAAAAAATTCTGCAATTCCCATTGTAAGTATCGCTTACCGGTGACACGCTCCCAGGTTTCTTTCTCCTGGCACCATATTTATAAGGGGCATTCCCTACATGTCAACTTGCAGCACTGACACTTTGGCTGCTGGAATGAGACTACATATTAAATACTGGAGCTCATAAAGACCAACAGAGTAGTGACATCAACTGAACAGATATCCTCTGCACGCTTCTAATCACTATATATCTACTGATATCCCAAAGATTCATCCAGCATGTGTACCACCCCTTCACAGAAAGAAGAAAAAAGGGGTTTAAAAGCAATAAAACAGTCGCATACCCCATCCAAGAATATAGCCATGGTTCCATGTAACTGGCTAAAACCCATCACCATTAAGGATGGTGATACAGTTGAATACTGTGAGAATGGAGGTAGTATTTTGTGCTGTACTGTGGTATTTGATTCTGCAGGGGTGGTACTTCATACTATGGTATTGCAGGTCCTGCCTATTTCTGTTGTCCCTGCTTATTTGTATTGGTCTGGCCTACTTATGTTGCCCTATCTTCTATCAATTTAGCACTGCCTACAACATGGGGCCACTTTTAGTTTTTTTCCAGGGCCACTTTAAGTTCCCAGTCCGCCCTTGGGCACAAGGTACCTAATTCTTGAATACACCATAATTCCCTCTGTTTTAAAGGTTTCTCCCTATCTCCACCTCTTTGTAGTGGGGGGAGCAAATCAATTATCCTGACTCTTAGGCCTCATGTATATGACCATATCCGTTTTGCTGCCTGTAGTGTGTCCCGCATTTTCCCGTCCCACACATCCCGCCCTATGTTAAAAATACCTATTTTTGTCCGCAAAACGTCCATGGGGCCTTAATTTACTAAGGTTCATGAAAGTGTGAGGAGATCCATGCTCTTCTTCCTAATAGATGATTTGTGGTTATTCTATCTAATGGTTTCCCCCACATAATGCACAGGTAATGAATGAGATATATCGCAAGTGTTTTTCTACCGTTGATCTTATATTGTTTTCCTGTATGTGGATGTGCAAATGTCTTCCCTTTAAATAGGTTGTTACAATTGAAAATTCCCCATTTTAGGGGGACAAAGGTATGTCTGTGTATCCATAATTCTGCTCCCTATATCCATTGTAAGTGTAAAGACTAATGTGTCCTTAGTACAGTGAAAGCTTTAATTCTCCAGCATCATCAGAAGCAGCGATCTCTGATATGAATGACACACATCCCAGTAATGGATGCTCCAGACAGTGCATTGATTTCCTGTTTGTTCACAGACCTCTGTTAGGTAGGTTCTCGCTTCCATAGCAACGCTCCTCTGTGGCTTCTTACAGGAACTCCTCAGCTTCCCCATAGTGATGCCTCTGCACTCTTCTTAATGAAAATAAAGACCACTGGATCACTTTTGCGTTTTACACATCGACTATAATGTTTCACAGTGTATATTGATTGACTTGTTGCTTAACACCAGAAATTTATGTTTTTTTTATATTATATTGATATTTCTGTTTTAACTCCTTACATGGCTCCATTATGCGGTGTGCTGGGTGTAGTCAGGGGCTTAGATCTGATGCAGTAGCTGTTCACTTTAGATCAGAATTCAAAGCCCAGTAGTGTACCTTTAACCCCTTCAAGACTGGTTTTACCATCAGAACCAAGCCACATTTTGCAAATCTGACATGTGTCACTTTATTAGATAACTCTGGAACGCAATTATGACATTGTTTTTTCATGACATATTGGACTTCATTAGAGATAAGCGAATTTCATATTTTGAAATTCGTTCACGCTTCGTTTGGTGTTAAAAGGTGAATCGCGTTATGGATTCCGTTACCACTTCATGTTAGTGTTAAATTTGAGTCAATATGATTTACCTTTATTTATTAAAAAAAAAATTGGGAAAAATTCACTATTTTCTAAATATGAGTTTCTCTGCTTTTAAAATGGATAGTGATCCCTCATAAAACAGTTATCATTTAACATTCCCCATATGTCTACTTTATGTTGGCAGTATTTTGTAAATGTCATTTTATTTTTTTATAAGTTAGAAGGCTTTGAATTTTAGAAGCAATTTTAAAACTTTTAAAGGAAGAGCTGATGTTTTTATTGGTACCATTTTTGGGTACATATGTTTTTTTGATCATTCAATATTACACTTTTTGGGGGGCAAGGTGACCAAAAAATGGCTTTTTTGGCACAGTTTTTTTTTTGTTCACCTTAGGGGGCATATCATGTGATATTTTTAAAGAGCAGGTTGTTACGGACGCGGCAATACCTAAAATGTCTACTTTTTTTTTAATTAATTTCAATTTTACACAATAAAAGCATTTTTGAAAAAAAAGAAATCATGTTTTAGTGTCTCCATTTTCGGGATGAGGTGACGGTGTGATTGGTACTATTTTGGAGTACATATGTCTTTGCGGTATGAGGTGACGGTTTGATTGGAGCTAATTTGGGATACATTTGTCTTTTTATAACTTGGTATTACACTTTTTGTGATGTAAGGTGACAATATATGGCTTTTTTTTCATGTGACATTTTTATAGAAATGGTCATTACAGTATTTTTTTTTATTTTACCTTATTTTATGGTGAAAGGTTTGTTTGTTTTTTACTTGAAACTTTATTTTTTTATTATTAAAAAACACTTTTTTCACTTTTTTTATTTTTGTCCCACTGCTGTCTGCAGCATGTGAAGGGTTAATCGGTGGATATCCTGGCGGATACAGCAGGGGCCCACCCAATAAGAACACATACATGTACGCGAGGATGCGGCAAGAGACTTCATTCCCTCATGTGGAGGCAGGCCATAAAACTGCTACAGGGCTTATGGAGGAGGGGGGGCATGACGATAAACTTCTTTTTCTTTTTCTAACAAGAAAACACTGGGGAGAGCTCAATGGAAAGAGATTATTTCAGTTTCCATTTCAGTAAATGGTAACTTTATAAATGTATATACACTGAGCTCCCCCTAGTGGTGGCAGCCAGCTTTGTAATAAAAGAGATGCACAGTTATCTACGTAGTTATGCCTGTTGTCTGTTGTAAATACATTGAGACATATGGGGGGACATTTACTAATCATGTTGCGCCAGAATTATGGTGTAAAATGCGTAAAAAATAATTACATTTTGATTTCCAACAAATATATCAACTGTTTTCTCCATACTTTTTGCCAGAAAGAATGAAACATGCCAGAAAAGTGTTTTCAGTGTCAAAATGGGCAAAATGTAGAGGTAAATTAAGCTTGATTCTGTGGTAGTGTAAATTGTTAAAAAGATGCAAGGCAGATCAGACAGATGCGACTTTTATTCAAAAAGTCGCAATTTAAAGTAGGTCAGGCATGCACGCTGCCACTCCATTCATTTCTGTGTGACCTGCCAGAAATAGGCAGGCACTGTACTCCTTTATTTACATCTGTCCCATAGAGATGAAATCAGCAGCAGCACACATGCCACACTCACCACTCCGTTCATGTCAGGTGCAAGGTACAGGGCTCCCATTTCCCAGGAGTAGTACCACCACCGATTTAGTAGTTATCCCCATCATATATATAAGAGCTAACTTGAAATTACTGTAATTTGCACAGGTGGATAAATATATTGTAAGCAGGTAATTTAAAAGCACACCATGCACCTCTTTCATCCCTTAGTAATTTGATCACTGGCCTCATTTTATAAACAAATGTTATGCCGACATCAGATGTGCTATCACTGAAATGACCCTCAGAATATTGCACTGAATTTATATTTTCGACAATATGAGCGTATGTATAATGACATCCTGTCCTGCAGACATCTTTACTTGCCTGTAGACATGCAGGGCGCTCACACCTTTCTGGCCTAATGTGACTTACATATCTGTGTCCTGCTATGGAAGCATGAACTTTGGTATAGGCAAAGAAATACAGATTTACTTGGCTCAGTACTAGAGGACTTCTTCACGCCACAGCGTCATCAGGACCACAGCACACCGCCAGAGGAAAACCTACCAACAGGGACATGGAGAGAGGAGGCCTGACACTGTTACAGTGTTTCCCAGAAGCTGACTTTAGGAAAATCTCACTACATACAGATCTATAAATCTCCCATTGACATGTTTTTTTTTATTGGTCATCTTTTTGTAACTTTTAAAGTGATTTTAAAGTCTTTAATGACATTGTCCGGTTTCAGGAGAAAACCGGACAACACTGGGGACCAGCCTGCAATACAGAACTGATCAGTGCTTACACAGCAGTAGTGCCACCTTTCTGATCCTCCTGGTGGAGCACTGTTTATCTGGCTGCAATGGTGACATCACATCAACAACATTCGAATTATTATTATCAAGCAACACATAAAGGTGGAAATTTCCTAATAGGATTGCTCCTAGACCTAGTCATAAAATGTACCAAAATATGGTGCACATCTGACACATAATGTCGCATTAAGTTAAATATATTTATGGAGCAAATGTTCAATAAGAATTATTCACTGCACTTGATATACTAGAGCGACAAGAGGGCATGGCTTAGCAGAATGGGGCATGGCTTAAGATGTGACACAGTCTAGGTCAGTGGTGGCGAACCTATGGCACGGATGCCAGAGGCAGCACTCAGAGCCCTCTCCGTGGGCACCCACGCCCTGGAAAAAGTCTATTATAAAAAGTATATCTTAGTGCAGGGCGCACTATGAACAGCACAGTCAGGGCACACTGAATGTAGGCAGGCTATTATAGCTAAATGATAAAGTACATGGAAGATATACTATATTGGTATTCTGGTTCAATTGCTGTGGGTTTTGGATTGCAGTTTGGGTACTTGGTCTCTAAAATGTTCACCATCACTGGTCTAGGTTTACACACATGATTACATGACCAACCATTTTTTGGTTTATAACACAGTTGTTGATGTAGTGTGGGCCTTTTTAGTTGACTTCTTTCATTGCTCATTGTACTCCTCCATGTTCTATTCAACTATACATTCAGGGGTGGACAGCATGGCGGCTAACCACAGCCAAGCCACATCCACCTGCAGGAATATCGTGTGGCAATATGCCGCTGCTGATGGGAGAGGCTTGGCCGCATGTGGCCCACCTTTGAGTCTGGCCATACCATAACTTTATATGTAAACTATCTTCACTAATTTAGTGTGAATATCTTTCTTAGCATGTAATCGGCACATGATGTATAACCCTCATCATATATAATACTATTTTGTCGATTATACTGGTAAGTATAAGACAGTAGTTTTTTTAATGTCTAATGATGATACTTTTTCTTCTCTTACATAGTAGTTTGTGTGAGAAAGGCCTGTTGATGGCCGATGTATTACAGCTGACAACTGTCCAGCTATTCTATGTATTATTCACTAATTGAAAAGCATCAGCGTGCTTGAGTTTTCTGCTTGCTGTCATCTAAATGTAGTGATCCTCCCCTAGTGGTCGCTGAATGCAGTTAGAATCATATTATTTAACTGTAGGAGGATTGAAGACTGTAAATGCAACTTCTACATGCTCTAAGTAGATATATTATGGAATTATGGTGGACATTGATAAAAAAGAAATGGTGCATTTGGGTAAAGAGTGTAACATAGTAACATAGTTTATAAGGCCGAAAAAAAGACATCTATCCATCCAGTTCAGCCTGTTTTCCTACAAGTTGATCCAGAGGAAGGCAAAAAAAAACCCTGTGCGGTAGAAGCCAATTTTCCTCACTTTAGGGGAAAAATTCCCAACTCCAATCAGGCAATCAGAATTACTCCCTGGATCAACAACAACCCATATCTAGTAACTATAACCTGTAATATTATTACCCTCCAGAAATACATCCAGGCCCCTCTTGAACTCTTTTAGTGAACTTACCATCACCACCTCCTCAGGCAGAGAGTTCCATAGTCTCACTGCTCTTACCGTAAAGAATCCTCTTCTATTTTTGTGAACAAACCTTCTTTCCTCCAGACGCAGAGGATGTCCCCTCGTCATGGTCACTGTCCTTGGGATAAAGAGATTATGGGAGAGATCTCTGTACTGACCCCTGATATATTTATACATTGTTATTAGATCTCCCCTCAGTCGTCTTTTTTCTAAAGTGAATAACCCTAATTTTGATAATCTTTCTGGGTACTGTAGTCCACCCATTCCAGCTATGACTTTAGTTGCCCTCCTCTGAACCCTCTCCAGCTCTGCTATGTCTCAGGAGCCCAGAACTGTACACAGTACTCCATGTGCGGTCTGACTAGTGATTTGTAAAGTGGCAGGACTATGTTCTCATCACGGGCATCTATGCCCCTTTTGATGCAACCCATTATCTTATTGGCTTTGGCA
Organism: Rhinella marina; assembly: GCA_900303285.1. Classification (NCBI taxonomy): domain Eukaryota; kingdom Metazoa; phylum Chordata; class Amphibia; order Anura; family Bufonidae; genus Rhinella; species Rhinella marina. The sequence goes on from ONZH01017215.1 coordinate 39,206, forward strand.
GCAGCTGTCTGACACTGGTTTCTGCAGCTTAGTTTGCTGTTCACTAAAATTCCTAGGTCCTTTTCCATGTCAGAGTTACCCAGTGTTTTACCATTTAGTATGTACTGGTGACTTGCATTATTCCTTCCCATATGCATAACCTTACATTTGTCAGTGTTAAACCTCATCTGCCACTTCTCTGCCCAAGCCTCCAATCTATCCAGATCCATCTGTAGCAGTGTACTGTCCTCTTCTGTGTTAATTACTTTACATAGTTTAGTGTCATCTGCAAAAATTGATATTTTACTGTGCAAGCCTTCTACAAGATCATTAATAAATATATTGAAGAGAATAGGGCCCAATACTGACCCCTGTGGTACCCCACTAGTTACAGTGACCCAATCTGAGTATGTACCGTTAATAACCATTGTTTTCTATCACTGAGCCATTTACTTACCCACATACAGACATTTTCTCCAAGGCCAAGCATTCTCATTTTATATACTAACCTTTTATGTGGTACAGTGTCAAATGCTTTGGAGAAGTCCAGATATACGACATCCATTGATTCCCCGCGGTCAAGTCTAGAACTTACCTCCTCATAGAAACTGATTAAATTGGTTTGACACGACCGATCCCTCATGCAGCCATGCTGTAGGATTGAGGATTCATTTTTTCATTTAATAATATCTACACCCATGACTTCCACTGAGACACGCCAGAAGATAGTAACTGTGAGGGGTCCACGACACTCAGCTTTGATGTTGGAATGTTTGTAAATTGCAAATATACAAAAGAATGTCTTATAAGAGCGACCTAAGCGACCATTCTGTTTCCCGCTGCTTTTCACAGGTAACCATTACCATATTACACTGCTAGGCGCAGAGTCCAGGAAAGCTAACATCCTTCCTTCATCTAAGCTCAGCCTCTTCAGATGAAATGGATTTCTTGAGGATTTCTAAGCTTTGCAGTAGGAAAAGTTTAGGAATGTGCTGTTTCTTTTTCTCATTCATTGCTAAAAGCTAGCGTGCCTTTGAAAGAGGTTCTGCAGGAAAAGAAAAAGTTACAAATAAATTGGTAAAAAAACTTAGGAGCACATTTATTAAGACCGGCGTTTTAGCTCTGCATTGGCGGTGGATCCGCCGCAGTTATGAAGAGGCGCCGGCCTCTAGATAACTTTGGCAGATCCACCACTGCTTCTAAATGTAAGACAGCTTCCGAGCTGTCTTAGGGCTCATGAACACGAACGTGTGCATTCAGTTCCCGTGCTGTGCACCGCAATTTGCGGTCCACAACGCACAGGCACTGACATTGGGGCTGCCGCATGCGGTTCGCAGACCCATTCATTTGAATGGGGTCCGCGATCCGCATCCGACAGTCCGCACCACAAAATAGTAGTGCATGTGCTACTTTTTTGCGGTGCGGAGGCACGGCCAGAAACACCACGGAAGCACACCGTAGTGCTTCCATGGTGTTCCGATCCGTGCCTCCGCTCCGCATGTCCGTGATTGCAGACCCATTGAAGTAAATGGGTCCGCAAACCGTGATGTGGGCTGCACGCAGTCGTGCGCATGAGCCCTTACATGAAGATCATTTTCTAGAAAAATGAGACAGGCCTGGCGATCTGTATCCTTCCCAGCCCATGCCACGCCTACTTTTTTAGACCTGGTATAAGACCTGGCATAAGTGGGGATAAGTCGCAGATTGTGGCAAAAGGCCAAACCACCCCTGCTGTTCAAAATATATCACTGTTATATCACTTTCCCGAAATACCACCGTTTATCAGAACTACCTTATTATAAAGTTACAAGCCTACCATCACACCCTGGTTAGTTTCACATGATATGCTGATGTCAGGACTTCACCAAGGCATGATGGGACAGCAGACACATCACAAACCAGGAAGTAGGATTTAAGCATGGAGGGTAAGAGAAAACTGCTACTAGGTGACTATGAAAAAAAAACTAAGAAAGAAGGAATGGGAGCTGGGGTAATTGATGAAAATACACTTGTAAATTCCATAGTGTAGTAGATGGTGCTGGTTACTGCAGTGCTGCTCCCATTCCCTTGAACTCAGGAAGCATGGCTAAAGGCTCATGGGCCCTAGTGCAAGAGTTCAGCTTGGGCCCCCTCCCCCTTTTCTTAATACCTCTTCATGCAACGTGCCGACCCCCAGGGCCGATTGTGTCCCAGGTTTATAGGAATGCCAAGTGGTGTGGTGCAGCCTCAATAGCTTTCTGTGTGTGTCACAGTGCTCCTACCTGGATACCGTCGCTCCCCAGGGTTAGGCTCTGAAGCAATAAAGGGAAGAGTAATGGTGGAGGTGGAGAAATAGTCGAGTCCAGACTTTTATAAGGTTCAACAGCTTTACTTGAATCAACTTGCATCCAGACAATATTCAGGCTTTCTCTTGGTTCCAGCTGTCACGACAGGGAAACAAGGGATAGTGTGCCCTGTCTGAACCCCACCTCTTTCCCTGCCTACTTACAGTAGATGCCCTAGGCGGCAAAACCGTAACTTGGAGACAGTCCCTATGCTGAGTACGTGCACAGGGAAGGGAACACAGGGAAAGACGAACACAGACAGAACAAACACAATAGCAGAATAGTCAGCAAGCCAAGTCAAGAACAGGAGGTCACGTCAAATACCGAGAGGAATCACAAAAGCGTAGTCTAAGTCCGAAGCCAAAATCCAATATACCAATAATCAACAGCAAGGTCCAACACACAGCACTGATCTCAGAAGACTAATCACAGGCATCTGAGTGAGGCAGTTGCCATCTTTAAATAGCCCGCCCAGGATCATGTGATGTGGCCAGCATCACATGACCTGAGGCGGAGCAAGCTGTCCAAACAATATGTAAAGTAGCCATGTGGTGTGATCAGCACCACATGGCTAAACCCAAACAGAGAATTAACTCATGAAGTGCTGGCTGGCAAGACCAGCACTTCAATTCCCTATTGCTCGTCTCTAGGGGGGCGGAGAGGTCCGGCGATGTCGTGCAGAGGGAGCGCGACGCCGACCTCGCGTGACAGTACCCCCCCTTCACGAGGGGCCACCGGACCCTTACCAGCGGGAGCAGGCTTATCGGGATGCTGCAGATGGAACTTTCGGATGAGGGAGTCTGCATGCATCCTGGTCAACGGTACCCAAGACCTGTCCTCAGGACCGAACCCCTTACAATGTACGAGGTACTGGAAGGAATTCCGGACCCTTCTCACATCCACAATTCTGGCAATCTCATGCTCCATTTGTCCTGCTACCTCAACCGGAGGAGGAGACTGTTCCTCAGGACCAACGGGAGCAACATAACGTTTGAGCAAAGACACATGAAAAACATTATGAACACGAAGGGAGTCGGGTAAACATAACCTAAAAGAAACCGGATTGATCACCTTCGTGATCCTGTAAGGACCAATGAAGCGAGATGCAAACTTGTAGGATGGTACCCTCATGTTGAGATTTTTAGTCGATAACCATACCTTATCCCCAACCTTAAAATTCACACCCTTAGAACGTTTTCTATCAGCCTTAGCTTTTTGAACTCCTTGGGCCTTTTCCAGGTTCGACTGAACCTGTGCCCAAACTGTGCACAGTTCTTGAGAAAAATCATTGACCTCTGGGACAACCGACGCAGATGGGGAACAGGAGCCAAAGCGTGGATGAAAACCCATATTGCAGAAAAACGGCGAATTAACACGATTATTAATTGCAAATTCAGCCAGAGACAGGAATCTGGCCTACACATGCTGGTTATCAGAAACATAACATCTGAGATATTGCTCAACGGATTGGTTAAGACGTTCAGTCTGACCGTTGGTCTCTAGATGAAAGGCTGATGAAAAGGACAAAGAGATACCAATCTTATTACAGAACGCCCTCCAGAACCTAGACACAAACTGTACTCCCCTATCAGAAACGATATTCTCAGGAACACCATGCAGTTTGACAATATTATCAATGAACACGGACGCCAAGACCTTCGCAGAGGGTAATTTACACAAAGGAATAAAATGACACATTTTGCTGAATCTGTCAACCACCACAAATATCACGGTTTTACCCTCAGAGCACGGCAAATCCGTGATAAAGTCCATGGACAGATGTGACCAAGGTCTACTAGGTATGGGTAAAGGATGTAACTCACCCATAGGTCGTGTCTTGGAATTCTTGGACCTGGCACAAGTGTTACACGCAGTTACAAAAGCCTGAACATCTCTGGAGATTGACGGCCACCAATACTGCCTAGAGACCAACTCCTTGGTGGCATTGATGCCAGGATGTCCACACAAAACAGAATTATGGCACTCACCCAGCAGTCGCAACCGCAAATGAGCCGGCACAAACAATTTGTCATTGGGGGTACCAATAGGAGCAAGATGTTGTCCTGCCGAGATTTCAGAAGCGAGGTCAGATGAGGTAGCGGCCACGATGATATCCGCTGGCAGGATGGGCTCAGGAGGGACGTCAGGAGGCTGATACGCCTGGAAACTTCGGGATAAGGCATCGGCCTTAACGTTCTTGCTCCCGGGTCTGAAGGTAACACAAAAATCAAAACGAGTAAAGAACAAAGCCCACCTCGCCTGTCTAGGATTCAATCGCTTAGCCGATTCTAGAAACATTAAATTCTTATGATCCGTGAGGACCGTAATGCAGTGAAATGCCCTTCTAAAAAATGACGCCATTCCTCAAATGCCCACTTGATTGCAAGTAACTCCCTATTCCCAATATCATAATTCCTCTCGGCAGGAGAGAACTTGCGGGAGAAGAAGGCGCATGGCATAAGATTAGTTAAGGTGGAAGACCCCTGGGACAGTACAGCCCCCACACCATCCTCAGACGCATCCACCTCAACTACAAAAGGCTTACTTTGATCAGGCTGGACCAACACAGGAGCATTAATAAAACACTGCTTTAACCTTTCAAAGGCCTCAATAGCTGCAGGGGGCCAATTGACCAGATCAGCCCCCTTGCGAGTCAAATCCGTAATGGGTTTGGCTACCACTGAAAAATTTTTGACAAATTTACGATAAAAATTAGCAAACCCCAGAAATCGCTGGAGCGCCTTCAAAGAGGAAGGTCGCACCCAATCCACAATGGCCTGTACTTTAACTGGATCCATTTTGAAAGAAAAAGGGGTGAGAATGTATCCCAAAAAGGCCACTTCCTGAACACCAAAGGTACACTTTTCCCCTTTAATGAACAACTTGTTTTCACGCAACACCTCCAGCACTTGCCTGGTGTGAGATACGTGACTCTCCCAGTCTGCAGAAAAAATCAGGATGTCATCAATATAGACAATTACAAATTTCCCAATAAATGGTCTAAAAATGTCATTGACAAAGTTTTGGAAAATTGCCGGAGCGTTACTTAACCCAAAAGGCATTACCAAGTACTCATAATGACCCTCCGGGGTATTAAAAGCAGTTTTCCATTCGTCCCCCTCACGAATCCTGATTAGGTTGTATGCCCCCTTCAAATCCAGCTTGGTGAACCAACAGGCCCCCTGGACCTGATTCAGCAAGTCAGGAATAAGGGGCAACGGGTATCTGTTTTTAACAGTGATTTTATTAAGCTCCCTGTAATCGATACAGGGCCTCAATCCTCCATCCCTTTTACCAACAAAGAAAAAACCTGCCCCCATGGGAGAAACTGAAGGCCGGATGTGACCCTTGGCCAGACTCTCTTTGAGATAATCCCTCATGGACTGACGTTCAGGAGTAGAGAGATTATAAATGCGACCTTTGGGATATTTGGATCCCTCAATAAGGTCGATGGCGCAATCATATTGCCGGTGAGGAGGGAGGAACTCAGTCTCGGACATGGAAAAAACGTCCAAAAAATCGCCGATATACTTGGGCAAGGAAAGAGACTCAGTGGTACCTCCAAACAGCAATACTGATCTACAACATTTGTCACAATTCATTCCCCATTTTTCCAATTCACCTACCGACCAGTTGATCACAGGGTTGTGGTCCTGTAACCATGGCAGACCTAAAACAAGGTCGGCAGGTAAATCCTTTAATACAAGGAAGGAACAAGTCTCGGTATGGGTAATTCCTACAGTTAATACAACCTCAGGAGTAGGGATGAGCGAACCGAACCGTAACGAACCAGATTCGTTACGAACTTTCCCAAAAGTTCGGTTCGTCATCGAACCGAATTTTCAGAAAGTTCGTGACGAATCTGGTTAAAATAACGGCAACGCAAAATATACGCATATTTATTGAGAATGTACGCTAATGCGTACATATTCAGTTAAGTAGCGTACCTTTGACAACGCTAGACTGTATGTTCGTTACTTGAGTAGGAATGTTCGCAGACGCAGTGTATGCGTACGCTAATGCGTACATATTCAGTTAAGTAGCGTACCTTTAACAACACTACACTGTATGTTCGTTATTTGTGCGGGAATGTTCGCATTAGCGTACGCATTAGTGTAAATTCTCAAATATGCGTATATTTTGCGTCGCCGTTGTTGAAGTCACTTGGATTTTTTCCACTTTTTTCATTGTAATAGCAACTGCAAGTAAACAAAACTATACCCTATCAGACTCCCATTATTGTAGCAGCAATTATTCAGCCATTATAGCAAGATTCGTTTTAGGTTCGGTTCGTACGAATCCGAACTTCACTAAAGTTCGCCGAAGCGAACCGAACCGAACTTTTCAAAAGTTCGCTCATCCCTACTCAGGAGTACAAAACTCCACTCTCCCATTATTCAATGGAGTGGAATCCAGTGCGATAATTTGAATTACCTCCCTTAAAGGTATTATAGGCACACCCACAGATTGCACAAAATCATAATCAATAAAATTAGCAGCAGAACCTGAATCCACAAATGCTTCACTGGACCTCTTGAATTGGTTATAAGAAATGGAAATAGGTAACAAGATTTTCTTTCTTACCACCGCAGGGGGTACCTTACTTCCAGGAACAGACCTTTTTGAGAGCAGAAGGCTCCACTGCTGGAGCCAGTGGTTCATCTCACCGCAGTAAAAACAGGCCCCTCTCAGGCGTCTCTGATCCCTCATAGTAACTCCCAACTGCATAGGCTCCTCCTGGACCTTGATAGGAGACGGGCTCTGAAGAGGAACTTCGGACAACATGGCAACTTGAGGGGCAACAGAACATTCCTTTTGTCTCTCCCTAAACCGTCGGTCAAGTTTGATAACTAAGGTCATAGTCGCCTCTAAGGTGTCAGGAGTAGGATAACTAACTAGTAAATCCTTCAGATGGTCAGACAGTCCCACCCTAAACTGGCTTCTCAAAGCAGGGTCATTCCATTTAGAGGACACACACCATTTTCTGAACTCAGCACAGTAATCCTCAACTGCACGGTTACCCTGCCGAATGTCTCTGAGCTGAGTTTCAGCTACAGCGGCCAAGTCAGGTTCTTCATATAAAAGACCTAGGGCCCGGAAAAAAGCCTCCACAGACAATAGACAAGGGGAGTCAGGTGGCAATGAGAAAGCCCACTCCTGCGAATCACCTTGCAGCAAGGAAATAATTATTCCTACCCGCTGCTGCTCAGAACCCGAGGAGTGTGAGCGTAAACGGAAATATAATTTACAACTTTCCTTAAAGGAACGGAAAGTCCTTCGGTCCCCAGAAAACCGATCGGGCAATTTTACATGGGGTTCAATATTGGGGTTTGGCATGGAGGGAACGACTGCGGGTGCTGTCCGCAGCTGCTCCTGATGTTGGAGTGTCTCGGCCAAATCCTGGATCATCTGAGCCATGTTACTCATCTGGTCCGTGAGTACTCGCAACGGCTCCATTAGGTACGGCCTGTGATTCTGTCACGACAGGGAAACAAGGGATAGTGTGCCCTGTCTGAACCCCACCTCTTTCCCTGCCTACTTACAGTAGATGCCCTAGGCGGCAAAACCGTAACTTGGAGACAGTCCCTATGCTGAGTACGTGCACAGGGAAGGGAAGGGAACACAGGGAAAGACGAACACAGACAGAACAAACACAATAGCAGAATAGTCAGCAAGCCAAGTCAAGAACAGGAGGTCACGTCAAATACCGAGAGGAATCACAAAAGCGTAGTCTAAGTCCGAAGCCAAAATCCAATATACCAATAATCAACAGCAAGGTCCAACACACAGCACTGATCTCAGAAGACTAATCACAGGCATCTGAGTGAGGCAGTTGCCATCTTTAAATAGCCTTTTTTGGCATAAAATAGCCTTAAGCATTAAATAGCCTGCCCAGGATCATGTGATGTGGCCAGCATCACATGACCTGAGGCGGAGCAAGCTGTCCAAACAATATGTAAAGTAGCCATGTGGTGTGATCAGCACCACATGGCTAAACCCAAACAGAGAATTAACTCATGAAGTGCTGGCTGACAAGACCAGCACTTCAATTCCCTATTGCTCGTCTCTAGGGGGGCGGAGAGGTCCGGCGATGTCGTGCAGAGGGAGCGCGACGCCGACCTCGCGTGACACCAGCAGGCTTTGGCATAAACTGGCAGGCAAACTTAAGTACTCTGCTTTCTCTCTCCACTGTGCTAAACTCGGCTCTATTCTGGCAGCTGGACTTTAGTACTGTTCTGGTATCTCTGGAGTGGGGTGCCTTTGGCTTTTGACCCCCTCGTAAGGCTCTGTAGGTAAACTTGCAAGGAGTTATGGTGCTCTATGAGCTGCTTCCTCCCATGCCAAATTCTCAACCTAACACCTTCCCTCCAGCCCTACTGTTAAAGACAGTAAGGAAAAAAGTAAAAAAGTTTTTTTTTAATAAAATTCTAATCACCCAATTTTCCTATTCTTACATATAAAAATAAATAAACAATAATAAAAGAATTGGTATTGCCTCATCTGAAAATGCCCACATTATTAAAATATTTATCATAAGCGATGAATGCCATAACGGAAAAAAAAATAGCTGGTTTGCTGTTTTTTGGTAACCTTGCCAGACAAAAATAAAAAGTGATCAAGAACCCCAAAATGATACCAATACAAACTACAGCTTGCCCTGCAAAAACCAAGCCCTAACACCGCTTTGTAGATGAAAATCCAAAAAACTTACGGGTTTCAGAATATGGCAATGCAAGTAAAAAATGTTTTCTCCAAAGGTTTATATTTTGAAAGTGTAGTACAATGTAATAAAACTACACAAATGTGACATAACTGCAATTATACAACCCGCAGAATAATGTTGTCATGTTATTTTTAGTGAACACCATAAAAACAAAACCCAAAAAAACATGTCAGGATTTTTTCCTGTTTTTCAATACAAGATATGGTAAATTAAATGGTGCCCTTAGAAAATACAGCTTACCTCACACAAAAACAAGCCTGTGGATATGCCTTATCTTTCCAGATGGGACAAACGCTTTAAACTTGTGGTGAGGAATATGTACCATTAGGGTGTATTCACACGGCCCTTCCATGTGCGTTCGGGTCAATGCAGCTGGCCACAGAATAGCACAAATCCTCTGTTTGGCCACAACTTGAGGACCATGAACCCATTGAAGTCAATGGGTCCTCACCACAATGTAGGGTGCTCACTGCAAGTGTCTGTCTGCAAAACACGTGAATGCACCCTAAATCTGCTTCATCTTCCCATAACCTATGCAGTATTTTAAACGTCCTATTTTTTTGTCACATTTAAGTGTTCTTTGAAAAATTCTATTGAGTAGATTGAGGGCATCTCCTTCAGAAAAACAAAAAAATATTGTTTACTGGCATTGTGCATGTTCTGAATAATGATGTTATATTTCAGACCATTAACAAAGGAGCACGGCACAGAATAGTACTGAACTGACTAAAAACAACTGGATTATCGAATGAAGAATGTCAGGAACAATAGATGCATAAGAGACACTGCTGCATTTGTCCTTGGGAAAACAGAGAAAATGTGTGTAAGTCTAATGTCTCACATCACCCCAGTATCAAACAAAACAGCGTAAGTAAAGAAAGATGCTGAAAACATAGCATAATGCAAACTCTTGTCACAATTAGCCCTTAGAAATATACTGTACACTTCTCATTTCTTATCAATTAGTGTACACTTCCAGTGGAAAAACAATGGAGACATGCACTAGCTTGGTTCATGATGGGGACGAAACACACCTATCTAGTCTTATGGGTCCGTGAAAACCACTGACAGAACAAGATGGCATACGTGTTCTGTCAGTGGTTTTCACTGACCATTGGTAAATGTTCTAGAAATCTCTCTTCATCTTAGTGATAGTGGAGTACAGATGACACACGGAGGGCAAAAAAACAGACAGATGGACCAACAATGGACCTTTCATGGACATCTTCACAGATGAAATACTGACTGTCTTGTCAAGGGTGTCATCACTGACATTGACGCGTATAAGAGCCCTAAGAAATGGGAGAATTTAGTATGATATACTGTACAGCTGCCATACAATAAATGTTTATAACAATATACATCTTAGGTGTAATTGACTGCCTATTTTACTAAGGAATTGTCCAAGTACTAAGATCCATAGTCAGTGTTTGTTGACCACCTTTGCTTTTCCTTAGGCCTCACCATTGGCTCTTATGCTTTTTTTAAAACCTGACCAAACCTACCATAGCAATTTAGTCTCTAAAAATACCAGCAGTATAAATGATATAGACCTGTGATGGCTAACCTCCGGCACTCCAGATTCCCAAGATGTACACTTGCTTAGCTGTTCTCAGAACTCCATAGAAATGAATGGAGCATGCTGGGAATTGTAGTTTCACCACAGCTGGAGTGCCGGAGGTTAGCCATCACTGATATTGACTGTTTTACTATCATATGTGATTACAACATTTGGCTTCTATACATAAAACGTACACCACTTCTGTTCTCCCCTCAAACCACTTATTGTTGGGGGTAGATTTATCTATGCAGTTCCTCTTCAGGTCAATAGAGGCTATAAAGCTGTATAAAGCTTGGTCTCTTAATGGAAACAAAAGGTGCATTAAAAACTGCAGGAAACTCTACACTCTCTACACATCGCTTTTGGCTTTATTCACATATTTGCCTACTGAAGCTTCCACTGCAACTTCTGTCAGGCTTGTACTATCGAATTTAGCAGCTCTATTCTTCTTATCAACATGTGGATACCCTAACAGACTCCTGATAGATCCCAATGTAAGTCAAACTTACATTGATATCTGTACAGTTGATCAGGCAAAGTGACATGTCCTCCAGTGTAAAGCAAAAACCATGACACAAATGGGAATAATTATCTTATTGTCATGGCAGCTTTCCGTGGACACTGCTGCTCAGCTCTTTCCAATGGCAAGGCAATGGAAAAGTCCTCTTCTCTCCACTCCATGCCTGCTGTGGCCAGATTGTTGTTATCTGGGTTTCCTTTGCCCACAGGGTGTGCACTTGCTCATTCTTGGGTTCTTTAAGGGCCAGCTCTGACACACCCTACGTTACTGTAACTTATGTCAGACTTTGCTAGAGTATATATGATATTTTCACACAGTAGAGGATGCCTGAACAGTAGGTTCTACTCAGTAGTTTCCAGAAAAGGTGTCACATATGCTTGTTTGGATTTCCTGCGTACTGTCTTCAGCCAGTGTTCTGGATTTTGACTCTTCACTACTTGACTTGAACCTTACTTGATCTCAGTGTTGACCCTGAGCTGCCTGCCTTGACCTCAGACTGTTTTCTGGGCTTTATGAACTCTGGCTGCCTTGACCTCAGCCTGTTATTAACTACAATTTGCCTGTACCTTTGTGTGCACCACACAGGTTTCTCTTAACCCCCGTGGGTCAGCTATCAACAAAACAGGGATTACTCCAAGAAGTAGCAGCCTGGTGGTGCCCCCTCAGTAGAGTCCAGATCTCTGTATAGGGCTTAAACAGTAAAGACCAGGCGACTGCAAGGATAACACCCGTATGGATAGCTCTAGAACTTTTTCTCGAAAATAACGGATCTGTGGTAGAACTGACAGATGCAAAATGAGCACAACGGATACCCAAAATAAGAGATCTGTTTTTTTTTTTTTTTTCTATTCTCACAGATCAGAACAGAAAACAAAACAGTGATGTTAACCTGGTCTCAGGTGAGATGTCTCAATGCTCAGGGGGGCCCAGGCCCCATCAAAAATTATGCACCACTCTGTCTTTGTGCCAGAATTAAATATTTGGCAACTGTGAGCTGCCATTGATTTCTATCTTCATTTGTGCCTGAAAACAAGCACAAATGAAAATAAATGTGGCGAACCCACTGGCCCCAACCACTCCCTGTCTTCGTCATGCCCACGTTTCAAAATTTGTCTCAAGTAGCATTCAAAAAGTCACAAACAGGTAACAACTTTTTTTCCACCAATTTTCTGGCATAGGGAGATGATAAACTGCCCCCTAAGTGACATGTTGAAAAAGCAAATAAAGGGAAAGCACATTATGATAAAATGTTGAACCATGGAATAGAGAGGTTTGTTCAAAGCAGTTTTCCCACTAAGTTGGGTTTCCCATATTATTATTGAAGAATTTTAATATCAACATCTGTGGGCACAAACATTTGAGAAATAATTCTTCAACGTCTCTATGGGACCAAACTCTCCATTAAACAAATGTTTTTTAATTTTAAAGACATGATTGATGCACATACAATCTGAACAAAGCATGTCAAGTCTTTTGATATACAGTAAGCAAACATGCAAGCAATTATTTCATATTTTTGTTCTTGGTGTCCAAAATTGTATCATATTTTCATTTCAGGTTGGCATGGGCATATCGCCATCTGGTGGCATTACCAACATTCAGGACTGTAGAAGACTAAACATGACTTCTATAAAACGTTTTGTCCCAAATGTGTTTTATCTTGTTGTTTTTCATGCTTCTTGCCTTATTTCACTGAATGGTAATGCTTTAGTTAAAAGGGGAGCCGGGGAGACATCAAGTCTTGCTTTGCTTGAAAACATAAGTGTGTGTATTTCAGTACAGTTATTATGTGACTGATTTGATGGCCACATCATGATAAGCTGACACATCTAACACATATAAATAGAGTGCATCTAGATTACTGCAATAACCCCAACCCCCAAGAATCTCAAGAGCACTGAAGTTATATACTGTAATAGTCATATAATGAGTGGTATTTTCCATGCTGTTGACACATTAAATAGCAGAGCTACTCAAACATTCATTCAGGCTACGAAATCAAAGGACATCAAGGAACAGATTTTTTTTACCTACCACTTACAACAGGACTTGCAAAGCACTGAACTGGCATCCTAATACAAGCGCATTCAAGAGTTATCACGTAGATAAAAAAGAACACATCTCGGCTAAACAGAGTACTGGGACAAAGATAAAAATCAGATGTATATAGGAACATTGTGAGCTAACATCAGCATGCAAATCTCAGTACATAAACCTGAGTTAGGTTCCATTTGTGAACTGTAGTCAGACATACCTGTTTAGGCTACTTTCCCACTTGTGGTAGCCTTTTCTGGCACGCTGCGATTTTTGTCCAGCCGCCTCTCTGCATGTTTGCCGTGCTGCGGCCGGACCTCCGGCCTGCCCTCATTATAGTAAATGGGGCTGGAGTAGACTTCCGGGGGCACGGTGGACTTGCAGTAACATGCATCCGGCAGGTTGTTCCCCCGCCGGAACAGTCTGTTGGAAAAGACTACCGCAAGTGTGAAAGTAGCCTTATATGGGTGATGAACATGTATTGATCCAACTGCTGACTTTTGTAGTCTGGCTTACAAAGAGCCATTTTGCCTGGATCCTAACTAAAAAAAAATATAAAGGAAAGACTAATAATCAAATTCAATACTTTTATATATATATATATATATATATATATATATATATATACACAAAATATCTGCAAAAAAGTGTTTAGCATAAAATAAGAAAGCCACTCACCTGTTCACTGATGCTTCATTTCAGCACTAAAGTTCCAATCCCCACTTCTTATAGTCCTCTGTGGACCAGAACTGTGATGTTCCGTCACATACACCACTGCAGCCATTCACTTGCCTCAGTGGTGGCATGTCTCCAAGTGGCATGTGATTGGTAAACAGGTGGGTGGCTTTATTTTTTTAATGTTAAAGGGGTATTCACATCTCATATCACATATTAATGGCATATTGCTAGGATATGCCATCAATTTCAGATAGGTGTAGACCCCACCTCTAGAACCTGCTCCTTTCTCCAGAATGGACTTCCCCCAAAGTGAAGGAGAGCACAGAGTGCAAGTGAGGCCAACCTCCATTCACCACTGTGGGAGTTCCGAAAATAGCCAAACTTTGGTTTGGCTATTTCTGGCAGTCGCAAACCAGTGAATGTCAAGTTGGCATGCATGTGTGTTGTGCTCTCCATTCACCTCTATGGGACTTCCAAAAATAGCTAAGCGCACTCCTTCTGCTATTTTTTGGAACTCCCATAGAAGAGAAGGAAGAGCACACCTCTTCCAGGGCCATGGAGTTCTGGAGATAGAAACGGATCCCAGGGGTGAGATCCTAACCTATCTGACATTGATGGTATATCCTAGAGATATGCCCTCAATGTCTTAGATGGGTATAACCCTTTAAACGCATTCCATTCCTTAAAGGGAGTCTGTCACCTCATTTTCACCTATATAACTAACAGCACTGCCCCACAGAAGATTGCATACACATCTCAGACATACCTGTGTGCACTGTGTGTCTGTATTACATGTCAAGAAAAAGCACTTTCTGCAGGAAAACAGCTCCCAAGTGCCCGACTGAAAGTGAAACTAAAAACAGCTTTCTCTCCTGACTCGATTTCTAACAGCTATATCTTCTGATATACTGGATATAATGCTGTGATTTTGGTATCATTTTAAAGCTTGGAATGCTTTCAAAGAAGGTCAGAACCATTGTTCTATCTGCTACTAATCCCAAGATATGAGCAGCTAAAGCTGCCCTCCAGTCTGGTTTGCAGCAGCAGAGCCGGGCACTTGGGAGCTGTTTTCCTGCAGAATAAAAGTGCTTTTTCTGAACGAGGAGTACACACACACAGTGCACATAGGTATGTCTGAGATGTGTATGCAATCGTCTCTGGGGCACTGCTGTTAGCTATATAGGTGAAAATGAGGTGACAGACTCCCTTTAAGTCATTTAAGCCTGGGGCCTTGTAACAATAAAACTTCTGTCTGTGATACCATGTTGTTACCGCAGGTATTACTTCCTGTCATCTCTATTCGTAATATACATGCAATTTTGTAACCACTGATTCTGAAAGTGGAGGAATTCCCCTTAGGTTATTCTACTCTTCATCCCCTATTATGCTCAGCACACTCCCTCTCTATGGGTGAACAATATATTTACTACTGGGGCCCATCTAGACTTCTAGGCTCCTTGGTGTAGGTTTCTGGCACCAGTTGCAGTCTGGGACGGCAATAGCTACATGATGGAAATCAACTGTCATGTAGCTTTTCACTAGAATGCCATTGCATTATAGCTGACTGGCCGGTTGCCAAATACGGACTTATGAAATCATATTATAGAATTGAATATCATATAAAGAAGTATTTAATTTAATATTGCAGAGTGAACACCACTAGACCATCAACAATGTTATCTTTCTAACAAATCATGGAGCTGTACATGACTATGAGAAGCAATTCCTCTACTGCTGAGCTCAGGCATCAGACAAGTTGGGTAGAATAGCCATGTACTGTATCTATAGAGTCTGCTGCTAATCAAAAACATTGGGCCATTCATGTAATATATAGATGTGGCACATTGACATGGGGAAGCTCTTTGTGGACACTATCAGCTCTGGTAATTATATAAGAAATTACTATTAATTACTATTATCATTACTATTCCTTCCATACGTAGCTCTGGTAATTACACTGGAATCCTGAACAGGTGACCACTATATTAAAGGGGTTATCCCATGATTAATGTAAAAAATTTAAATCAGACATCATATAGACATGACAATCTCTTTCTAACAAAGCTAGAACCAGTCCGGTACCTCACATGGATCCAGAGATCTCCTCATTCATTGTTCTGCTAGATTTATATATATTTTATGGCAGCTGAAGGGGAGTGTCTGTTCTGCTGCAGCTCAGGAGGCGTGTCCATGCTCTCCCTATCACAGATCAGGAGGTGTGTCTTTTCTGCTGCAGCTCTTGCCCTATCATAGCTCAGGAGGCAGTTGAAGGATGAAACTGAGCCTCTGCGACCATATCAGTAAGCTGGACAAAGAAATGAGAAAAAGAACAAACAGCAGGTGGCACTATACAGATATAATTTATTTAATAACTCAGTGGCTATTCAACATTTTTAATTACAAGCAATTGCAAAAGTATTCAGATCCAGGTTCAGTTTGAAAACTGCAGAATATTTTTTGTGGGCAACCCCTTTAAAGGAGTTGTCTTATAACCTCAACTCCTTTACATATGTCCGATTAAGGAATAAGGATATCATAGAGGGTGTCCTCGCTTTTTTTTATCCAGACTACAGAGTCCTTCTTGAAGATCTGAAATACCTGTGAAATACATGGTTGGACATCCATTACATGGTTGACATGCATTTTCCCTCCAACAGCCACTGCAAGTGAAAGTTATGGCCCTGTAAAATTCAAAAGCGCAAATTGTGGAAATCATGGATCAGCTTCAAATGACTTATGTCATGATGACACATCCCCTTTAACTTAGAATGCCCTAATAGGACATTTGAAAATAGTTTTTCTTAACCAAAAAAAACCTTTAAAGGTGGCCATAAACATAACTGCAGTCCGTAGTTATCGCTTCCAGCTCCAAGCAGGGGCTTAACTACCATAGCGGCAGACCATGCGACTGCTATGGGTCCCAGGACAAGAGGGGGCCCAGTCTTAGTTGGGAATTCTCCTCTTCTACTGTGGTGAAAGCTTGGTCAGAACTATACCCTTTAAATAAAAAATTTTACCAAACGAGGCAGTGGAAAAAATGGCGCAAGGGTCATTAAAAAGGGGGTTAGGCAGAATCCCTTCTGACCTGTGTAGGGGGCCTGGTTTGATCCTTGCTATGAGTCCCTTACTTCTCTATGTACGCCACTTGCTCCAAGCAGCAGGTTTAGCCAAGCTTTGTCTAATGTGTATGGGCACCTTAAAAGTATTCATACGAATTAGTCTAAAGTTGATCAAAATGGACTATATCAACCAAAACATTTATTCGTCAGGTGAAATTTAACAATGGTACCAATGACAGACCATCATCGTATAAAAATAAGCTGGCTGTGTTTGGAATTTCCATCCAATAATTAGATGAAAGTTCAATAATTTCCAATATTCCCAGAAATATATTTTAACAATCGCCTGGTTTCATTGAGCATGTATGAGTAGTTTGAATACTAATGGCCAATATGGACTAACATATGTATGGCCATATCTGCAAAGTGATCATTCACCAAATGATTGTTCAATATACAGTACAAGATTTTCTGCTCAAAATATGATTTATTTTAGGGAGGTTATTCCAGTTTTTGATGTATTTGTTTATAGATTAGGATAGCATGCAGTTTTCTGATATACACGTACGTAAAACGTAACTAAGGGGCCGTTCAGACGGCTGTAGTATTTTTGCGGATTCGCAATACCACGGATGTCAATTTGCGGAACACACGACCGGTCACCCCGTTCAAAATGCCCGGTCGTGAATAGGACATGTTCTATAATTTATTGCGGAGCCACAGCACGGAGCCGCGGCTGCCCGCTCTAATAGAAGTGAATGGGGCTGCATCTATTCAGCAATATTGCAGAATAGATGGGGACTTATTCACACGGTTGTGTGAATGGGCCTTAAAGGTACAGTTGACCTCTGCTATGGTATAGTATAAAGATCAGTCCTGTGTACTGTATTCACAGGCTAACTGAATAGGACTAACATGGCATCAGTCATGTCACCTTCACATGTCATTAGCTCCTAACATTATGTTAGCAATAATTACATGTGTTACATATTTGTGCAAGGTCTACACAAAGGTCACATCCACGAACAAACTGAATAGGACTACTGGTGGAATAGTGATTATTACTCATGTGACACTTCACTGACATACATTCGGAGATATGCTGCTGTAGGTGGAACAATATGATCGCATGTTCGGCTCCTGAATAAACTACTATTCACCACTTAGATACATTGACTTAAAACTTCTGGCATGTCATAGTGACATTGTGTCAGAAGTTTTGATCAGTGGGGTTCCTGTTGCGGATACCCCAACCATTCACGAAAATGATGAAGCGGAAGGACTCATCTGAGTATCGTGCCTCTCCTTTGGTTATGATCATTGTTACTTGGCTCTTTTTGAAGATTAGCGAAAGTGATGTAACAGAAAGTTTATGGGTCTGTAAACTGTTCGCTTAGCTCTCCAAGGACAACCAGTCAGGACTGAGGGGGCACAGCACTCAGAAGACTGCTCCTCTTCCTTTTGTAATGAAATGATAGTCACACATTAACTAAATGGCAAGTGTCACCTATGGGTGGGGGTCCTATCTCTGACGTCATGTGTAACCCTACTCCGGACTATTTACTTCAACTCGTCTGCAATTTGTAAACCTAGCTTTATAGATTTTATGTTTTATTATATAGCAGTTGAGATGCGGTTAAAACCACATCAGAACTGCAATGCAGTTTTCATGTGGTTTTCAATGTGGCTGATGATTTTATAGATGAAACATATTTAGTTAAAACATAACTCCTGTTTCACAAGAGAAGCTTTTATTATGCAGGACTTTGCAATATAATCATTTTTCTAAATCATTGTAATTAAAAATTTTGCTGTTAGGCCTCAGCACAGATCAGCTGAGGACTGTGCTGCAGGTTACACTTTATAGTACAATGCCCGGACCCCTCCTTTAGGCAAAACTTACCCTGTCCCCAGCACCCGCGTCCCTCTGGATCCCTGCATGGCTATGGCTCCATCTTCCCGTCCTGAGGATCAAAACATCCAGCGTTGGGCGGGAGCAGCCATTAGCAGGCCATGACATTGACTAGCCTCCTTAGCGTTACCTATGATGCTAGGGAGGCTGGTCACAGTCGCGGGCTGCTATTCACTGCTCCCCCCATCGCTGCATGTTTTGATCCGCAGGACAGCAGATGCAGCGGTGGCTGTGCAGGGATCCAGTGGGACATGGGTGCCAGGGACCATGTAAGTATCGCCTATAGGAGAGGCCTGGGGATTGTGGGGGGTATTTGTACTATTGGATAACTAGACAGTGTCAAACTCATGTGAGTGATGTCTTATTCACACAGTCAGTGTTTGGTCAGTGATTTCCATCAGTGATTTTGAGCCAAAGTCAGGTGCGGCTCTAAACACAGAACAGGTGCAGATCTTTCCATTATACCTTCTCTCAGTGTAGTCTCCATTCCTGGTTTTGGCTCACAATCACTCTTTCACTGAATCATTGACATGTGAATAAGGCTTGAGGGAGCCAGCGCTGTAGGACCCTTTTGCACTGGTAGCCAGAGCAGGTTGTTGTCTAGTTAAATGCAGCCCACTTTAACATGTTTCACCCGTGTCCTACATTTCATACCGTACTGGAAAATGAAGAAGGAACACCTAGTGGGAGTTAAGATGAAAAAGCCTATCTTACAATATGGCAATTCTGCAGGGAGTTAAATATAGTGATCAAAGTTCCAGGATACTTTCTTTACATACAGACTTTTTTTTCTCTGGCATCTCTGCTGTTGCGTTTTGCCTGATAGCACTGTTTTCCATCTTCTCTCTTACATTAGAAGAGCTACTGTATCTCAAAGGACAGCCATAGCATCACAAATTGGTTTTGCAGTACGTACTGCAGTGACCGCCTGAACCATAAGAACCCATATACTTGAAGCAGGACTGCATTCACATACTACACTAGCTCATTTGTCATGGACTTCTCATCATTGCCAAGAGCACCTGCGCTGGTGCCACGAGACTGGAGCCAATTGGAGGCATGAATGGCATCAATAGTGTTCAATGATGATAACAGGTTCTGCCTTGGTACTAATGATGGCTGCATCAGAATTCGCAGGAGAGCACATACTGCCATCATGCATAGTGCAGAGACACAGCACCAACGCCAGGCGACATGATGTGCGGTGCCATTAGTTACCATACCTGTTCCCGTCAGGTATTCATGTAGGAAACATTGACCAGCCTTCGGTATGTCCAGGACATCATGGAACCAGTCTTGGTGCCTATTTTGACGTAGTGTTCCAACAAGATAACACCTGCTCACACACTGCCCGCTCCACACAATGTGTTCTTCAAAGAATCCGTAGCTTCCCTGGCCTGCTGCATTGCCAGATCTCTCCCCCATCAAAAATGTATGGGACTGGATGGAGCGATGAATTTCCCATGCACAGCGGCCAACAAACACCTTGGCTGAATGGGTCCATGTTGAAAGAGCTTGGAATGACATACCATAGGAGGATATCCAGCACCAGGATGACCATTACAATGCCAGAGTGGCAGCAAGGGAAGATGACAACCAGTATCAATGTGATCCTGCCTCAACATCAGGGGCAGACTAGCCATAGATCCTAAGGGGAAATTCACAGGTGGCCTGATGCCCACGGGGCCACCCAAGCCCTTATCATGGCTGCCGGCTGGCTACACAACAGTCTGATGGTCTTAGCATTAGTTAATGCTAGGAGCATAAGGTACTTATGCCCCTGGCCGGCTGCTACCGATGTTCGTCTGAATTCAACTGTATCTCTATCCTCAGGACAGTGATACAGATGAATACTGCTGCAGGGGCAGCAGTATTTTGTGCTGCACTATGGTATTTAGTTCTGCTGGGTATTTTGTGCTGCACTGTTCTTTAAGAATGGTGTGATTTAGGGCACTATGAGGTACATTGCAACATTGCATCTAATGTTTGTCAATAGGGTCACGATGTAACTCACGACATATCAAATTGCACAAAAACCAATTGATCACAGGTTACAAATTGCTGTAATCGTAGATCACAATACAAGTTGAATGCAACTGTGTCTTGGCAATTTGGGTATGTTTTTTCACAGCCTAATCACAACTCTAAAATAGTCACATGACAGCACACAAGTTGCACATGTTTTTGGCCCCATGACTTTTCCGAGGCTTGTTGTCACATGACACGTTGGCGTGAAGCACCAGCCTTACATGTGTGCTGCCAAGCAGTGGTAACCACACCACAGTTACCACCAATTGCTGGTGCACACCTGTATTTGCTTTGGTTTCCAATTGCACAGTAGAGATGTGATCCTGGAATGAACTAACTGCAATGTGGTACCCGCAGCTCAAGCCACATGTGTAACAGCATCCGTAGGCCTAATGCACATGACTGTATGTAATTTGTGGTCTGCAAACCACGGATCCACAAAATACGGATACCATCATGTGCCACCTCCATGGACTTCAAAGGGTCCATGGACCACATTTTGCAGACTAGAATAGGAGGTTCTATAATTTGCAGAACGGAAATCCGCTTGCTGTCTGCATTTGTATGTCTGTTCTATATAAGAATATAGGTACCATGGGGCAGATTTATCATTAAAGGAATTTTTCCGAGACATTATAACTGATGATCTATTCTCAGGATAGGTCATCAGTATCTGATCGGTGGGAGTCCGATACCCTCGCTGATCAGCTATTTGAGAAGGCAGCAGCATTCGCAGTAGTGCCGCATTCTTCTTACAGCTTTTCCTAGGCCAGTGATGACACGTTCATAGCTCACGTTGCCTAGGTGCAGCTCAGCCTCATAGAGGTGCCCCATTGTGCCCCTATTTACTAGGGGGGCTTAAGGACTGGACCCCAGGAGCAAACTGATAGTCCTGTACTATCTGGAACTTTACCTTTCACTGTAATTGTATGATACTAAATGGAAGTATTGTGTGGGCATTGTAGACAGTCATACAGGAAAAACATTCTCTAAGCAGTGCATATATGTGTGTGTGTGTGTGTGTGTGTGTGTGTGTGTGTATATATACTCTGAAATTACAAGAAAAATTCTCTACAAATGGCATTCGGAAGGCCCTACTTTACTTGTTGCCCATGCCCCATTCACTGTGAACATGTCCATGCTCATTAGTTGATACTTTGAAGGCCATGTGTGCCATCCAGTCACCACTATCGATGATGCACTCATTTAGGGTCTTTCCTAGAAGTAGTCTCAGTTGAGTTTAATGTATCTCATTCATCATGAGTGATATCTTGGGCTTTTCTGCCTTCACAGCAATTCCCCTCTGCTCCCAGTCAATAAAGAGATTATGTCTACAGTTACATCATAATCATTATCACAACTGTGAAAGGATTTATTATGTCAGCATGGTGAAATATCATTTTTTTCAGTCTGTGAAGACTCCTGTTCACGGTTTCTGGGCTGTTTTATAGAGTTGTGTAGCTAATATGATTTTGTATGCTTCATGTCTGGTTTCACAGCATGGGTCAATGCCATATGAGAAGAACAGGCTACTGACAAAGGAACAAGAAAAGATGGTTTTCTGTTTCAAATGAAAAACCCGAAGACACCTGTATAAACAAAGACTTTCTGCATATTATTTTCCTTATTTCTGCTGAGGCCTCCATGTGTTCTCCAGGCTGCCTGCCCCTAGATTTAGAGGGTCACGTCCAGACAAGGTTTCAATAACTGTACAATCCTATTATATTTTCTGTCATGTGTTCTAAGTAAGTTAACTGAAACCATCTACAAATCTACATTGTGTGGGGCCCCATGGAACGACCGCTTAATATTAGCCCATGGTTTTTGCCCTTTAACAAAGAAAACATTCTCAACATTCTCAGCGGTCACTTCAAAGCAAACATGGACATACCATAGTTGGGGAAAGTGATGAGCATTCTTGTCTACGGTCAACCAGGTCTGGATTCTTCCCCATGTGCTGCTGTATTATAGAATAACAAATAAGTGGGTGAAAGTGAAATATAAAATCTAATCCTGAACAAAGCTTATTTGTACAATCCTACTTTTGCTTCTTCACCAATGTGAATGTCTGGTCACGATATATAATGAATTTAGGGGCAGCGGATTCTTAGATTATTTTTGGATAATATGGCCTTGTTATAAAATATTCCTACTGTGCTTCATAAAGCCCGTGTGTTTATAAAGATATCCCCATACAGGACAGCCAAAAAAACTGCTAAATGGGTTTAACCATGTAACCATGCAAAGCATACATATACAGTCTATAAAAGTAACACCAATCAAAAAGGTGAGGCACTGCAAAATATCAAACAGAAAAGATGCAAACAAAAAGCCTCAAATATAAAGCACCAAAGAATTGCATCAATAAATATAGAATAATCACATTTATTAGTTCATCAAAATATATAAAAATACACACATATGTAGAAATTCAATGGTAGTAACATATACACAAAAAGAAGGAGAACAGGGCAAAGTGCTAATGTTGCAAGGTGCTTAACCAAAGTATCCACATGATACTTGATAAGGTGCAAGTGCATAATCACAAACGCATGGGACACCAAAAAGCACAACAGTCATAAAAGTAATAATACAGACCACAGACTCCTCCGACCCCGACATACGTTTCGCCTTCAGCTTCCTCAAGGGGATAAGTTACTACCATTGAATTTCTACATATGTGTGTATTTTTATATATTTTGATGAACTAATAAATGTGATTATTCTATATTTATTGATGCAATTCTTTGGTGCAGTCTATAAAAGTAGTAAAGAAACATCTTGTACTGGTCCTGAGTTACCACATGCTTTGTAGTGCTGCATTCACAGGTTGGTTGGTATTTAAGCAGTCATATCCTTGTGATCAGACATGTTTTACAGCAGAGATAGCTTTCCTTTCAGATTACCATACAATCTCTGTCTTTACAAAAAAAAAAAAAAAATAATTCAGCTACAGCATGTAACTCAGGATCAGAAATGTATTAGTGCTCTTTCACATGAGCAAGTTTTCTGTCTGGATGCAATGCATATTGCGCGTGCATAGCATCCGGACTAAATTCTGACCCATTCATTTCAATGGGTCTGTGTACATGACCGTTGTTTTCCATGAATCATCTTTGCATTTGGGAAAAATCGCTGCCTTGCATTGATGTAGACCACTAATTACACTTGTCCAGGAGCGCCAGGAGTTGTGGGACACCAAGTGCAACTCCTACCACAATCGTGTCTGCAAGGATAGGTTGTTGGAGAAGGTAGCTTGGGACCTCCTGTCAGCTGAATAGGAGACAGCAAGCCAGATGCAGCTTCAAAAACCGAAGTGGTGATTTTAAAAAATTGGTGGAAAGGTAAACTACCATATATGTCCATAGCACTAAATCCCTTTCAACCTTTTATTTTTATGTACTTACTGTGAAACTGCCACGAGCAACTAAGATAGTTATCTTTGGACCAACTTTGATATCTTAACCAACGATACAAACAACTACGCTTTATTTGAAATGCAGCTCCAATGTCCCAAACTGACCGCATCATTGTGATATGAAACCGTAATTTCCTATCTAATTGTATCTATGTTGTACTGTGTTCATAAAGATGTTGTCAGTAGATTACAAGAGAAGCACAATCAGATAGGACCACACTGTATCAGACATCACTGTGATGCAGCTATTTTGGTCAGGGGAGCTGCACACAGTACATCAGATATGGCTGACTAATGGACCATGTCCCCCAGACCAAAGGTAGTTTTGTGAATAAGCCGAGTTGGTGTAATTTTGATTGCTGAACCCTGCTGAATGTACAAGATCTGGATTATTGTCCTTGCAGCATAGCATTTTAACTAGAGATGAGCGAGCACTAAAATGCTCGGGTGCTCGTTATTCGAAACAAACTTTTCCCGATGCTCGGGTGCTTGTTTCGAGTAACGAACCCCATTGAAGTCAATGAGAGACTCGAGCATTTTTTGCAGCGGACCAAGGCTCTGCCTAGGGAAGGCTGGGTGAAAACCTGGAAACACCACGGAAATGGACAGGAAACAGCAGGAGCAGCATGCATGGATGCCTCTGAGGCTGCCTAATCCCACCATTACCCCAAATTCTCCTGCAACAGCCTGGTGGTTACCCTCATGGCAATTGTGCTCACCCAGACCAAGAAAGGCGAGGCACATGCCCATCACATGTTAGGGAAGCACCCAACTAGGTGCAACAAAGGTCCATCACCCATGCCCATGCTGGCACTGCTCTCCTATCCCCAGCCACATGATGCAGGCATAAGCCTGACACAGCAAGGCGGTGACACCAACAAGTGACCAAGTTAGATGAGGTAACAGGTGAGCCACCCAAAAATTTAGCCTGACGCAGCATGGCGGTGACAACAGAGTGAGCGAGTGACACTGCGGGAGCAGGAGAACCACATAAACATTTTTCGTGGCCCTGTATGGCAGCAGTGACAGCAAAGTGACTGAGTTAGTATGTGCTAGCTGGTGAAGCCCCCAAAAATTTAGCCTGACACAGCATGTCCGATGAATTTGTCCGACTGAGAATGCAGTGAAATGGCTTTTGTTGAGCCTCCAAAAATTTTTTTCTTTTCGGAGTACATAAAGTCGACCGTCAGAAATTTTTTTTTTTTTAAATGTCGGTACTTGCGCCTCCTGAAAAATTGTTTTGGACTGTCTGTTTGACGCTCCTGAAACATTGTTTGACACTGTCTGTAGTTGACACTGCGGAAAAATTGTTTAGAGAGAGGGCCTGTAGGTGGACCTCCAGAAAAATTGTTTAGAGAGAGGGCCTGTAGGTGGACCTCCGGAAAAATTGTTTGGAGAGAGGGCCTGTAGGGGGCCCTCCGGAAAAATTGTTTAGAGAGAGGGCCTGTAGGTGGACCTCCAGAAAAATTGTTTAGAGAGAGGGCCTGTAGGTGGACCTCCGGAAAAATTGTTTGGAGAGAGGGCCTGTAGGGGGCCCTCCGGAAAAATTGTTTAGAGAGAGGGCCTGTAGGTGGACCTCCAGAAAAATTGTTTGGAGAGAAGGCCTGTAGGTCGACCTCCAGAAAAATTGTTTAGAGAGAGGGCCTGTAGGTAGCCAGTTGGACCTCTAAAAAATTGCGTTTTTTGGGTCAGCGTTAGGCAAAGACGACAAGGAGGAGGAGGAGTAGAGAAGAGGAATCGGATACATAAGTAATGTTAATCTTTAGCTGCTTTCCCCCGGAGGAGATTTGAATTCCGGTGAAATCCAGGCTTTGTTCATTTTAATAAGCGTCAGCCTGTCAGCGCTGTCAGCGCTGTCAGTTGACAGGCGTGTACGCTTATCGGTGATGACGCCACCAGCTGCACTGAATACCCGCTCTGACAACACGCTAGCGGCAGGGCAGGCCAGCACCTCCAAGGCGTACAGCGCCAGTTCAGGCCACGTGTCCAGCTTTGAAACCCAGTAGTTGTATGGAGCAGAGTGATCGGTCCGGACGTTGGTATGGTCAGCTAGGTACTCCCTCACCATCTTTCTGTAAAGCTCACCCCTACTCTGCCTAGACTGGGGACAGGTGACAGTGTCTTGCTGGGGTGACATAAAACCGGCAAAGGCCTTGGAGAGCGTTCCCCTGCCAGTGCTGGACAACCTGCCTGCTCGCCTCCTCTCCCCCGCTACTTGGCCCACAGAACCATATCCTCTGCCGCTAGCGGCGTCAGATGGGAAGGATTGTTTCAGCTTGTGCACCAGGGTCTGTTGATATTGATTCACTCTCATACTCCTTTCCTCTACATGGATGAGAGTGGAAAGGTTCTGCTTGTACCGTGGGTCCAGGAGAGTAAACACCCAGTAATCGGTGTTTGAAAAAATGCTTCTAACGCGAGGGTCACGGGATAGGCAGCCTAACATGAAGTCTGCCATTTGCGCCAGAGTCCCAACACGCAAGAATTCCCTCTCCTCACTGGCCTGACTCACCATTTCCTCCTCCTCCTCCTCCTCCAAATCCTACTCGTCTGCCCATACACGCTCAAGAGTTAAGAAGGACTGAGCACTGGTACCCTCTTCTGTCTCGCTGACATCCCCCTCCTCTGATACGCGCTGAGAAACAGACCGGAGGGTGCTCTGGCTATCAAGCGACATATCTTCCTCCACCGTCTCTTGTGACAAGCGCAAAGCTTCCGACTTCATGCTGAGCAGTGAGTTTTTCAACAGGCAAAGCAGCGGGATGGTGAGGCTGATAATGGCGGCATCGCCGCTGACCATCTGTGTTGACTCCTCAAAGTTGCTCAACACCTGGCAGATATCAGACATCCACGTCCACTCCTCATTTTAGACTTGAGGAATCTGAGTGACCTGACTACCAGTTCTGGTGGAAGTTGACATCTGGCAGTCTACAATCGCTCTGCGCTGCTGGTAAACTCTGGATGACATGTTTAATGTCGAATTCCATCTTGTGGGCACGTCGCACAACAATCAGTGAGCGGGCAGTTGTAGGCGGCGCTGCGCTGCCCTCAGAGTGGCAGCATCTGTGGTCGACTTGCGGAAATGCGCACAGATGCGGCGCACCTTGGTGAGCAAATCAGACAGATTGGGGTATGTCTTGAGGAACCGCTGAACTATGAGATTGAACACATGGGCCAGGCATGGCACATGTGTCAGTCTGCCGAGTTGCAGAGCCGCCACCAGGTTACGCCCATTGTCACACACAACCATGCCTGGCTTGAGGTTCAGCGTTGCCAGCCACAGATCGGTCTGCGCCGTGATGCTCTGTAACAGCTCTTGGGCGGTGTGCCTTTTCTCACCTAAGCTCAGCAGTTTGAGCACCGCCTGCTGGCGCTTACCCACGGCACTGCTGCTGCGCCTAGAGCTACCGACTGAAGGCGCCGTGCCCACGGATGGTAATTCGGAGGAGGAGGTGGAGGAGGAGGAGGGGTCGGAGGAGGAGGCATAGTACGTCTGAGAGACCGTGACTAAGGTAGGCCCCGCAATCCTCGGTGTGGGCAGTACATGAGCGGTCAGACTCGGTCCCAGCCTCCACCAAGTTAACCCAATGTGCCGTCAGTGATATATAGTGTCCCTGCCCGGCAGCACTTGTCCATGTGTCCGTGGTTAGGTGGACCTTCTCAGAAACAGCGTTGGTCAGGGCACGGATGATGTTCTGTGACATGTGCTGGTGTAGGGATGGGACGGCACATTGGGAAAAATAGTGGAGGCTGGGGACCGAATACCGAGGGGCAGCCACCGCCATGAGATTGCGAAAAGCCTCGGTCTCTACCAGCCTATAGGGCAGCATCTCCAGGCTCAGCAATTTGGAGATGTGGACGTTGAGGGCTTGGGCATGTGGGTGGAACTGTATTTCCTCTTGCGCTCCAGCGTCTGCTGTAAAGACAGCTGAACGCTGCGCAGGGACACATTGGTGGACGCTGTGGAGGATCGTGGATGCGAAGGTGTGGTTTTCCGGTGGGAGGCGCTCGTGCCGGGGTCCTGGGCAGGGGGTTGACTAGCAGAGGCAGCGAGTGACACAGGGGAAGGAGCAATGGTGGGACCCGCAGGAGGTGAACGGCCTTGGTTCTATTGAGTGGGGTGTTTAGCACTCATATGCCTGCGCATGCTGATGTTGGTTAGGCTAGTAGTGGTGGCAC
The DNA here is from genome assembly GCA_900303285.1 of Rhinella marina. Taxonomy (NCBI): domain Eukaryota; kingdom Metazoa; phylum Chordata; class Amphibia; order Anura; family Bufonidae; genus Rhinella; species Rhinella marina. The sequence goes on from ONZH01017215.1 coordinate 67,622, forward strand.
CCCTGCTGATCCTGGTGTGGCACAGGTTGCACACCACAGTCCGTCGGTCATCCTCAATTTCTTTAAAGAACCTCCAGACTTGCGAACATCTAGGCCTCGCCACGGGAGCCTCACTACGTGAAACAGTTGCTGCTGATGCACCAGCTCTGGCCCTGCTTCTCCCTCTGGCCACACCACTGCCTCTTCCAACCTGTTCTGGTGCAGCACTCGCCTCCGCCTCAGAAGCACTGTCTTCACTCGGCTTATCAACCCAGCTTGGGTCAGTCACCTCGTCATCCTCCGATTCCTCAGTCTGCTCCCCCCTCGGACTTCCTGCCCTGACAACAACTTCACCACTGTCTGACAACCGTGTCTCCTCATCGTCCGACACCTCTTTACACACTTCTTCCACTAAGTCAACAATGTCATCACCCACAGACTGCAACAGTTGGAAAACTTGGGCATCGGGAAAGAGGTCAGCAGCAACCTGAGAAGTGGTTTGTGACTCTGGGAAGGGTCCAGAAAACAGTTCCTCAGAGTATGCCGGATCGCATTCCAAATTTTCCTGGGAGGGGGCAGACTGGGGGGAAGGAGGTTGAGGTGGAGGAGCCAGAGGAGTTCTCCCTTGGGTAACGTGGGAGGAGTGCGTGGAAGACTGACTGGTGGACAAATTACTTGAAGCATTGTCCGCAATCCACGACATCACCTGTTCGCACTGTTGTGGTTTCAACAGTCCTCTACCACGTGTCCCTGTAAGTTGAGACATGAAGCTAGGGAGTGTAGCTCTGCGGCATTCCCCTGCTCCCTCATCAGCAGGTACTGTCTCACCCTGCCCAGGACCCCGGCCTCTGTCCCCTGCAGTAATTGAATGCCCACGCCTTCGTCCTCGACCCTTAGCCCTGGGGTTCAACATTTTCTGTATATAAGTGTATTATATGTACAAAAAAAAAATGGGCCTGCTGTACTGAAACCCACAAACTTGTTCAATCTGAACAAGTTAATATATAGGTGGATAAGTTAGAGCAAAATTACGTATGTTATTACGTACGGTGCAGCATGGAGCAATTACACTGAAACTATTAGATTAGGCAGACTTGGTCTGCTTAATTGCAACCCAGACAAATGTTGCACAGAGATTTTTGTAATGTAGCTGTATCAGTGAGAGCAAAAGACCTTTTTTAATTACTTGACGTACAGAATGTGTCACCTGGACAGAAAATACGGATTGTGCTTTGTATATAGGTGGATAAGTTAGAGCTAAATTACGTATGTTATTACGTACCGTGCAGTATGGAGCAATTACACTGAAACTATTAGATTAGGCAGACTTGGTCTGCTTAATTGCAACCCAGACAAATGTTGCACAGAGATTTTTCTAATGTAGCTGTATCAGTGAGAGCAAAAGACCTTTTTTAATTACGTGACGTACAGTATAGGTCACCTGGACAGAAAATACGGATTGTGGTTTGTGGTGAGTGGACAGCTGAACTGTGACACACAGAATGGTTCCACACAGCTGTATGAAATGGATTTGTATCACTGAGATAAAACAATAATAAAAAAAAATTGTTATATATGGCGATAGCTGCACTACTAGTGCCAGCCAGCACAGCCAGGAGACAAAAAAAGTGTCTTGTAGCCCTTAGAAGGGCTGTTGGGTTCTTTTGATATCACTCCTGCCTAACAGAGAACTAAATCTAGGCCCTAACACTCTCCCTGAAACGCAGCAGATCTGTCCAGACAGCATCTGAGCCGAGCACCGCGGGCAGTCACTAGTATATTCCAGGGTCACCTGATCAGGCCAGCCAACCCCTGCTATCGACATGTAAGGGCCCCACGTGATGCTGGATGTACCGCAGAGTCTCCTGGCTTGTGATTGGCTGAGTTAATAGGTGCCAAAAATTCAAAATGCGGGAGATGCCATTTCCTCGAGCATGGCGAGATGCATGAGCATGCTCGCTCATCTCTAATTTTAACCTTTAGTGGCCATTAATATGCCAACTGAGGGTCAAAAAGCGGTCCTAAGCTAGGAATACTCCTTTTATTCTCTTGTGCAGCATGGAGCAGAAGCTTGGCTCTTGCATGACAGTCAGGATCCTGCTCCATTGGCCTAGATCATCAGAAGTGCAAAGTAAAGTCTGTACACGCTCAGTGAGGTTCTCAGTGCTCCAAACTACCACCAATGTTTATTCTTCACAAATTCTAATTCTTTACATTACATTATGTTAAACCACAACTGGCAAAGGATGTTGGGGAGGAGGAGTTCGAAGAGGAGACACAAATAGATGTGCCAAATGAGTCTCCAGCTGCCAGCACCACCATGACATAGCCTGAAACTCTGTAAGATCAGCTGTCAGAAATCAGACCGGAGACACAGATAGCAGAATCCAGACTAGAGACAACCCATATTTACCCAAAATGTCAAAGAAGGAGGGGTTGCCCTCAGCCTGTTTCATGTTCAGATACAGGGGCCATGATTGATGCTCATGTGATCGAGTATCTGAACCGAAACATTACTGAGAGGCAAGAGGAGATGTTGTTATGTAGTTTCACCCCCTACCTTAGATGTGTGCTGCTAGAGCACATAAGGTGCATTGGCCTCATAACGAGCTGTGCATACCATGCTGGGAGTCTGAATCTCGCCAATTCTCATTGTTCACCGCCAACCTCTCACAAAGAAATGATGGGATTTTTTCAAAACTGTTGTTAATGAAAACTGGCTTAGTTGTCCATAGCAACCAGTCATATTGATATTTTAATTTACAAAAAGGGGCACTGAAAATGAAAGGTAAATTCAGATTGGTTACTATGGGTATTTAAGCCAGTTTTCATTTGGACAAGTTAAAAACTTAAAAAAATAAGGGATGAAAACTTTATGGAAAGCAATAATTTGGAAGGGTTGATTGTTATGAGATATTTTACACCAAATTCTATTTTATGTACTTACTGCAAGCACAACAAACATGTCTAGGACAAAATCAATCCTAAAATTCAAATTGAAAATGGAATTTGGTCAGTAAAACACCCCAGCTTTGCAAGCCTATGTCAAGGTCCTCATTCTTTTGAGAGTCCCTACACTAAAAACAACAGGGAAACTAACTGACTGGAAAACCAGGTAAACTAAAATGTCTAAAGTCCAGATAAAACCATGCTACTAATAGTGTCCATCTGCCATGGAACTGCTCTCTAAGGGCTGCTGAAGTAGTCTTCATAGAGTTCCCAGTCCAAATTTAACAGGTCGTCCCTGCTGGGTCTGGTCCAAAACAACAGTTGATGAGGTCAGAATTGGTCCAGGTCTAGATGTTGTGTTAGTAGTACACAGGTTTGAATCACCTGGGTGGCATTTCCTGGTTCCATCTGTAGAGACGATATGAACACCCTCCATCCTCCCCTAAGGTAAGGGGTGGGGCCAGCCCACAACTAACCTCCTAGAAGGGTTGATGCAATATTGTTAACCCTGATTTTACTACTACAACTCCCATTTTGCATTTAAGTAAAGAGAGACATTTATTTTTCTACCTCTGGCCTGATTTTCTGACTCCTACACCATACACTAGCTATTGCACCGTACACCTCCTGCCAAGCACCCATACAAAACTTGCAGCATCAAGGGCATGCCAACTACAATACCATCAAACAGGATCCTCAACATCAGGGAGTGCCCAAAGGAAGAAAGGGTGTGTCCTCCTGTCACTGCCCTGGTCCTAGGGAGCAACAGCTAAAGGATAGCCACTGTGATCAATTATTGCAGCCAAAGTCACTACCACCATCATACTCCACTCTGGCTCCTCCTGGGCCATGGCACTTGTACAGAGAAGCTTTCTGTTGTGGCTTATGAGATCTTCATATTAAGACTACAGATAACATGTACTTAAACTGAATCTGTCAAACTATAGTAAGCAGTGTATAGTGCAAATGACACTGAGTCCAGTTATGTAATTTTAATCTTTATACTCACTTTCATTCTGGCGCTGTACTTCAACAAAGCAGCAGTAAAATGCATTGAGAGACTCCCATGCTAATGCACATAATGGAGAGGTTTGTGGGAGCACAGCATCAGAATGCAAGTGAGTAAAAAGATAAAAATTACATAACCGGACTCTATACAACACTTACTTTACTTTGTGAGGTGTTTTGGAGCTGACAGATGCCCTTTAAGACATCTATCAATGGAAATCATGAATATAAACTGAAAGCAATAGATCAATTTCCCCACAACAGATTAAGATAACATGGCTTATGGGTAATAAAGTTTTATATCCATATTTATTTTTGTGTGCTTTTTTCAAACAACATATAAGAATTTGAATCTAAATACTTAACTATTATAACTTAATATAGAGTTAAGATTTCATGAGCTAGAAAACAAGTACCCACTGTAATAAATTACATTCTGACAATTGCAGGCAGTATATTACAATCCAAAAATGGATTGATATTGAAGATATAACAAGTGCTGGTTGATTAATATCTCCCCATCAGAGCGCTCATGTGCTCTTCTCATAAAGAAGGAAGACAAATGAGAAACACGTTGAAGGTCATTTGCTGTCATTTCTTAAGTGTCACTTTTGCTGGTGAAAGTGACAGCTATATTTTTGCTTTACTAAAAGGCCTCAGATGACAACAAAGGACATATACACCATTGGATGATTGGATGATAAAAAACACACATAAAAGTATGAGGGTTGTATGGACTGTCATAGGAATCAGTGTAATATAACAGTACATAGCTATTATAGAATCCAGCAGATTGGAGCATCATAAACTATATTTATCTAGCCAGCATCTCGCTATGACTCACTTTACAGACTACCAGTGTGATGGATTGATGATTTCTGAACAGTTTTCATGCAGGACAGAATAGACATACAAACGATATATATCATTATTAGACAGACCATGTACTAATAATGGGAAAAGGATGTAGCCTATATTTCCTAGAAGAAAAGGCTCTGTGCTAATGCCAGCTGATGGCAGTTCCACTATCTTTGAATGCCAGAGCTGTAATTGACACATAATTGAGAGGGAATTGCTAAACAAAAGCACCAATCCAGATTACATGGTATCACACTCATTTGTCAATTATGCATTCTTTGGTAAAGAAGTGAAGCGTGCAGATTTATATTGAACCATAGACGTAACTACCACTTGCCTGACGTTCTTGAAGGGACTTTATTAGGGTTGTATTACTGACATTATATACTAGAAAATGCAAACTGTGAGATGTAGACACATTTGCAAAAATGTTTCATACTGACAAATTAAGGCTATGAAATATATATATTTCAAGCACTGGCATATAGAAACACCTTGGGGATACAGACTACAACCTCCAGTAACACATGACGGACACATACGCTCCTTTTTGTGCAGCTTTAACTCCATTATGTTAAATGCTGCCATCCCATGTCCTGGACAATGTAAATACTATATATACTCTTCTGGGTGCATATACAGAGCAGGGCAAGGGGGCCACACATCATATGATCACAAGCCCCATTACGTAGGATTAACAGTGTAACTGGTAACAATGAGGCTCCCATGCTAAAACATGGCACGGTCCCCACTCCACCTCAACTTCCATTAGCAGAAAACGAGAAACTTTCGATTACTGTCTTCTACATCTTATTCTCCTTTCTATTATATCCCGGCAATCCACATTACAATTTCCACTGGCCCCTTTAAACACCCTCTTCCATTATTCAGTGTATGTTCACACATAGGCTACAGATTTTCCATGACATAATTGCATGTGGAAAATCCTCAAAGTGTTTTAGCAGCAGCAAAGCATGTAAGACTCTACCAAATCTCATCTGTTGAGTGCAAAAAACATTCTGCGGCAGCAACTGACCAGAGGTGCAGATTTTAAACCCACAGCATGGCAATTTACGTTGTAGATTTTCACTGTCTGCAATCCATAGGGTAAAATCTATAGCAACATACACAACAAATCCGGGGCTGTATTTACAGCTCATGCTACCCTAGTCACTAAGCCTGAATACACCCCATTTATCGCCCCATTTATGCTCCACAATTATTGCCATGATATGTTTATTTGTAAGAAATTGTAATAATTGGTTTTGGTCAGTGTATGCAATGGAGAAGTTCAACAAGTAAACTATTGTTTATCATCAATTGTGATGCTGTAAAAATTGAAGGGCTTGTCTGGCTATATATATTGATGACCTATTGTCAGGATAGGTCATCAATATCAGATCGGTGAGGGTCTGACAACCGGCACCCCAGCCTATGAGCTGGGTGAAGAGGAGGCAACACTCCATGTGAGCACCGCTTCATCTTCATTACACAGTCCGTCTCCTCACTTGAATGGAGCGAGTGCTTGTGATTACACTACGCTGCTGCTACAGAAGAGACGACATGTAGTGTCATGATGAGGAAGCAGTGCTCTCATAGAGTTTTGCCTCCGCTTTAAACAGCTGATCAGCGGGGGTTCAATGGGCCCAAAACTCATGCTACACCACTCTCTCTTCCCTTATTAGTTCATAGATCTCTCTGCTGGAAGGTTGAAAATGAGTTAATAGACCCTGAGGGTCGGTACATCTTCGTGGCTGCCTATATTAACTGTGCACTGTATGTCATGGTGGCCATCTATATCCCTTCTCACTTGTCTCTGTATGTTCTACACCAGGCTGTGTCCTTTGCTGCCACATATCCACATGTTGAGATTCTCTGCATGGGTGATTGCAATATGCTTTTGAACCATTCTCTGGACAAGGTTTGTCCGGATGGACTGTCTCACAGCAGTGCTCAGATGTCTACGCCATTTGCTAAACTCTTTGAGGTAGTGGGTTGGGTGGATCTGTGGCGACATAGGTACCCCACTACTGAACTGTACTCATCATTCCACTAGTCATAGCTCATCATCCCATATATCCAATAGTTAATCCCATCTTATGCTCTGATAACTACTCCATAGAATACGGTGTCTGTGGTGTATCGAATCATTCACATATGTATCTCACATCACCATCTCCACGAGAGCCACAGACAAACTCCCTGAGAATACATCCCTTTTGGCTGACTTAAAGACTTCTAATGATCAAATCCCAGATCAATTGTCATTGTTCTTACTAGACCATGAATCCTCTAGAGATCCCTTGTTAGTATGGGAGACACTGAAAGCGTACTTGAGAGGATGTCTGAAGTCCTTTTTTTCATTTATTTAAAGCGACACTGCTAGGCAGGAGACTGTTTTGGGTAATGAATGTGCCTATATTGCTAATCCTATAGATTTTAACAAAGATGCCTGGCTCCACAAAGGGCAACAATATCTGACTCTATTAAAGGAGAAAGCGCAGTGTTAGTTATTTTTCACTAAGCAGAATTATTTTAAACTGGGAAATCGGTCTAATAAACTACTCCCACATATTATTCATCAGAACCAGGCGTCTCCAGCGGTTTTGCGCATTTTAGCCCATGGTGGTACTATGCTATTGGACAGAGCTTGCAGGAGTTATCAGGATTTATATCAGACCCAAATACATTATACCCAAGAGGATATTGTAGCTGCCATCAACAAAGCTACCTCTGGGACATTGACATTTCCAAGTTGCCTCTGGAAGATGTGACTATGTTAGACTCATCTATTACCACTACTGAGATTGCGGATACCATTGTTTCTCTAGCTAATGGTAAATTCTCTGGTCCTGATGGCAAGTTCTAGATATTCAGAGGTTCTTCATGACCCTCTGAAAATCATGTATGACAAGGCCTTCAATAAAAGTATATTACCCTCCTCTTGATGCCACTACAGTGGTTATTCTCAAGACAGGCAAGAGTCCCATTGAGCGCAGATCCTACCATCCTATTTTGTTGCCGATACTTGATTATATAATACCAGATTAAATAAATGCATTCTCAACATCATACACCCTGATCAGACTTCATGCCTGCAAGTCCACCACAGAAAATATCAGGCATGTCCAGGTTGTAACACAGTTAAGTCTTAGGCAACAACAACAGTGGCCTCCAAGGCCTTTGATTCAGTCTTGTACCTATTTGCTGCCTTACAGAGTTTTGGCTTTAGGTCACCTTTCATTAAATGGGTCTCTATTGTATATAAGTGTCCCAGATCTAATATCTCCATAAATGGGATTAGCTTTTCATACTTTGACCTAGGCAGAGGTACCTGTCAGGGGTGCCCTCTCTCCTCTATTGTTTGCCTTGGCTATAGAACCCCTCGCCAGTTGTCTTAGACAGGACATGATATTTCAGGGCATTAGGATGGGGGTAGATAGGATAGAGTTGGTCTGTATGCTGATGACATTATTCTACAGGGTGGGCCATTTATATGGATACACCTCAATAAAATGGGAATGGTTGGTGATATTAACTTCCTGTTTGTGGCACATTAGTATATGGGAGGGGAAAAACTTTTCAAGATGGGTGGTGACCATGGCGGCCATTTTGAAGTCAGCCATTTTGGATCCAACTTTAGTTTTTTCAATGGGAAGAGGATCATGTGACACACTTATTGAGAATTTAATGTTACTTTATTCTTTCATGAGTTATTTACAAGCTTCTCTTTGTTTAAAGCCATTGACATGTCGCAGAGGTTAACACGTGAGGAGCGGATAAAAACTGTGTTGATGTCTGGTGAATGCCGTACCCGGGTCATTGCAGCAGATATAAATGCAAGACACCCTACGAGACCACCCATCTCCCATGCTACAGTTAGCAAACTGCTTGCCAAGTTTCGTGAAACTGGTTCAGTGTTGGATTTGCCAAAATGTGGATGCATGAAAACTGTCACTAATGAAGAAACATCAGTGGCTGTCCTAGCATCATTCAGCAAGAGCCCACAGCGTAGCACTCGCTGCATGTCACTGGAGAGTGGCATCAGTCGAACATCCCTTCGGCGGATATTAGCTACTCACAAATGGCACCCTTACAAACTCCAGCTGCTGCAGCATCTCAACGAGGATGACCCAGATCGGTGCACTGAATTTTCAGAATGGGCAAAACAAAAATTTAAACAGGGCCCACAAACTTTTATGTGAATGGTGAGGTTAACAAACAAAACCACCGCTATTGGTCTGACACTAACCCACATTGGATAGATCCCTCCAAGACTGTTGGAACACAAAAAATGATGGTATGGTGTGGTATATGGGGTACAAAGATAGTGGGGCCATTCTTCATCAATGGAAACCTCAAGGCCACTGGATATGTGAAATTGCTACATAATGATGTGTTTCCCTCTTTATGCACTGAAGCTGGCACGTTCCCTGAGTTTTTCCAGCAAGATGGTGCACCACCACATTATGGGTGTCAGGTCCGAGCTTTCCTAGATGAACAGTTTCCTGGAAAGTGGATTGGTCGTCGTGGGCCAGTTGAATGGCCCCCAAGGTCTCCCGATCTGACCCCCTTAGACTTTTATCTTTGGGGTCATCTGAAGGCATTTGTCTATGCTGTGAAGATACGAGATGTGCAGCACCTGAAACTATGGATACTGGAAGCCTGTGCTAGCATTTCTTCTGCGGTGTTGCTATCAGTGTGTGAAGAGTGGGAGAAGAGGGTTGCATTGACAATCTAACACAATGGGCAGCACTTTGAACACATTTTAAAAGTGGTCAGAAACTTGTAAATAACTCATGAAAGAATAAAGTAACGTTAAAACCAAGCACACCATTGTTTTTCTTGTGAAATTCTCAATAAGTTTGATGTGTCACATGACCCTCTTCCCATTGAAAAAACTAAAGTTGGATGCAAAATGGCCGACTTCAAAATGGCCACCATGGTCACCACCCATCTTTAAAAGTTTTCCCCCTGCCATATACTAATGTGCCACAAACAGGAAGTTAATATCACCAACCATTCCCATTTTATTGAGGTGTATCCATATAAATGGCCCACCCTGTATTTATGTCCCAGGTGGATGACACTCTCCCTCGCGCCATGAATGTAATCAATACTTTTGGCCAATACTCAGGGCTCTGAATATATTGGTCCTCTCAAATGCCATTGTATAACAATACCTTGTCAGCCACTGTTGATAATGGTCTAACCAAAGACTCGATGACTTTCCACAATCTTAATTTACATCCAATTCAGGAAAAAATCTGAGCCATATAAACCTTATAAAAATGATTCTCCTTCAAAAATATCTGTAAATCCTCAAGCATTCTCCCTACATGATTCCATAATCCCTCTCCCAAAAACTTAACTTCCTATTATCTCCCTTTATATGAGAATAGAGGGTGTGCCTTCAAGATTTCTAGGATCTGGGGATCATGGTGCTCCTCTCCACAGACCAGACTCGATAATTGATACATTATATTATTTGTTTGTATGTAACATCAAGTGATGAGCAGTGACTAAATGGCCATATCTGTTTGTTAATTGACTTGTTCATATTGCATCTGTTCAATAAAGCAAGTTTAAAAATAGAATAGTGCCTATATTCCTGGCCACCCAGCCTCTTCAGACATCCATAGGGAGCCTGCCTTGGTATGCTGCAGTAGAGTAAAGGAGCTGTATTGTGCTAAACTAAATAAGTAAGTTTTCATTCAGGACTATAGGAAAGTTGGGTAGCAACCTATATGGGTGCTATACCATTGTCTGTATTCCTTGCCACCCAACTTTCCCAAACATAGATATGACTAAAATACACTGAAAATAAAAAATAGCTCAAACATTTATTTTGGGAGATATGCTCATTAATAAACCACAATATATATACTACCCGGAGAAGCTAAAAAAGACCTATACAGTAATGTAGGACCTGCAGTACTATAGGTCAAAAATAATCGTAAATCTACCAGGACACAGCAGTAGCCACATTTCAGTGTTTCTGCTCTGGTCATCTGCTTATTGCCTGACACCCTAGGCTCATGCCCTTATACTTATTATAGGCTCATCACCCCCATATCTCAAAATGAGGGTAGGGAGCACAATCTCTTCAGCAAAACTAAGAAACATACATATCTATGTGGATTTCTATACTGAATTCTAGGCATGCACAAATGAAACAGAACATTCAGTTCAAGGTTGTATGCACACAGTACAAGATGAGAAGGAAAAATAACTAAAGTAACATGTACTGTACTTTTTCTTTGAAAGTATGATATTCATTTTAGTTGCTAATTTTGTTATCCTTTCAAACATTCTTGCAGGTTTCCAGAATCAAGCTGTAAATGAGAGGAAATGTCTGTAGCGTTGCTAAGAAACATGGCTCGTTACTTAGCAGGCAAGATAGGTGGATAGTCTGCCAGGGGAGAATTTATTTGCATTAAAATATTTCATCTACAAGGTTATGACTGGTAGAATGATCAGTGCATGTCGTATTAAATCAAATAATCAGTGATGTCCATCATAGTGTGCAGTGTTCAGATGATGCCTAGGAACAAGCAGCAAATGATTATTTAAGAAAAGATGATTGACCTCAGGGAGATCAACCATCATCACCTACGGAGACACCATCACGAGTCTCAACGTTGGTGAATCTAAAACAAGGCTCCCTGGGAAAAGCAATATGCAAATCAAAAGAAAACCACGGAGACACCATCAGGTGTCTCAATGACGGTCAAGCTAGCCAGGCCTTTCACCGGGAAGGAACAACCAAGGGAAGGGCAGTCTCCAAAAGGAAACTACCTATGCCAAAGCATGGTATCCATCCACAGACAGCTGTTTCGGGGTATTTGCCCCTCATCAGTGTGGAGTAGGAATCTGGCTAGTGGGAGCAATGCCTAGTAGAAGATTATCTAAGAAAAGATGATTGACCTCATGATTGATCTTTTCTTAAATAATCGTTTACTAGGCATTGCTCCCACTAGCCAGATTCCTACTCCACACTGATGAGGGGCAAATACCCCGAAACAGCTGTCTGTGGATGGATACCATGCTTTGGCATAGGTAGTTTCCTTTTGGAGACTGCCCTTCCCTTGGTTGTTCCTTCCCGGTGAAAGGCCTGGCTAGCTTGACCGTCGTTGAGACACGTGATGGTGTCTCCGTGGTTTTCTTTTGATTTGCAAGCAGCAAATTATTCTGGAAGGTTAACTCTATAAAGGCAATATTTAATTGAAATAATAAGTGTCATATCTCATTGTGTCATGTATCAATTACAATGAGATTAATCTAAAATTTACTGCAACTTTTGAAAAGTCCGCCATTCATTTCGTAGATGCCACATTAAAAAATCATGCAGGACAATCATACCGACATATAGCGTGAATTTTAGGCTATATGCAACGCCATGTCATCCCATACCTGTGATCAACATTATGGGGGTGGGTGGGGGGAATTGAATTTAGCTGACTTTTATTTGAAGGGAATGTGCCATTAGAAAATTATCTATTCTTTAAATTAAGTTTTTTATGTTAAACGGACTTTTAAAGAACCTTCAGCAGTTATCTCATTGTCATCACAGGCAAGATTACAAAGAAAGATATGTATAGATAACACAGGATCCACCATTCACCATGTTATAGACAGGGCTGGACTGAGGTACCTTGGGCCTACAAGAGGAAATTATTCTTGGAGCCAAACCCTCATATCATCAATAAAATCTAAAGTTTGTTTATTCAAAAAAATAGACCTTAGTAGCAATTTATTGTCTCCTGGACCTTTGTGGCTTGCAATGGTATCAGAGCCTGGTCCTATCGGAGTATCTTCTGGTACTCTTGTGGTCCAGTGTCATGCTGATTTGAGATAGATAGATAGATAGATAGATAGATAGATAGATAGATAATAGATAGATAATAGATAGATAGATGCTGATCTTGGTCACATTTCATATTGTGAAAACTTCAGTCTGGGAGGCAATAAATGGGGTTTTCCACAATTAAAAAGACAGAATATTAACATGTGTATATCCAAATCACAGCACTACATAGTGGCCCACTTATTCTTACACAAGCTCTCTAGACACAGATATACCACAGTCATCGAAACATTTCATTGAAATACTTGGGAATATTTCCTTTCTCCTTGTGCTGGGTCCTTTTATCTTCTTTTTTTGGTGAATTAAAGCACACAGGAATACTCCCAAATGCCCGCATGAATGCAGCCTAAGTTTCAGATTGCAGAGCACAGTCTTTTAAATTAGTAATATATTTCACATTCAATCCCTAGAACCAAAATGAACTGGAAGGAAAAAAAAGGAGAAAATATGTTAATGTATGTAGAAAAAAAACCTTCATTACATTCAAAATTCAACATGTTTGGTGTACTGTGTTAGGCTGGGAGCTCGAGAGGCTTAGGTTCATTGACTACAAATGACCCTATAAAATTCTAATTCTACCGCTGTGATATCACATTACTACAAAGCAATTTAGAAGACAGCGAAGGAAAAGACATATGTTATCCTATACTTTGTAAAGGATTACAATTTAAGGTACATAAAAGCTAAAAATAATCTGCACATAAAATCCTGCACTATTATACACTATGTTTTCCAGGTCAATAGTCATTAGATGTTTTTTCAGTGAAAATACTGTTATCATGTATTTATTTATGAACGACATCAACTTCCTTGACATTTTACAATGGGTAGAGTAAAGAATGAGAACATAAAACACGTCTTCAATTATTAAAGCCAAACAGTATCAGATACAGCGATAATAAGATACAGTCGGAGACGACCATTTGACCTTCCGGTCTAAAGGGACTGGGTACTAGAGGTGAGAATTAAGCTAGATACAATATGCACATATTAAAATAGTTGTGGTGATTGTGTCAAGATACTGAAATTGTAAAGTCCCCCATAAACATTGGTGTATTGTTGGCTGGACCTGCCGAGAATGTTGGGCTCAGCCAACATTCTGATGTGTATTGGGAGCTACTGTGTGATGATGTTGGGGGATAGAGAGTTTGGGCAAAGTGAATGTTTTCACCCAATCTTATTGTTCTTCCAGGAAATAAGCCACCATCAGAAGTGTCTGGCAGCAGATTTCTCCTCTATTCCCATTGGCTACACATTCAGCCGATCTGAACATTTATGTGTATGGAGAGTTGGGAAAGAGTCAGGAATTTGCCTGACAGCTATTGAAAGTGTATGGCCAGCTTAAAGGGATTTTCCAGTTTGCATCAATTTCCTTTAATATAATTATTTATGAAGGTAGTTGTAATTTTATAATATATTTCTTTTTCCTTTATTGCTCCTGTTCCATTCTGGGTCCATGCAGCTCTTTATTTCCTGTGATGTTATGTCCATATAGGGCCAACGATTGAGGAGTGTAACTTGCTGGGTAGGAGGAGCTAAAAACTAGCAGGGCATTGTTAGGGGCAGTGCTGGAGCTGGAACAGAGAAAGGAGAAGTGCATCATGGATTTGGTTGGATACAGCAACAGGAAGTGCTACATACAGGATGGAAACAAACCAGCTGTATGGTTTACATGGTGAACATAGATCAGGGAGTCCAAATTGAAAAAAAGCATAGGGAAAGTGTACATGAGGTAAGTAACTACATGAGCATATCTGTTAAATACCATAGTAATCCTGTAAACCCCTTTGTAGGAAACCTGTCACCACAAAATGAAGTGCAATCTGCAGGCAGCATGTTATAGAATGGGAGGAGCTGAGTAGATTGATATACTGTATATTTTTGTGGGAAAATATTCAGTAAAACTTGTCATTTATGCATTAATATCTTTGCTATTTCTGACTCACAGGGGAGGTCGGAGAAATTGATAGCATTCCCTGTGTAAATGTGCATACAGAGATAGCTGTTAGTCACTGATAGTTGTACACAGGGGAGGTGTTATCACTGATTGATAGTATTCTCTGTGTAAGTGTATATACATAGATAGCTGTCAGTCACTGATAGCTGTACACAGGGGAGGTGTTATCACTGATTATAGTATCTATGTGTGAGTGTGTATACATAGATAGCTGTCAGTCACGATAGCTGTACATGGAGAGGTGTTATCAGTGATTGATAGTATTCTCTGTGCATACAGAGATAGATGTCAGTCACTGATAGATGTACACAGGGAGGTGTTATCAGTGATTGATAGTATTCTCTGTGTAAGTCTGTATACATAGATAGCTGTCAGTCACTGATAGATGTACACAGGGGAGGTGTTATCAGTGATTGATAGCACCTTTCTGTGTAAGTCTGTATACATAGATAGCTGTCAGTCACTGATAGATATACACAGTGGAGGTGTTATCAGTGATTGATAGCACCTTTCTGTGTAAGTCTGTATACATAGATAGTTGTCAGACACTGATAGCTGTACACAGGGAAGTGTTATCAGTGACTGATTGAAATCCATACCTAAATCCCAACAAAATCCTGATTTGAACAAGGACATAGGGGATCTTAAACAATCGTGTCCAATGATTTATAGTGTTGTGTGTCCCTGTCCAACATCAGCTATAATGTATAGTATGGGTGGCATTATGTCAGTATAGTACACATTACAGATGATGTCGGGCAGGGGCAAACAACATTATAAATCATTATAATGCCATGAGGTCCCATTACAAGAGCAGAGTCTGTGACGGGAGCATGTTTCCCGCAGACAACTCGCTTGTCTAAAACTAGCCATCCACTGGATAGGCGATAACTAACTGATTGGTGGAGGTCCAACTGCTAGGTCCCCCACCAAGCCAGAGAACAGGGGTCCTGTTCCCCCAATCTGATGGAGAGGCAGGTCCTGCCTCTCCATTCATTTACTATGGGGCTGCTGGTGATAGGTGAGTAGAGCGCTTGCCTATTTCCAGCAGTCCCATAGAGAAAGGGGTGGCAAGGCAAATACTCAACCTGCCGCAACATCAGAATGGAACCCGCTGGAACGCAGTCCAATTAGTTATTTATCTCCTATCCTGTGGATAGGTGATAACTTCTAAACTTGGCACAACCCTGTTAAGGTATATATGCATAGATTGTTTTTTTTCCATGATTTTGTAGCATTATTTAAGCAAGCATGGAAATGTCTGTAAAATTATGCCATTTTTGTGCAATAACAGTAACAGCACCGTTTTAATATGATTCTGAAAATTGTGGGAAAACAAAACTATAAAATCATGAAAACTTACCCTACAAGAGGGCCTGGAAGAAAGATGACTCCAGCACTTGCAAGGAAAGAGCCTGACGCAATAGTCTGAGCCCTCAGGAGTCTCCAGAAAACCAGGGATCACTGGAGCTTGCTGGTGATGGAATTAGGCGAGAGAAGAAGAATGATATGGTTACCCGGTAATTCCCAGTAGCCTGCTTTCACTGGTGGACTGGATGTCTCTCCTGCTTGGAGGAAGCAGCTGCTTCTGGTGTGCTCTTTTCATGCTGTTGCTTGTGCAGTAGCCTCACAGTCATTCCTATACAGAAGTCATGTGAGTGGGCCCTCAGGGGCCCTTGGATTCAGGACCTAGTCACTAGTGCCTTATGTTATGACCCCTATAGCTTCATCAAAAAGAGCTTTGTATGTAGGTCAACTCATTTCCAAAGTACACTAAGGACTGTTGCTATTTTTTTTACCATAGATTAAGGATGAGCAAACTAGGTTGGACCCAACCAGGTCCGGTCTGAACTTTGCTATTTTCCGGAGGGCAGATGAACCAGAATCTTTTCAGGTTTGTTTTGGACAAATCCACTAAAATGGCACATAAAGCAATTTAAGTTCACATGTCAGTGGGAAAAAAGCACTTGGGAGGAAGATGACACACATGACCCTGAGAGGAAGTGGGGGTGGATTGTCATGGTTGGCTCCCAGTCTGACAGACAGGCTGGATGAGCCAATCAGTGCTGCAGCAGGCAAGGAACGGCTCTAGCAGAACGTCATTCTATGTTGGGCTATGAACAAAGATGGTTGGGTCTTATAGTTTCTGCCAGGAAAACGATCTTAGGGAGTCAGGAAGAGTGAAAAGAACAACTAGAGACAGTCAGAAACCAATCAAGCTTATTGTCAGGGAGAGTGAAGGGAAAGGCTAGGATTCCAAAAATGAACTGTGTGTGTTGTGTACAACAGAGCAAAGCAGGGCAGTTAATAGCCAGGGAGAGGGGAGGCAGGACCTATGGCTGACTGTGCCTGCTATCAGAAGTGCAGGTGCACCACCAAAGTAGCCACCTGCAAGCAAACATTTTCATCTTCTCTTCCCCCATTTTCATAGAAATTCTTTTTTTGTGGGGTTCAATTTAATTAAGCTGCATGCATATGTGATTACTACAGCAGTAGGTGAAATTTAGCGTCATCTGTTTACGTATATTCAGTTTCCACACTGTTGCATTTTAATTTTTAATTTTTTTTTTTTTGGGGGGGGGGAGTTTATTTCATTAAGCTGAATATATACAGTGGGGAAAATAAGTATTTGATGCACTGGCAATTTTGCAATTTTTCCCACCTACAAAGAATGAAGATACCTGTAAAAATCTAAAAAAAAATCCAGAAAATCACATTGTATGATTTTTAAATAATTAATTTGCATTTTATTGCATGAAATAAGTATTTGATACAATAGAAAAACAGAACTTAATATTTGGTACAGAAACCTTTGTTTGCAATTACAGAGGTCAGACGTTTCCTGTAGTTCTTCACCAAGTTTGCACACACTGCAGCAGGGATTTTGGCCCACTCCTCCATACAGACCTTCTCCAGATCTTTCAGGTTTTGGGGCTGTCACGGAGCTACATTGAGTTTCAGTTCCCTCCAAACATTTTTGATTGGGTTGAGGTCTGGAGACTGGCTAGGCCACTCAAGGACCTTGAAATGCTTCTTACGGAGCCACTCATTAGTTGTCCTGGCTGTGTGTTTCAGGTCATTGTCATTCTGGAAGGCCCAGCATCTTCAATGCTCTTACTGAGGGAAGGAGGTTGTTGGCTAAAATATTTCGATATATGGCCCCATCCATACCCCCTTTAATACGGTGCAGTCGTCCTGTCCCCTTTGCAGTATGATGTTTCCACCCCCATGCTTCATGGTTGGGACCATGTTCTTGGGGTTGTACTCATCCTTCTTCTTCCTCCAAACACGGCGAGTGGAGTTCATACCAAAAAGTTCTATTTTGGTCTCATCTGATCACATGACCTTCTCCCATGGATTCTATGGATCATCCAGAGTGTCATTGGTGAACTTCAAACGGGCCTGGACATGTGCTGGCGTGAGCAAGGGGACATCCATGACGACGTAGTTTGTTACTAATGGTTATCTTTAAGACTGTAGTCCCAGATCTCTTCAGGTCATTGACCAGGTCCTCCCCAGTAGTTCTGGGATGATTCCTGTCCTTTCTCAAAATCATCCTTACCTTATGAGGTGAAATCTTGCATGGAGCCCCAGACCGAGGAAGATTGAATCAAATTTTTTGGGGGGACTGTTGAATTTAATTAAATCAGCATATACGTGATTACTACAAGACACAAGGTATAGCAGCAATCTACCTGTGTGAATTAACAAGAAATTGAGTGTCAAGCCTCAATTGTGTGTTTACATTTATTCAGTTTTCCCATGGTTGCAATTTACTTTTTTTTTTTTTGGGATGGGGGGAGGGGGTTCAATTTAAGCTGCATATATATATATATATATATATATATATATATATATATAATTACTGCAACAATACCCCTCGTGTGGGAACAATTTACTAGTGTGTATTAAGATGAAATTTAGCATCAAGCCTCAGTCGCCCATTTACGTAAATTCAGTTTCCACACGGTCGGAATTAAAATATTTTTTGGGGGGTCAATTTAATTAAACTGCATATATATGTGATTACTGCAGTAATACCCCTGGTTTAGCAGCAACTTACCAGTGTGTATTAAGGTGAAATTTAGCATCAAGCCTCAATTGGCCGTTAGCATATATTCAGTTTCCGCACGGATGTAATTAAAAAAATTTTTGGGATCATCATTTATGTAATTACTACAAGACACAAAGTATAGTAGCAATCTATCAGTGTGTATTAACAAGAAATTGAGCATCAAGCCTCAATAGTCTGTTTTACGTATATTCAGTTTCCACACTGTTGTCATTTACATTTTTTGGGGGATTGTTAAATTTAATTAAAGCAGCATATATACATGATTACTACAATACACAGGGTAGGGTAGCAATCTACCTGTGAATGAGTGTCCGGGCTACAGAAGGGATTCAAACAAAAGACCTGGAGCCAGAATGTGGGGAGTAGTAACACCAACTATCTGGCCATAAGTAGTGAAGTATTAGTAGGCCACAGTTGTCCCTGCTGGCTTCAGAAAGGCGCAACATTATAGTTGAGGATACAGAAGATGATTGTGGATTGGATGGCTCAGTCCTCCTCTCAATCACAGCAGGATGACGTGGAGGTGACTTCAGAGTCCGACACCATGGGGTTAAATTTCATTAAGCAGCATACATACGTGATTACTACATCAATACTGACGGTTGAAATTTTAACATTTTTTTTGGGGGGGGGGTTAAATCTCTCTAAGCAGCATAAATGTACATGCTGCGGTCTGCATCATGCCACTAATGCCTTTCAATTGTCAGTTTACATGTATTCAGTTTCCACATTATTGAAATTTAAATTTTTTGTGTGTGTGTGTGTGTGAGGTGGGTTCAATTTCTTTAAGGTTTAAGGGGTTTCAATTTTCTTTAATACATACATGATTACTGCATCAATACCGACAAATCTAGATGAATAGGCCTCGTTTCGTCGGCGATGCCCCATTTTGCTACTGTTGCTGTCTGTCTGTCTGCCTACCATCACATTCTGTACTGTTGTTGCTGCTTGCATTGTCTCAATCATTTATGTGTATACAGTTTCCACACTGTTGAAATTGAAAAAATAAATTTGGGGGGGAGTTCGGGAGTTCAGTTTCATTAAACAACATACATATGTCATACTGATTCAATCCTGAAATTTTCTCCCAGCTCAGGCTGATTCCGATGAATAAGCATCGCCTTGCTGCCAGTGGCCCATCTTGCCACTGTTGCTGTCTGACTGCCTAACTACCATCACGTTCTGTACAGCTGCTGCGGCCTGCATCATGCCACTAATGCCACTTGCCAACCATCACGTTCCCCTAAGCCACTTTTTAATTTTTAATTTTGATTTATCTCATAACACCATGGGTGTTTAACCCCTTCGCTACCATGTACATCGCTGGTGGGATCTTTAAACATGGTGGCCACTCGCGCGTCTTAGCGGACGGGTCTCTGCGAGCAGAGGCCGGCGGCTAATGTCCATGACTGGCAATAATGCCGACTGCAGACATTAAAGCCTTTAGATATCGTGTTCAAGTGTGATCACGGAAGTGTGAAAAACCCAGAAGCGCATATGACCAGCATCTCCGTGCAGTCAACAGGGATGCCGGTCATTATTTCTAATAGGCTGGGTCTCGCTGAATAAATAATAAAAAAATATAAACATCATGAGCATCACTGTGTTTAAAAACGCCCGTAATATTAAAATCTAAAAAGATTTTTCCAATACGGTGAATGGCATAACAACATTTTTTTAATCACTTCTCTTACCCCAAAAAATTTAGTAAAATGTGATCAAAAAGACACAAACACTCCAAAATTATATCAATAAAAACTACAGATCATCCCACAAAAAATGAGCCCCTACACAGCTCAGTAGACATAACTATAAAAATGTTATGGGGGTCAGAATATGGTGAATATGCCGGCCTGTCCCCTTCTACGTTACGGCCAACTTTTTTTTTGGACCTGATGTGAGTGGGGAGAAGTCTCAGAGTGCGGGGCAAAGGATCTTTGTGCCGCAATCTGTGCCAGAAATACGCCTAATTTAGGCTTATTTCTGTTTAATAAATGACTCCCTATGAGTCCTACGAAGCTATAGGGGGTTATATACCAATTTTCAGGGCAACTGGAGCAACTTCAGTTCGGGCCAAACCAATTCAGGTCTGAACCGAGCTTTTTCAAAAATTTGGCAAACTGGACCCAAAACGAATCTCGACTGGTTTGCTCATCTCTACCATAGAGAAGGTATGAAGATGACAAGAAAGAAGTATTTCAGTGGTGTTGCCCCTAAAAAACAATGCATCAAAACTGCTGTGTGTGAACAAGGCTTTATTATTAAATCATGTGGGGGGAAGTGAATGGTGAAAAGATTATTTTTTAATCCTTGTTGAGAAACAGAAAGTGAGAATAACGTGAAGTTGAAATCTGGAAAGAATTTCCAAATTCCATACAAATGGTGACCCATGTGATTGAAACACATAATCCCAGTGCTGCAAAATGTCAGTGCTGACGACAGAAGCGCAGTATGTAACATTACACTGGCTTAATTGGAAAAGTGCTATGTGTAAAATACTTATTTCTACATAGGAACTGTTAAATAGTCTCCTGCCCTACCTATTCATCGAAAAACCCATGATTTGGCTGCAGCTCCATACCACTGCATTATACTCTCCATGTGACCCACACTGAGAGTGTCTCTGGAGGCTCTGCCTGAGTACTGCTGACAGGACAAGGCTGGTGTTCGGAAATGAAATGAACCTGTTTGACAGCTGCAGTCAATGAAGATTATTTCTTTACTGTACAATATAAAGTTCAGCACTGCTGAAATCCAAAGAAAAAAAGTCACAAGTGCTGTTTGCGATCTTTTAGACTTTTTCAACACCTTTGCCACTTTTCCTAAAAGTGGGCAGGGCATGGGTGAGAGGAGGCGGGCTACAGAGCTTCGCGACTCATTTAAAAACAGAACTTTCGCAATTTTATTGGATGTATGAATCTTTAATTCGTAGGCCAAAAAAATGCAATAATGTGAAAGAAGGAATATCAACATTAAAGGATTATTCTCCCCCCCTGGACATTTATCGCATATTACTTGAAACGATCCCATCCCACCTCATCCCTAACCTCACCACAGTGTTTATCCCAGCCCCAACTCATCTTTGCAACCTATCACTAAGCTCTGGTGTGTTCCCCTCTGGTTTTAAACATGCTACCATTACACCCATCCTCAAAAAGCCTTCACTTGACCCATCTTCTTTGTCCAGTTATCACCCCATATCACTTCTTCCATATGCTTCAAAGCTACTTGAGCAACATGTCCATTCTGAACTGTTCTCTCACCTCTCCTCATGCTCACTCTTTGACCGGCTACAATCTGGCTTCCAAACCCACCACTCGACTGAAACTGACCTGTTAACAGCCAAAAGCAAAAAACATTACTCAGTCCTCCTTCTTGACCTGTCCTCTGCCTTTAACATTGTCGACCACTCCTTTCTGTTAAAAACACTCATCTCTTGGCATCACGGACCTGGCCCTCTCCTGGATCACATCATACCTCACAGACTGAACATTTAGCGTCTCCCACTCTCACACCACCTCCGCATCTCATTCCCTCTCTGTTGGTGTCCTGCAAGGCCCTGTTCTAGGACCCCTGCTCTTCTCTATTTACACCTTCGGCCTGGGACAGCTCATAGAATCCCATGGCTTTCAGTATCACTTTTATGCTGATGACACACAATCTACCTCTCTGGTCCAGACATCACCACCTTACTACCCAGAATCCCACAATGCCTATCTTCCATATCCTCCTTCTTCTCCTCTTGCTTTCTAAAATTTAACATGGATAAAACAGGATTCATCATCTTTCCCTCATCTTGCTCAACCCCCCCCCCCCCAACAGACCTATCTATCACGATCAATGGCTGCACACTCTTCCCAGTCAACCAAGTCCGCTGCCTTGGAGTGACCTTGGATTCTGCCCACTCCTTCTGACCACACATCCAAGCCCTTTCCACCACCAGCCACCTCCAACTCAAAAACATCTCCCGCATCCGTGCTTTCCTCAACTTTGAGTCTGCGAAAATGCTTGTATATGCCCTCATCATCTCCCTCCTAGACTACTGCAACATTCTCCTCTGAGGTCTTCCATCTAGCACTCTCGCACCTCTCCAATCTATCCTTAAGTCTGCTGCCCGACTAATCCACCTCTCACCCTGTTACTCCTCTGCCTTTCCCCTCTGCCAATCTCTTCATTGGCTTCCCATTACCCAGCAAATTCAGTTCAAAATACTAAGAAATACATACAAGGCCGTCCAGAACCTGTCCCCTCCATACATCTATAAGCTACTTTCCCGATACATCCGCACACGTAATCTCTGATCCTCACAAGACCTCCTTCTCTCCTCTCCTCTTATTACCTCTTCCCACAACCGCCTCCAGGATTTCTCCCGTGCATCCCCCATGCTCTGGAACTCGCTACCCCAACATATCAGACTCTCACCTACAGTGGAATCCTTCAAAAGAAACCTGAAAACCCACCTCTTCAGACAAGCCTACAACCAGTAACCCTGCTGCCTCTACACCGCCATGACCAGGTCTACCCTCACCTAATGTGTCCTTCTCCCATACCATATAGATTGTAAGCCCTCGCGGTAACTCGTCTTGTTCATGCTTAGTGCAATTGTCTGTACTATGTATGTATACCCCTTATCATATGTACAGCGCTATGAAATGAATGGTGCTTTAATAATAAATAATACTAATAACATTGATAGGATAGGCCACAAATGTCCAAAAGTGCGGGTCTCACCCCTGGGACCCACTCCTATCTAAAAAAATGGGGTCCTGCTGTGAATGAAAAGCATGCCGCACATATGTGGTGTCCTCTTCATTTCCTGCTATGTCTGAAAATAGCAGAGCCAGCATTCTACTTTTTTCAGAAGTCCCATAGCAGTGGAGGGAGAAAGCACATGCTGTGTGCTCTCTATTCATGGTGGGGTCCTGTTTTTGAGATAGGAGTGGGTCCCAGAGGTGGGATCATCACTTATCGGACATTTATAGCCTATCCTATCAATATGTTAGGATTAGAGATGAGCGAACGTGCTCGTAACGAGCACTGTAGCGCTCAGCTCCCCTGCGTTCGCATGGGCGCAGGCATCCGCTTCCGTCGGGTGAGGAGGACGGAAGCGGATGCCTGCACCCATGCGAGCGCAGGGGAGCCGAGCGCTACAGTGCTCGTTACGAGCACGTTCGCTCATCTCTAGTTAGGATATACTGAATTCTCACTGTCAAAAATGTTTAAATTTAGTAACGCAGAATTAGGCATCCTTTGGTTAAAAAAAAAAAAAAGCTTTGTGTGAACAGGGCCATAAATAAAAATAGTATATGGCACACTAGCTATACTTATTTACACCTGCGGACAAACAACTGGTGGTGGTCTGACCTGATATGGGATTGTAAACTTTGGTTGGTATTATTAACTGCTTTTTATTCATTTGCATCTTTATTTTATTATAAACTTTTTCACAGCTACACTGTTATGCTGTGTTTCTAATACCATCCTACTATTTTGCACTTGCACTTTATGTCTATCCTGTTGTCCAGCCACCACAATTGTGTTGTTTTTTATTTTTTAACCAGTTTGTTTATGCCAATCATGTTGTTAATATAAGTTAAAATATAATGGTATAGTCTTATGAGTGTAGGTTTCTTTGGTATCTGACACCACATTAAACCCGTACATGCAACGGTGCAGATTTACTAAGACTATAGATGGTGGAAGCTCAGACAGGCTGTCTAGACCTGCACCTGATGTATCACAGGGGGTCAGACTGGATGATAAATGTGGCACAGGGAGAGACACTTTGCTCTGACTGTACACCAACTATAGCTGTCCATCTAAAGGTGCCACAGATCACCTGATGAACGAGCAAAATGCCATGCAAAAAAAAAAGGTACAGTCAAACTCACAATTTGGTAGAAAACTCCCCAAAAACGCAACAAAAAACACGCTGCACAAATCATGCATTTTTGTAGGAGTCTTGTTGCCAGCATATTTAGAAGGGCTTGTCTTCTGCAGGCAGAATTTGGAGTGGTTTCTGTGCCAGAAATCCACTAGGAATCTCGGAAACCACCTGCCATGTTGCAGTCGTGGCTATAAACCAGGAGGCTTCTTGAGTGTGAATGCCAGGCAACTTTTTGGCATGGAATCTGTGCCAAATTCTGCTTGCAACAGATGCTCTGTGAACGTTCCTTTAGGCATAGCTGCATTTAAATGCTCGCTTTTTGGTACCAATATTTGGACCTCCCAAAGTTGTACTGGATCACAGGCTACAAGGAATCCACCTTAGGTCTGTCTGAATGTATTGACATTTCACAGTAAAATAGAGTTAAAGGAAATACATCTTCATCAGTACGCAAAGAATCACAGCGCCATCTATTGGGAGAAAGTTATATTCCATGTAACATGCTCATGTAAAGACATAACCGTGACCTTAGGCTTATACTTGGCTTGCCCTGTGCTTAGTGTAATCACTTTTTGCAGTTATGCCCCTCTCCGTGAAGGCAGAACTGAACGGTGAGGCATGGCACATTAAAACTAAAAAGGTTTTTCCAGTGATAATCATTTTTATTAAGTGTCTGCAGCATACCACTTGAGGTATCTTTTCAGATTAAGTAAACTTTGTGTGTTAGCATCATGAGGAAGGAAATCTAATGTCTTGTACCAAACTTTTTGAGATGATGTTACTGCTTCACCCAGATCCACATTTTACTATAAAGAGTGCAGGGACCTGAAGATGAAGACAGCGGGGAAAACGAGGAGGACCGAAGCGGTGCGGGGCCGGTAAGTATGAATCCTCTGTTTCAGGGGGCATGCTACAGGCACCTGATAAAAAATAATTAATATTGGAAAACCATTTTAAACTCAGTTTTTATGCTTTCTGATTTTGTACAAACCATATCACATTTATTAAGGTTCTATAATTTATAGCAAAATGTGAATCGGCGTGAAGCAGTAAAATAACATCTTCTCAACTATCTTGGTGCAAGACACTAGATTTCCTTCCTCATGCTACTAATACACAAAATTTACTTAAAGAGGTTATACAAGACTATAAAAATGTCCCCCATATGCCGAGCCCCTCAGACTGAACATACTTACCTGTGCTACTCCTGGTCCCCACACCGCCGCCGCAGATGAAAACATCCAGTGTCGGGGAGAAGCAGCTAATGGCAGGTGGGGACGAGCCTCTCTAGCATCACCCGCGATACTAGGGAGGCTCCTCCCCGTCCCTGCCATTGGCTGCTCCCCCCAACACTGGATGTTTTAATCCAGGGCTGGCCAACCTGAGGCTCTCCAGCAAAACTACAACTCTCACCATGCCCTGCTGTAGGATGATAGCTGTAGGCAGACTGGGCATGCTGGGAGTTGTAGTTTTGCAACAGCTGGAGAGCCGCAGGTTGGCCAGCCCTGTTTTAATTCATGCATGGGGAGAAGCAGCAGTGGTAGTGCGGGAACCAGGAGCGGCGCAGGTAAGTATATTCAGTGTGAGAGGCCCGGCATATGGGGGACATTTTTATAGTCTAGGATAACCCCTTTAATTTGAAAAGATACCTCTTTCTATAAACTGGCGGAGAAAATGCACGGAGGCTTAAAAACAACGGGCTTTTCCCTACAGGGAAATTTCTTGGTGGGCTGATGCCATGGGGGCCACCCAAGCCCTCCTTCCAGCAGAGGAACAGCATGCCAGGTTCATCTTAGGCTACATGTCTGAGCTGAACACTAGTGCACTATGGCGTACAATTACAGCATGGAGATGCCACCAACTCAGGAACAGCAACACCGCCTTCAGCAGTGGGTGTCAATTGTATAACATACACCCCTCTGCAATGGCCATGCAAAAAAAACCCTTAAATGCCGCGGTTCTAAGGCTTTATTCACATGTCAGTGTTTTGGTCAGTGATTGTGAGCCAAATCCAGGAGTGGAGCCTCCACAGACATAAGGGAAAGATCTGCACCTGTTCTGTGTTTAGACCCACACCTGGTTTTGGAAATTACTGACCGAACACTGACTGTGTAAGGCATAAATGGTTTAGAGAGGAAGCTATCTCCCTCTTTCCCCCATCAACCCCTCACAATACGATTATGAGGTCCCGATGGTTGCCATGGGAGCCAGACAGTGAACAAACGGTGTAAAAAGAAAAAAAAAGTGGCCAAAAACATTTCTAAAAAAAAAAATGGAGACCCAAAATCCACAAGTTGTTCAATTCAATTCTGAGGCTGGTATTTGAGGCAAGTAGTGCTCTAGGGCCACATATGAGATATTTCTAAAAAGTGGTCAAGCAGAGTAATACATTTGGAGTATTAGTTCCATTTTATCACCTGCTGTGTCCCAAAAAAAAATGGATTAAAATCTACAAAAAATTACAGTCACCTGACTGAAGGAGGAGGGGGTCATGTGATGAATTATCCAATGCAGACCAGCAGACTTATCTTCCAAGTTTTAGGAAGCACTGTTCCCCTTCGCTGTCCCTGCCTGACTTTTGAAGCTGAAGCATCAAAGCATTTCTTGCTCCACCTCCATATAATCTGTTCAGCTGCAGAACTTCTCCTCTGAGGCTGAACATTGTAGAAGAGTTCAGGCACGGTGCTTAAAAAGGCCACTGCTGCGTAGCATGCTGATGCATAAACTAGCTGTCGGCTGTCCACAGCTACTAATGAAACCTGAGCCGCTTACACAATGGAGAAAATGGCTGCAGCCTCAATGACAGCCATACTGCATGGCTCCTGGAGTGCTGCCTGTGGTGGTGAGAGCCTCTCTTCTGGCTCACCGGGCTCCCCAGGTCCTTGCTACGACTCCTGCTATCTTCTGCAGTCAGGAAAAAAGCCAATTATTTTGACTTAGTGTAATATAAATAGAAATATATATTAAAAAAATAGTCCAACACCGTTAATAGAAATCACTGATATTTCTACATAGCAGATCATTTACTTGTCAGTATAGTAGAGTAATAAAATAACAGACCCAACAATTAGGACATGCATGCAGGTCATTCTAAGTTAGTGAACCATTAATTAAAAGGGGCATGCTCAAACTAATAGCAGTGAGGAGTTAACCCCTTAAGTTCTGGAGGATTTTTCATTTTTGCGTTTTCATTTTCCCCAAGCCATAACTTTTTTTATTTTTCCATTTACACGTCTGTATGAAAGCTTGTCTTTTGGGGCAGGGGACTAGTTGTACTTTCTAATGGCACCACTTAAAATTGCATACAATGTAGTGAAAAGCTGGAAATAAATTTCCAAATGGGGTAGAATTGTGAAAAATAAGCAATTCCACCACTGTTTTCTCTCTAGGCCAGTGGTTCTCAACTCCAGTCCTCGGGACCCACCTGCCAGTCAGGTTTTCAGGATTTCCTTAGTTTAGACCAGCTGATATAATTAGCGTCCATCCATCAGGACTTACCACAGGTATTCATTCTGTGGGATATTCCTAAATCCTGACTGGCAGGTGGGTCCCGAGGACTGGAGTTGAGAACCACTGCTCTACGGCCTTCCCTATGCATTTAAACTGACCAGTTACCTTCATGCTCTGGGTCAGTACGATTACAACGATAGCACATCTATATAGTTTTTTGTTTTAATATTGAAAAAAAACTTTTTGGAAAAATCGCTATATTCTGACCCCCATAACTTTTTTTTTTTTTATTGTTATGTCTACGGAGCGGTCTGTGGGCTCAATTTTTGTGGGAAGATCTGTTTCTTTTGATACTATTTTGGAGTTGACTTCTTGATCACATTTTATTCAATTTGTTTGGTAAGTTACGCAAAGAAAAATGGCGAATCGGCCATTTTGATGTTTTTTTTCCTTTACACCATTCGCTGTATTTAGATTTTAATAGTTCAGGCATTTTGGGATATAATCAGAAGATGGTTAAGTGAAGACAAGCTACGGTACCAGCAAGAACTCCCCCACAAAGTTCCATTGTTAAAAAAAAAACAAAACACATGAATAGGTTAAAGGGTTATTCTCATTTTAGACAATGGGGGCATATCGCTAGGATATGCCCCCATTGTCTTATAGGTGCGGGTCCCACCGCTGGGACCCGCACCTATATCAAGAACGGAGCCCCCGAAGTGAATGAGGGCGCACTGCGCATGCGCAGCCGCCCTCCATTCATTTCTATGGGGCCGCCGAAAATAGCCGAGCGCTGGCTCGGCTACTTCCGTCGGCTCCATAGAAATGAATGGGAGCGCACCGCGCATGCACGGCCCGGCTCCCATTCATTTCTATGAGCGGTGTGGGGAGCTGCGCTGGTGGTGGCCGGACCCCCGGAAACCTGGGGTCCTCCAGGCGCAGCGCTCCCCGCTCCGTTCTGGCTATAGGTGCGGGTCCCAGCGGTGGGACCCGCACCTATAAGACAATGGGGGCATATCCTAGCGATATGCCCCCATTGTCTAAGATGAGAATACCCCTTTAAACTTTGCCAAGGAACACAATGGTTGGCCCAAATAGAAATAGCACAAAATTTCATGGACTGATGAAAGCAAAATTGATCTTTTAGTGGTTTAGTCAGTCAACCCCCAAGCACTGAATTCAAGCCACAGTACACTGTGAAGACAGTAGAGCATGGTGGTGCAAAAATATGATCTAGAGATGTTTCCCATACCATCGTGTTGGGCCTATTTATGGCATATGAGGGATCATCAGTTTGAATATATCAAAATACTTGACTTATGACGAAGAAATGCCCTTTAAATAGGTGTATCAATATGACAATGACTCAAACCACACCAGTAAGCGAACATCATCAGGATTGGGGGTAATGGAGTGGCCAGCTCAATCTCCCATAAATAACTTGTGTGGTGACGCTTCCTTCCCGACAACCCGTGTAAAGGGACCTTATGGTTTTCCCATCCCCTACACCCTGTATAATATAAGGCCTAGTCAACACTTCAGTGATTTCCATCAGATGTGAGCCAAAACCAGTAGTGGAGCCTAAACGGATGGTTTTGCACACAAGTTCAGTTAGTCTGCTATGGTGTTTTTTCTAACCCGGGTGCACCAGTTTTTGATGTGTTTTTCACACACGTGGAAAAAAAAAAAAGCTGAAAATTAACAAACACCACCTCCTAGCAACTATCAGTGAAAAACACATTAAATCTGAACACAATCCGTTTTTCACTGAAGCCTCATTCACTTCTGCATGAATATAGCTGCGTGAAAAATGCAGAATAAAGAACATGCTGCGATTTTTCCTGAACACAGAAATAATGCGTCAAAAACAACGGTCATGTGCACAGACCCATTTAAATCCATGGGTCAGGACTCAGTCTGGATGCTATGCGTTTGCTTCATGCATCTTTCATATGCTTTTTCTTGAGGCATGAATCTCTGCAAACTCAATTTACAGATGACCTTTTAAATATCTGCACTAGCCAACTCAATGAGTTAAAAGGTTGTGTTCACAAGGTTAGGCCTAGTTCACACTTCAGTGATTTGGTCAGTGATTTACATCTGTGATTATGAGCCAAAACAAAGTGCAGGTCAAAAAACGCAGAAAGGTGCAAATCTTTCCAATATATCTCTGTGTAGGCTCCACTCCTGGTTTTGTCTCATAACTGATGGAGATCACTGACCAAACCACGGTGTGAACTAAGCCTTAGTCATTACATCAACCACAGAATCAAACATAAGGTCCACAGGATGGGGGGTTAAGCATCTAATCGATGCACTCTGGTAGCATCATAGACCATTATTAGAGGAGCGACTTGTATATACACACAACCTTTCATACAGGTGCACAGTACCAGTCATCATGATTAGTAAGCCTGTCCCAGTGGTCACAAATTCACATTTCTTTAACCTACACACAACACTGCAGGTATTTATATAGTTCTTGAAGCCAAAAATCTGATGTGGATCATAAAAGGAGAGACGGTCTTGAGGTAAAATACTATTCTTTTTAATCCACTCCTGCACCTGTGGCCATACCCTTAATGGCCTGTTCAGACCCTGCTAAGACAGCAAATGTTAAAGGGGTTGTCTCACTTCAGTAAGTGGCATTTATCATGTAGAGAAATGTAATACAAGGCACTTACTTATGTTATCCATATTGCTGGCTGGATTAATCCCCCCCCCCCATTATAGACTGCTCGCACGGCCACCACTGATGGATTGCAGGGTGGTCATATCCATGAAAGCAAGCAATGTATAATGTGGAAATTGTGGAAAAATGAATCCAGCCAGCAAAGTAAGCAATATGGATATTAATACATTAGTAAGTGCCTTGTACTAACATTCTCTACATAATAAATGCTATTTGCTGAAGGGAGACAACCACTTTAAAGGGGTTGTGACGGTTATTTTTTTGTCCTTTGTATGTTTCTAACTAGTCAAATACAACCGCTTTTCCCATACACTTTCTGCTTCTAAAGCTGCTGGTTTCTCAGGTTTCAATGAGGGTCACATGACCTGTGATGTCAGCTTGCCTCTCTGCTAATCTTGTATTCGTGCACCAGCAGATTAGAGCCTGTACACAAAATGTCACTATGCTGGACACGCCCTCTGCTTTGCCCAGCTGCTATCTGCTCTCTCCCTGGATTCTTTCAGATAAAACATTAACCCCTTCAGCCAGAACACAATGAAGGCTTTACAACAGCAGCTGCAGATGTGAAGAGACACAGGATCTGCTCTCCTCACCCTACAGACACAGAGCTGACACTGGAGCTCATCTAGAGGAGATGCAAAGTATTGTATTGTACAAGAACAGGTAGGGGGAAGACCCTGTGTGTATCAGCAGTGCCATTGTACAGCTGGGACTTGTAGTCCTACACATACAACATGCTGCAGAGTATTCCAGCAGACAGACATGTCACTCAGGCCAGCTCTTGTATTCGCTCTCTGTGCAGAGCTGGGGGAGGGGGGGGGGGCAGAGATTGTTATCACTGCAGGTATACAAAGACCAGAAGAGAACCAGGGAAATGTGGAAATATAGATTTTTTTTTGCCTAAAACTTGCTTAACTTAGTTATATATTACTGCCCATCAGATTTACAGTACTATACTTTTTTTCATAACTCGGACAACCCCTTCAAGCATTAATTAGCAGAACAAAGTGTATTAGATAGTTGAATGTATTTTTTGAACAAATATCTAAAATTTAAAAAAAACACAACATTTTGTATAAATCTCTTTATTCTATAAAGACATTTATTCTTCTGATTCAGACTCATCATCTTGGCTGATCTGGAAGTACCTAAGTTCATAGGTCTCCTTATCAGAAGCAACTACACGCAGCCAGTCACGCAAGTTGTTTTTCTTCAGGTATTTCTTCGTAAGGTATTTAAGGTACCTATAAAAGAAACAGGAAGAAATGTTTAGCCATGAAACCTGGTGGACATGAGGATTTCTAATTACAATCATTCTTACATTTACACAATATTAAGTCGCCAAATACAGTACAGGCTGAAGGGTCTTCCCCCATGTCCAGTACTCATAAGGGTTTCCTGGCCTGTTCATTCAACGCTATTAAAGAAGAACTCCTGCAAAAATTTTTATTCCATGTCCTGCTAGAAATGTACATGATGTAATCTGTAGTGAATGTCATTTTCTTACCAGTAGCTGAATTTTTTTAGTTATATCATCCTGAAGTTTCTTATCTGTGTCATGTGACTAGAAATTAGACCCACCAACTCACACAGCACTTTGTGTGGACAGGAAGTCTAATTTTCTATGCATTCCTATGGGAGCCTCACTTTCAGTCTCATAGGAATGAATAGAGAAGTGACTGGCTTGCTGTCCTGGGTCAGTTGGAGGTCAGGGAGTTGGTCACATGACCCAGCTACAATAAGAAGAGTGGAAACTCTCAATTTCAGCCTCTGATAAGAAAATGACAATCACTACAGATTATATCATGCACCTTTCTAACAGGTCAGAGAATAAAAATGTTTGCGGGAGTTCTTCTTTAAGGCTTTTACATTTGTTAAAACAGTTGAGAAAAAGTAGCACTCCAGGCCCTTAAATAGGGTAAAAAATGTACCGGATAATAGTCCAAGGTATTCTGGTGCACACAGCATGGGAGCCTGGCTCTGGACCCCAGTATAATCGCAAGTAGACAATCTGCAGCACTGATCCAATTCAAGCAGGTGGTCTTTTATACACTAATAGGCAGCATAGCGACGTTTCAACTATATGAAGTCTTTTTCAAGCCAAGGGCAGGCTTGAAAGACTTCATATAGTCGAACGTCACTACGTATGCTGCCTATTAACATAGTTTATAAGGCCGAAAAAAAGACATCTGTCCATCCGGTTCGGTTTGTTATCCTGCAAGTTGATCCAGAGGAAGGCAAAAAACCCCTGTGAGGTAGAAGCCAATTTTACCTACTTTAGTCTATAAAACACCTTCTGCTTGAATTGCATGAATGCTGCGGGTTTTCTACCTGCGTTTTTACATTTGTTGCCCACAGATAAGAAGTCTTCCAGGATTGCTGTATTCTACAACTTCCCTTAGAATATTTATCCTGCAGAGCAAGTTCTCAACAAGTTGCTTTCTTGTGTTCTTGGATTGATACAAGTAAGCAACAGCTATAACCTGATAAATTTCATATAACCACGATGGATGAGCAAACAGAACTATTGCATTTACTATTGCATCAGCAGGCCTCTCCTGGTCAAAAAAACATTTTCCATATGGAGACAGGACTGAAGTCTGAGACTGAGTCTTGTCCACTAGCTTGCCAAAAGGGAGAAGAATCTGCTGATTACAGCAAATAAACCCAATTTCACTCTGAACCTGATCTAAAATACTTTTAAGTGTTTCCCAAATACTTCCAGCATTGACTGGAAACTCACTCTAAAAGGGGTGGGGCTTAGCAGGAAAGGGGGCATGGTCTACGATGTGCCATTTTAGCATCAAATGGTGATTAACATTCTGCCATGTACAAGTGTATACTGCTGTGCGCATTCACCTCCCTGAAGAGTGGGGTGAGTGCTCTTCTCATGAAAACAGACTCAAACAACTGTACATTTAAAAAAAAAAAAATGGCAGCCAGCAACCTGTCCTAGAATGTGAGGAGGACTGGGAACCTCCAGTTGCAGAGCTGCCTAGGGAGGAGAGGCGGCAGGGTCTCCCTACACTGCTCTACAATAGATGGTAATGATGTGATCCTGCCTATGATCTCCTTTTAGACTGCTCAGGCATGACAGCATAACTAAAGAGTATGTAGTATATGCAAGTGCCTGAGGGAAGTGTATATTGAGGTCCTACCCTCCATTTTAAATCATTCCTGGAGATCCCCTTTAAGCGGTTTTCCATCACAGAGGCACTTTTCTATTGGGGGGGGGGAGACCAGTAGCAGACATGCACAGATCTGCTGTAAGCTGTTTTTTTTCCATCAAGAAACATACCTTTTAGAGAACTGCTTCTCAGACGCCACATTTATCTTGTTCTTTGAACGTTCAATGTGAACAATGTTTCCAAGGTTCCCGGTTTTGCCGTTGACTTTCACCTTCTCCTTTAGAAACTGCTCCTGTTTCGCAAAAACAAAGATATGGACACTAGGGAAGGAAACCCTAGGTACGAACTAGGGAAGGGAACCCTAGTTACAGAATATGTTAAGAAAACAGTAACTTTTATCCAAGAACCATTAGCCCAGTCCTACAAACTGAACAGGCCCAGGCTATCAAAAGCTACTTACTAAATGTTAAAAATGAGTGCTTCGTGAAGCGAGCTTCAGAGGATTCATCCAAAGTCGCTTTGTTCAAAACTTCAGAATACTGTACAGAGATCCTTCTCCGTACAGTATTAGACTGTATGGGCTCCGATGAGCTGAAGTTAGTTCTTTACAAAGTCGCACATGACTTGGTTGAATAACTTTGGTAGTTGATTTTTAAACAAATTTAAAACCTGAAACCGAACTCTGCTTAGGTTCCGAGGTACTAGTCAGAACCAAAATAGAGTTCGGTTACAAGTGGAAAACCACTTTAAAAGTCAATTACCAAAGTTATTCAACGAAGTCATTCGTGACTTTGCGAATAACTAACGTCGGCTCATCGGAGCCCATACATTCTAATACTGTACGGAGACGAATCTCTGTACATTATTATTCTGTATATCTATATCTCTATAAGTTTTGAATGAAGCGACTTTGGATGAAGCATCCGAAGTGCGCTTCGCTCAACACTATTAAAAACTTTACAGACTCACAACAGCCCTCCATGGTTAAAGTCATGCTACTGTCACTTCATTCTTGCAGTTCTAGTGGGAGCTTTAAGGCCACCTGCACAAATTGCACAATTAGAAATTGCAGATTGTGGGGCGGATATGCTGCAGAAATGTACAACTCTGTGTTCTTCCGCACTTGATAGCAGGTGGCCTAAAGGGGTTGTACAGCGTGAATATATTGATGACCTGTGTCCTTAGGATAGCGCAATTGTGGTGGTCCGACACCCCCACATCTACTATGTCAGGTTGCCACAGCACAGGAGACTATACTGTGTACGGAGCTGGAGGCACACACTGCATACTGTGTAGTGGAAACATTGGGATACAGCCGCTCAGTTCCCTTCAAGTGAATGGAGCCGAGTCTACAGTAAGCAAGTGCCAGACAGTGTGCAGGGCCTCCTGCTTCCATCCATACACTGTTCAGTGAGGGGTGCTGGCAGTTCTGACACTGATGATAGGTCATCAATATCCATAGCCTAGAAAAGCTGCATTGTGAACAGTTTTAAAAATTCACCCTTGAAGAACTCCCGCAAAAAATTTTATTCTCTTGCCTGTTAGAAAGGTGCATGATATAATCTGTAGTGATTGTCATTTTCTTATCAGTGACTGTTTCTGTAAATAAAAACCTCTCTTCTTATTGTAGCTGGGTCATGTGACCAACTCCCTGACCTCCAACTGACCCAGGACAGAAAGCCAGTAACTGCTCTATTCATTCCTATGGGAGCCTCACTTTCAGTCTCATAGGAATACATAGAGAATTAGACTTCCTGTCCACACATAAGTCTATGTGTGAGTTGGTGGGTCTAATTGCTGGTCACGACACAGATAAGAAACTTCAGGATGATAGAAGTCAAAAATTGAGACACTGGTAAGAAAATGACATTCACTACAGATTACATCATGTACATTTCTAGCAGGACATGGAATAAAATTTTTGTCGGGAGTTCTTCTTTAATTGCACATTCATTTTTGTGCCATATACGTCCTGAATGAAGTATAAAACACGTTCTCCAGATACTTACAAAGTTGACGGAGTCAAAGATTCCATCTTCCACAGGATGGGTAAGGTCCAGAGTGAACCTCCAGGCCTTCTTTGACTTTCTTTCCTTCTGCACCTTTTTAACTTTCTGCAGCAAAAAAAAGTTCAGAACAAATTTTTAAAAGAACCAACAAGTCTAGCTCCACACCCAAAACCAGCTCAGGACAGGAAATGTAATGCACCTCTGCTGTGACTACCATAAGGCTACCTGCACATAGTGCAGATTTGTATGCAGAAAAATCATAAAATCCACACCAAAACCACAAATCCACACTGTAGCTGTTTTGATGCAGATATTCTGTTAATGTTTGGCCCCTTTCACACGGGCAAGATTTCCACGTGGGTGCAATGCGTGATGTGAACGCATTGCACTCGCACTGAATCCTGACCCATTCATTTCAATGGGTCTTGTCAAATGGGTGAATTTTTTCACGCATCAGTTCGCCGTTGCGTGAAAAACGCAGCATGTTCTATATTCTGCATCTTTCATGCAGCCCTGGACCCATTGAAGTGAATGGGTCTGCGTGAAATGCGCATTGTGTCCGCAAGTAGTGCGCGATTCACTGATGGTTGCTTAGCGATGTTGTTTGTAAACATTACGTTTTTTATCATGCGCGTGCAAAATGCATTCATACGCATCGCCCCCGCGCAGAAAAAAAAACTGAACAAACATACGCAATCGCAGACAAAACTGACTGCGATTGCGTGCGGATTGGTGCGAGTTTTCCTGATCATACCCTGAACGCATCCGGACTGAATCCATATCGTTCGTGTGAAAGGGGCCTTTAGGAAAACCACTCTACATAAGATTTTAAAATCCACAAGACATGTCAATTTCCACAAAGTGCATAAATGATGTGTCAAATCTCATTCACTGCGTAATGCGCAAAATTGGCAGTTTCCCTTAGGTCCCCTACACACGACCTGTGGATCCACAAGATTCGGATAATGGCTGTGTGCGCCCCCCAGTTTCTGCGGGCCGTATTGTAGCCATGCCTATTCTCGTTCACAAAACAGACATGACAGAATAGGACGTGTTCTATTACTTGTGCCGCAGACACAGACAGCAAACAGGTGACATCCACATGCGATGGGGATTTTTTGCTGCCCTATAGAAATTAATAGGTCCACTTGCAATCTGCAAAAAGTTTAGAAATGACCACAGCATCTCAGGGGTTAAATGTCCGCAATCAGCATTACTGCCGTCTTGGACATTAGCCGCGGGTGCCTGCTGTTAAATCCACAGATGCTCATTTTTAGTCCCAACATATATAGCCGTATGGTTATCGGGAAGGGGTGAATAAGGTTTTGCCTTATCTTCTGGATAGGGTGACAATGTCAGATGAGTGCGGGTCCGGCACCTCCATTGATCAGCTGTTTGCTTGAATGGGCGCTGAGCGGCAGTACGTAAGTATACAGTGGATAAAGCCTTCTGCCGCTGTCCACAGTCACGTTTCAGTGCCAGCAGCTGATCAGTGCTAATGCCATGTGTCAGCCCCCCGCTGTACTGTCCGAAGGACACCATTGTGTCCTCCAAATAAAATGTGCTTCCAATTTTTTTTTTTTTTTTACATTAGTTAAGGGTGACGTATGCAAATGTAATTATTTTTGTATCCCCTAAAAGGCTTTTTTAAAAAAATTGTTAACTTTAAGGGACTGGTCGCTTCCTAAAAGTTTTGACCAAACGTTCCCGACTCTGGCATGACAGATGCCGGGGGATAAAAGGATTGGACCAAGAGCTGTATTACACCAACAGATTATCTGACAGATATCTGACCAATCGTTGGTCAGACGGCCAATCAAATCCACAGATCTTGTTATACACATCAACTATTGGTCTGATTGGACAGATAATCTGTTGGTATAATACACCCCTAAGAAAATATTCTTTCCAAACCCTTTTGTTCTGGGGGGAATTTATTTCCAGGCAGAGGTGTCTGCAGCAGCTTTCTCCACTCTCCACACTGAATACACCCGATGGTGTATAGGGCAGTCAAGAGACATAGCAGTCAGCTGACAGCTACTGAAAGTGTATAGCAGCTTTCGAGGGGTTTTCCAACACCTATGATGTCCCCCGAAGTGCCAGGCACCTCATACAGGTTATACTTACCCCACATCGCTCCAGATCCCTGAACAGCCGCCGCTGCATCTCCTTGTTGTGTGGATCAAAATATCAGGCGACCGGCTGGCGGTTGATGCGGGCAGCAAATAGCAGGCCGGGAATGAGCCTCCTTAGTGTCACCCACGATGCTAGGAAGGGCTGTCTGTGTTGCAGCCTGCTATTGTCTGCACCCTGGATATTTTGATCTGAGCGACGGGGACATGCAGTGACAGCCATGCCGGCATCAGGAGCATTGCGGGTGCTGGGGAGCAGGATAAGGCTATTTTCACACCAGTGTTTTTGCTAGATCTGACATGGATCAGCAAAAACGCTTCAGTCATGATAATAGAACCGGCTGCATCTGGGGACCACTCATAGGTTAGGGACCTTCTGCTGAGTATGAGATGATTTACAGACAGGTGGATGCCCCAACCAATAGTCTGGGAGCTTTTAGTAAAGACTAACCCCTATAACTACTCCTGGAATAATCAGAAGAGAAGGGATGGAAACAGATGACCAGTGCAGTGAAGTGTCTAATATCAGTCTACAGCGCTCAGGAACCGGAGTCTATCACACCGGGTATACAGGAGCTGCAAGCAGAAAACTAACGCCCCTGCCCTATAATACGAGTTTACCCAAAGTCAGACCTGACTCTACAAGTGTCACCATAGTGACAGTCATGGTGAATGTCCCCCGTCTGTTACCTCCAGATATGACAGACACAACTAATATAAGCCATTACTAGCGGCAGAATATAGCACTGTCCTTATAATATTCACGCCACTCACCGGCGCCATCTCCTTCGCCAGGACTGTGTAAAAAAAAGAGGGAGGGACTCGCTGCTGCCGGGATTTATATAGACCCGGTGACGTAACCGCGCAGCCTGTCGCTTTACGTCTGTACGTCACATCCGCTCTGCGCGGTGGCCGCATGGTGCTGAGTCAGACAGCGTGGTGATTAATGGGAGGGCTGGGGCTCGTCTGCATGGCTGGGCGGGAGGCAGTGGGGGTGGGAATCAGACGCCTATGAATCATGTATTAGGAGGATGACTACCAGCACAATCCAGTGGAGCATAATAGAGGAGAGAACAGCACAGGACCATATAGCCTGTCTGTGTGTCTGATGCAGACTGTACCTTGCTATGACTCCAATAGGGTTTCTGTGTAAATCTGCCAGTAAAATGACGGTGCTGCGTCCTATAGGGGGCTTTATGTGTATGCTGTTTATTATGGTGTCAATGTATGTAACGCTTTTCGGCTCAGGTGGAAGCCTTCCTCAGTATGTCTGAAGAAGACTGGTGTCTCAGCCGAAACGTGTTGCATGTGTTCACATTGATGCGATAATAAAGCATTGAACTGAGAGAAGCTAGTGCCGGTCTTTCTGTAACTGTTATAACTGCACTTAGATTATGAGCCCCATTGGGGACTGCTTGATGCCAATGTCTGTAAAGCGTTGTGGAATATAGTAGCGCTATATAAGTGCGTAAAATAAATAGATTGGGGTGGTGTCCCTAGAAGTGAGCACAGCAAACAATACTGGATTACAAAAGACTATCCCGCTCGTCAGTAAAAAAAATCTTGGAAAACCCTTTTAAATTCCTCTTTAAATTCCCCTATATAAAAATTCAACTCATCTGGCCATCCCTCCCCAGTTTTTCCCATATGAGAAGTAAAAAATCAACTGCATGAAAATGGCCACATCACAAAACGCCAAAGCTATTAAAATATAAAAATATCTTGTACGGTGAACAGCATAACTAAAACAATATGGCTGATTCTCCGCTTTTTGGTTGCTTTAGCTCCAAAAAGAAAATGAGGAAAAAGTGATCAAAAAGGTCACACCTCAAAATGGTATCAATAAAAACGTCAGCCTGCCCTGCAAAAAAACAAGCCCTTACAGAGCACTACAAAGGGCTCCCATGGGATTTCGGTCCATGCCTTTGCACTGCAAAAAATTAGAACATGTCCTGTTAGTTTGCGGTGTGGATCACGGACCCACTCAAGTCAATGGGTCCACATCTGGAAAAGGATCACAACGGGTATGGGGCACACACATTCATGTGCATGAGCCCTCAAAATGAAACACACAAAACTGTGGTGGAATTGTGTTTATTTCCCAATTCTACCCTATTTGTACAACTTGTCCCACAAATAACAAGCACTCATGTAGCTATTTGAACAGAAAAATAAAAAAGTAAAAAAAAACAAAACGCAAAATTGCTGTGTCCTTAAAGGAAGTCTGTCACCACATACCTGGTGATGAATCCTTCTTTGATGCGGTCTTCGTTCTATGTCCATCGCTGGTCCCATTGTGGAGAGAATAGTCTTTTTATTTTATGCTAATTAGCTCTTTGGTGCAACAAGAGTGGTGCACCCCAGGCTCTGCTCATCGTCACTGCTGAGCGCGCCCACACCAGGGCCAGGCAGTGAAGATGCACTCACATCTGGCCCTGAAGCCCTGCAGGAACGTGTTCAGTGCATGTGCTGTACAGAGATGGAGCGTCTGGCGATTTCCATTATTCTGGATGAATATACTTGTATCCTCTGGTTTGCTGTTGGAGGTTTCTTGTTGCTGCCTCCACTGGAGGGCTCTGGTATTGCAGGTAGAGATCTGGTTTGTGGCCACACCTCCAGATAAATACAGACAGAATATAAGGTGAGAAGGCAGTGCCTTTGAAAAGATCTAGCTGCCATCTTAAAGGGTTATTCCCATCTTGGCCAATGTCTGATAGGTGCTGGTCCCCACACCTATACTTAGAACGGAGCCTGCAAAGTCCTGGAGGGCGCACCGTGCTTGCATGACCACCCTCCATTCATTTCTGTAGGATAGCCGAGTGGTGCACTTGGCTATTTTCTGAAGTCCCAATCGAATGGGAAGCGCACTGCCGCTCAATTCACTTCTATGGGGCTTACGGAAATAGCTGAGCCAGTGCTCAGCTATTTTCCGCAGAATGGAGGGCGGTTGAGCATGCGTGGTGCGCTCCCCGGCACTTTGCAGGCTCTGTTCTAAGTATAGGTGTGGGCCCAATGAGACATTGGGGGCAGATCCTAGCGATATGCCCCCAATGTGCAAGATATGAATACTCCTATAACTGCCTCCACTCTTGTACGAAGTCTGAAGGTTTTCCACGCGATTTTAGAACTTGACTGTGTGTCTGTATAGCTAGTTCAGGCCACGTAAACAGCATTTCTTTTCTCCAAATTAACATGGTAAATTTTTAAAATTCCCTTTTGATCTGGACCACTTAGTGTTAATTCTGTGAGGTTGTGTTATAAGGAAGCTACTATATCGATTTGGTTCATGTTATTTATATTGGGGTATATCGTTATCACTGGAGACTGACCCTAATCAGTATAATGGCGCATTGTTTGAAATCTTGGCCCCATGGTGTCCACTTGCCAGTGGATTAACCCTTTCAGGACCAAGCCACTTTTCACCTTAAAGGAGTTATCCGAGAATTTATATTGATGATTTATCTTTTGTATAGGTCATCAATTTTACATCGGTGAGGTGGGTGACATCTGAGACCCCCACCGATTTGTTGATAGAAGAGGCCAGCTGATTGGCATAGGTGCCAGGATCCAGACACCTGCCGATGTGATAATGATGAACTATCCTGAAGGTATTACACTGAGACCCAGGCGGCATTCAGTGTGAGAAACATCAGTGGCAAAATCTGCTGGGTGAACATACCCTTATCCAATAAAAACAATGTTTTATATTATGTTTGTGGCAGTGGTGTTCCTGCCATATAGACATAAGATGCGACTGCTATGGGGCCCAGGAAAGAGTGTGGCTCCAGCACTGTACTCTCCCGTTCCTAAAATGCTGTAGATTTATTGGTGTATTTTTGCCAGTTGTCTTGTGTAAGTACA
Source organism: Rhinella marina (assembly GCA_900303285.1). Taxonomy (NCBI): domain Eukaryota; kingdom Metazoa; phylum Chordata; class Amphibia; order Anura; family Bufonidae; genus Rhinella; species Rhinella marina. The sequence continues at coordinate 109,474 of ONZH01017215.1, forward strand.
TTGAGAAATATGGTGTTCAGAATGAGAAGTCTATTGAGTGAGGCAGAGTGTGACTTATGTTTTGTACCTATGAACCTTGCTGATCTGTTACATGTGCACTTGGAAACTGAAGGGATTTTTGTTGGTCCCATGTTCATATGTACCTGCATTGCTGAGATAAATTTGTTTTAATATATGCTAATGAGCCACTAGAGCAACAGGGGTGTTGCCATTAATCTTAGAGACTTGGCTGTCTACAACTGCCACCCTTTCTCCACATTGACAGGACCAGGCAGTGAAAATGTCATGAATGGGTGTCTTGGCCAGTGTTGTTTTCATTATTATAATCCTTCTGTTCCTTCACCACCGACTCCTCCAGTGGTAGCTCCTCATCCATGAGACTTTCTCCATGTGGGTCCCCAACAGCTACAGGGTAGCTAGCAAAATGTGTAAGTTGTTCTTCCGCCATCCTTTCTTGCATCAGACTGACGCGAACGTGGAGGTGTCAAGACCTGGCCCTCTTGCTGCGTTGCTGCTTCGCAGTGAAAAACATATATTGTCCACGCCCGTAACAGCTACACTAGGTGTCCACCGTGGCATGGAACCTGCTGCACCCACATTCTCCACCACGTGAGAGTACAAGGCAGGGATGGCTTTTGGGAGAAAAAATGCCAGCAAAGATGAGTGCACCCCATCAGCTCCCTAAAGGCAGCAGAATCCACTAAGTGGTATGGCAGCGACAGCACCGCCAGTAACTTGGCCAATTAGGAGTTAAGTTAGCACACCAGCAGATTGATGCGCGCATAGAGTTGCTTCTTGGCCACACATTATGTTATTAATTACTGGCATGTACATGTGGCATGGCTGCCATGAAGAGTATATTCTTGTTACGCTACCTGGCGGCCACTTCTCCACAGTGACTGGTGATAACACTTTATGTGGTTCAATAGAGCTGTGTGGCATATGTTTGTGTTTGAACACTCATGGTTTATTTTAATCCTGCAGATCTTGCAGATGCTTTTGTCTTCAGGCACTTGAAAAACTGCCAGATGTTAGATACTTTCACAGACCTAGCGGCAGCCAAGCTTGGTTTAGGTTACGTTTTGAGCCTACACCCCCAATATCAGTGCCATTATCAGTTCCCAAGCTGATCATAATAGAAGCATATCTGGCCTGGAAGTTTTTGGGGAGGTTGTGGCCATATGTTTCCTCTGCTCTTTATTGGCGCTGCCACCACCCTGTTCCTCTGATGTTACCTCCTCGTCAGCACATTGCACACAGCTTCCAGGTCCTGTCCAACACACAATCATTGTCACAGTCCTCATCCTCGCTGCCACTTTTATCTCTTATATCTCATTGTGGGCTTCTTGGCCCCCCTCCCAAATCCCTCCTCTGTATTTGCCTTGATTGCCACTGTCGCTGCCACTGCCCTTACCACCACCACCGTGGCTCAGGGGGAGGTCTCCCACCACCCCCTTAACCTCCTCCTCAGGGCAGTTAAAATGCTGACTGTTCTAACACAACTCATCAACAGGGAGACTCTTTTAAATATCTTCCATAGCACATGGTGGGGTTTTGTTGCCTCACTAGGAGGGGGCAGTGAAAACAAAAGAGGATGTAACCGAAAGGCTTCTCTGGGGTTCGAGGAGGAGAAGCCGGAGGAATGCTATGATACCTAGCTCCAAGGCACGGTGTCTGACTCAGAGGTGACCTCCACATAATTCTGCTATGACTGAGAGGAGGAGTGAGCCATCTAGTCCACATTCTCCTTCTCTTTGTCCTGAAGAATTATGTTGTGCCTTCAGAAGCCAGGAAGAACTGTGGCCTACTACTGACCAGATGTCTCTTCCGTCTTTCAGACAATTTATTATGACGCCTATAAATAAAAAGTCACGGGTTTGGTGCACAGATTATTAAATGGTGCTAACAAAATTGCAAGTGTAATTTAAAGACAGAGGTGCAATTAAATGTCCTGAATCTTTCCCTTTCCAATACACTGCACGCTAGTATTGACAATTTACAATGGTAATAATGTAGTTTTTGAAGTGAAACCTGTTTGAACTACATGGTCTGATAAAGTAATACCAGCCCTTCACTAAAACAGGTGTGTGACAATGCAGTTTTTTGCAGTAGAAATGTCTTTGAACTACACTCTAATGCAGTAATGCACAGTTATAATTTGTGTTACTGATATAAAATGTGTTTGCTGTATCCATGTATCCCTTGCGGCATTGTGAAACACATTTAGTAACGGTTTTGATAAAGGCGTTATGATTGCCTTATAATATTGAATGCGTAAGAACACAATTTTTTGCAGTGGAAACATCTTTGAACTACACACTGTAGGCAATAATTCCTTCAGCAACATGGTTATATAATTTGCGTTACTGATGTCAAATGCATTTACTGTATCTATCTACCCCTTATCTTGCAGCAATGTACAGCCATTCAGTAACATGGCTATAATGCATTGAGATACTTAAATGCAAACAGTAAATAGAACCTGTTTCTAGAAAAAAAGGGGAGCAATTCCTCAGTGCTTGCAAGAATGTACTTTGTATGGCAATAAGCTATGAAGTGTAGAAAGAAAGTTTTTTTTTCCCCAAAAAGTCTGTTTTTGCAAGAATCTGTAATTTAGAACTAGCCTGCCAGCAAATACACCTGTGACGTGTGAACAGACTAGGCTGTGACTCTTTTCCTGGTCAAACTCCTTAATATACACACAATTCCCAAATATATCTCCTGTTCTCTCCCTATAATCTTCTTATACTGTCCCTATCACAATTTATCAGTTTCTTATGTCTGCAATTGATTTTTGGCAGACAGAGCCGCAGCACAACATCCTTCCAGCTTGGAAATACAATGCAGAATGGCGTTCTGTGTAACACGGTCTTTCTGAATATTGTCCCTGATTAGGCTGTATGTCAGCCTCTGAGCCAGGGCAAGTGCTCCCCCTACTTCCTCCCAGTATTATGTGACCTTCCTTCCTCCCTCGTGGTATTGCCTGCTAGCATGAACAGTAAAGTGGTGGTGGGTGGTGTTTTTACGCAATTGGTCTGAAATTAATCAGAAAAGCTACAGATTCGTTTGGTGGACAAGTTTTGGACAAAATTTTTGGAACTAATGAGATTTGTTTAGAATTGGTTTGCTCATTCCTAATATGTATAATATATATTACCCAATGGTAAATCACTGATCATAAACACCTGTTAGTAGAGATGAGCTGAGCCTACCTTTAGGTGGGAGGAATTTAACTTTAAAATTACCACAAATTTAAAAACAAAAGTTAAAATATATATATATATATATATATATATATTAGTTTTTAAATTTGTGATAATTGTAATGTTAACCACTTCCCTACAACCGCCCGACTATATACATTGGCAGGGACTTTAAAGATGGAATCTGCTCCAGAGCGGAGTGGGTGCCATAGCCAACAGGTGCCTGCCACATCCAAAAACACCCTACTATTAAAATATTTATCCCATATTGCGAATGGCGTATCAAAAAGTTATATAGACCTCAAAACATTAAAAATAAAATCTAAAGATCGCCTGACATAGACATAACTATAAAAAAATGTATGGGGTGAAGGGGTAAAAATATGGCAATGCATTTTTTCCCCCCAAAGTTTGTGATTTATTTTTGCAGTATTAACACACAAGAAAAACTATACATATGTGGTATTAGTGTATTCATACTGACCTAGGGAATGAAGATGACAGGTCTGTTTTACCGCACAAGAAATGTCATAAAAACAAAGCCCATGAGACTGTGGCGGAATTGTGTTTTTTTATAGTTCCACCCATTTAGGATTTTTTCAGCTTTCCACTATATTATATGCAATATTAAATGATGCCATTAGAAAGTACAACTTGTCCTGCAAAAAAACAAGCCTGTGAATGGAAAAATAAAAAAGTTATGGCTCAGAGAAGGCAGGGAGTGGAAAATGGAAAGGAAAGGGGTTAAACTCCTCCTGACCAAAGGTAGGCTCAGTGCACCTCTACCAACACATGTTTATTTATTGGTGATTTACCTTTAGGTGGTTCCTATCATATATATATATATATATATATATATATATATATATATATATATATATACATACATACATACATACAGTACAGACCAAAAGTTTGGACACACCTTCTCATTCAAAGAGTTTTCTGTATTTTCATGACTATGAAAATTGTAGATTCACACTGAAGGCATCAAAACTATGAATTAACACATGTGGAATTATATACTTAACAAAAAAGTGTGAAACAACTGAAAATATGTCTTATATTCTAGGTTCTTCAAAGTAGCCACCTTTTGCTTTGATTACTGCTTTGCACACTCTTGGCATTCTCTTGATGAGCTTCAAGAGGTAGTCACCTGAAATGGTATTCCAACAGTCTTGAAGGAGTTCCCAGAGATGCTTAGCACTTGTTGGCCCTTTTGCCTTCACTCTGCGGTCCAGCTCACCCCAAACCATCTCGATTGGGTTCAGGTCTGGTGACTGTGGAGACCAGGTCATCTGGCGTAGCACCCCATCACTCTCCTTCTTGGTCAAATAGCTCTTACACAGCCTGGAGGTGTGTTTGGGGTCATTGTCCTGTTGATAAATAAATGATGGTCCAACTAAACGCAAACCGGATGGAATAGCATGCCGCTGCAAGATGCTGTGGTAGCCATGCTGGTTCAGTATGCCTTCAATTTTGAATAAATCCCCAACAGTGTCACCAGCAAAGCACCCCCACACCATCACACCTCCTCCTCCATGCTTCACGGTGGGAACCAGGCATGTAGAGTCCATCTGTTCACCTTTTCTTTCACTTCATCTTATGCAGGGTTATCAGGGCTAAGGGCACAGGTTTAAAGCTTGCAGCTGCTATGCTCCTCGATTTCATCAAGGAAACAAAGACAATGAGCGAGTGGGCATTTCTGTATCGTTTGGATCCAAAGCACCTTCTAATTGGGTGTAATTAACTCTTTTAATGAAAGGAGATGTTCAAATTAATAGCAGTTATGGCCCTTATTTAAATAAGAAGGGCAGCAAATGTTGTACCTGCTCATTGAGTAAAATGGGTGGTTCCAGACATTGTACTGAAGAAGTAAGAACTTCAATCAAGAAGTTGATTGGACAGAGGAAAACATAAAGAAATGCAGAAAATAATTGGATGCTCTGCTAAAATAATCTCCAATGCTTTAAAATGTCAAACAAAACCGAAACACGTGCTAGGAAAAGAAATACATCCGTGTAGATCATAGAATAACAAGAATGGCAAAGAAGCCTCCAATGATCAATTCCAGAGAAATCTAAGAAGATCTTCAGTTATCTGTCAGTACTGCAACAATCAGAAGACGCCTACGTGAAGCCAAACTATGTGCAAGAAACCCTCGTAAAGTACCATTGCTGAGAATAAGACGTGTCTTAAAAAGGTTACAGTTTTCCAAAGAACACATTATTTCTTTTTCTTCATTTTCAGTTTAAAAATTGATATTTTGTTCATGTTTTCATTTGGAATTGAATGTGCAGTGCTCCCAGTGCCTTTGTGAATATGTAGAATTGAATGCTAGTATGAGGAATGAGCTTTTTCTTATTTTGCACATAACTGTAAGTACCACTATTCAACCCTGGATGCTAACATTTATATGGATAGTGAACGGCAGCATTTCATTTTCTCAGAGCTTTGGATGGTATTGGCTGTATAAAGAAGCCTCATAACACAATGTACATGTAAGAGGTGAATAAAAGAGTTTTTTGTAGAGATATTGTGACCCTTTATATGATGGGATTGAGCCTGTAAATCTTACTCTTATTGTAGCAGAATAGAAAGTGAATTATATTTCCAGATTGTCTGAATACAGTCTTGATTTAGCTGGTTTGTACGGGTGCTGCCAAATCCGAGACTTGTGTCAACAACACGCTCTTTGTGGGCTTTGTTCTTACATTTCATGTTTTTGGTCTAAACACGCCTTTGAGAGATGAAGACCAAAGTCAGATATGAGTAAATGGATACAATGTCACTCATGAAGCCTGTCTCAATCTTTTAGGACCTGTTTTTTGGTGCAGGTTTTGGCAGATTTGTACTTCAAAATCAGCTCCAAAACATACTCATTAATTCTAAGGGCCCATTAACATGGTGCTTTTTCTTTGCCGAATTTCGGTGAGGACACCCGCATCAAAATTTCTCCTGCGGCCACATGTGTTCTGCTTTCCATTGCTTCAATTGAAGATCGTGGAGGTTTAAAAGTACAGCCACGCCCTGTCCCCATTTGGTGTGCAGACAGCCACTGCTTAGCTCCACTGAATGGAGATAAGCCGCGAACGGGTCCTCAGCATTCAGGGAGAACAACTGAAGCAGAAACCAATGCGTTTGGGTATGCGGTGGATTTTGATCTACCCTAATGGGAAGCAAAAAGAAGCAGCATGCCCTATCTTAGGGCGGAATCTTCTCTGAATCAACCATTGAAATGTCATAAAAACACTGTATGTCTCCATGCCAAAAAACACAGTTTTGTATTGAAGTAAATTCCCTCTGGTTAAAAAAAGGCATCAAAAACCAAGCTGGGATTCCGTGCTGAATTTTATAGGTGAATTTTCAAGAGGCAAGAATTAAGCACAAAACACAGTCCTGAGCTCCAATGAAAGGTAAAACCATTCTACTGTATATTTACACATATAAACATAAAACAGCAAAATATGAGATTCACCCAAAATCTGCAGTAAGGGGAAGATATTGGGGCTGAGACTCCACATTCATGCAGTTTTTAAAGCCAAAGCCAGGAATACATCTTAAAGGGAACCTGTCATCTCCGAAACACCCCCTGAACTAGAGTAAGTGGTGTACAGTGTAAGTGATGCTGAATCCGAATATGTAAGCTTTATCTTCGTACTCACTTCCATTCTGACGCTGTGCTCCCACAAACCAGCAGTAAAATGCACTCACTGGACTCCAGTGCTCACTCACATAATGGAGAGGACTCAAAGAAGAGTCCAGTGAGTGCATTTTACTGCAGGTTTGTGGGAGCACAGCGTCGGAATGGAAGTGAGTATGAAGATAAAACTTACATATTCGGATTCAGCATCACTTATACTATACAACGCTTACTCTAGTTCAGGGGGTGTTTCGGTGATGACAGGTTCCCTTTAAGGCCTCATGCACACGGTCCGCAAAACACAGATACCAGCCATGTGCATCCTGAATAGTGCAGAATGGTACGTGCTGCCCTCAGTCCTATCTTTGCCCACAAAACAGGCAAGAATAGAACATGTTCAATTTTCCTTGCCGGGGTGTGAAATGGACATAACTGATGCGGACAGCACACCATGTGTTGTCTGCATCTTTTGTGGCCCCATTGAAGTGAATGGGTCCACATCCAATCCGCAAAAAAAGCGGACACAAATGACAAGCGTGTGCATGAGGCCTAAACAGAGGACATTTATAAAGGAAAGACTGTTCTCATTCTGAATCCACTTCTACCTTTGGCTTCAAAAATAACAGATCTAAGAAATGGCTCAAACAGATGTCAAATGTGCATAATTGATGCTTAGGATCCTATTTTTTTTATTTTTCTATTCTTCTGATGGATTAGAAGAAAAATAAACGGTGATGTGAACTAGCCCTTATCATGTTCCCTAAACTGACTCCTCCCTCATTCTTCTGCACCTATATCTTCTGACCAATCCCCACACTCAATGCACTGGCTCACACAGCTCAGTTTGCACCACTTTATAAAATTCCAATTTTACCTTTTGTATCATCCCTATTTCCTCATAGAGTGCAAGCTCTTGCGATCAGGGCCCTCACTCCTAGTGTTTCCGTTGTATATTAGCCTGTAATTCTGTGGCCTACTTTGATTAGTACATGTGCCCTCTGAATTGTAAAGTGCTGAGGAATATGGTGGCGCTATAGAAATAAAGATTATTATTATATACTCTGTCAGAAGTGGATTTGAAAAACAGGCAAGAATAGAACTATAAAGGAAGGACTTCTACGTCCTGCTGGATCCACTCCTGGCTTTGGCTAAAGAACCCCTGGAAAAATCTGTCTCAAAACCTTCCTTCAAAAAAACTGTGAGAGGATACTCTGCGGTCTGCAAAACATGGATCCCGGCCAAGTACAAGGCGCCATTTTTTTTAACTTGTCTGTAAAACGGACAGGAATAGGACATCTTCTGTTTGTTAGTTTTTTGCTGGAGCCGCAGAACGGACGTGGACATCTTTTGTGGCCCCATTGAGATGAATGGGTCAGTGCAGAATGGTGTGGTCCAGATTTCCCTATCCACATCACTGAAAAACCCACATGCATCACCATGTTAATAGACACTTAGACAGAAATCAAGCTCCATGTGTAAGCGTCATTTTCTGTTATGAACACTGCTCGTCTCTCTGCATGACCTTGCATCTACTGAATTGTACTGACATAATGCTGTCAGTATAATTCTGTAGAAGTAAGGTCGTACAGAGACACACAGCATAACAGACATGCTCGTCTGAAAGAGGCCTCATTGGTTTTATTCTGGGCAACCAATTTTCTGGCATTACCAATGTTGTGTATGGCAACTAAGTTAGTGGGTTAATGAACCAGAAATGATAGACAAAAGGAGAAATGGTCAGGAGACTGCACAAGCGCATAATACGGCTTTTAATATACATTGAGTGTTAAAGGAAGTCTGTCAATAGATATGACATCAATGTCTGAGATGAGACTACCCAGAGGGCACTTGAAGGAGCAGCACAAGGTGTGTTAAGGGAGAGTTCACATCAGAACAGGAAAAAAGTGCTGCATGGAGTCCTTTTTTTTCCATCTAAAAAAAAAAAATGGATCTCAAATGTAAATAACTGATGCATGGGGTACTATTTTTTTCTGTTCTTCTGTTGGATCAGTAAAACGGAAAATTATGTTAAAGTGAACAAAACGACGGTGTGCTGGCCGGGTCCGCAATGCACTGGCGTTGACCGTGGGGCCACCGCATGTGGATTGTGGACCCATGCACCACTTTGCAGAGGCACAGAAAGAAAACCCACGGAAGCACTACATCGTGCTTCTGATCTGTGCCTCCATTCCGCATTCCGCATCAATTCAAATCGCCCGGGGACTTGGGCACCTTCTTGAATAACCAGGCTGCCGGGCACTTGCGGGGGCTAATTTGCATAACGAATAAAAGTGTTTTTTTTTTAGACGATTTCAGCGTAGGACATATATAATAAAGGTTTGTTTTAATGTGTGGAACGTAGGCTATAGCCTGATCTGAGCAGTCTATGACGCTATAAAGCCATTTGGTGAGGGATTTTTAGTACAGCTTTGTTTGGATACAGTTTTCTAACAATGTACATCATGATGTGTTTCAGGACTGCATCTTCAGTAAGAGCAAGTTCTTGTGTGTAACTAGAGTGAACCCCTTTTATGTCAGCTCTGAAGACCACTTATTGGATACTGATAAACACCCATCTATTAAAGTGTGCATATACTTTAATAATAAAAAAAAGTCAGTTACATGTATATAGCAAGCTTCAATTGGTGGGGGTGCAAGTGCTGAGATCCCCACTGATTGCTAAAATGCAGAGAAAGAAGCACTCCCTGATGAAGATGAGCTTAAAGGGGTATTCCCATCACATATAATGGGGGAATATCGCTAGGATATGTCCCCCTTGTCTATGATGGGACAACCCCTTTAGTAGAAAGTCCATGAGCCAGTCTAAAGACCTACTTAGTAGTGAGGAGACGGCGCTAAGCAAGTCTCTTCATTATGACCTATTCTTTTTAACTATAAAGCACATTTAAGACTCCATGGCAGTAGTCTCACTTGGCATGTTCACGCATGGCCTATTTTGCCCATTTTCACAACAGACAGCCCTCATACAATTCAAGGGGGGCATTTTTAATGGCAGTTTTTCAGAAAAGGCATGTGGAAAATGGGCAATTTAACAGCTGGTCTTCTTCACTATCGTGTCAATGTTTCCTAAGGGCAAAACCACAGAGGACTGAAACCAAGTGGGATTTACATGCATCAAACCTGCATTTTATAGCCCCAGCAAAATGGAAATCTAAACCACAAGTTAAACTCCCAGCATCATAAAGGTGGGTTCACGAGGCAGATTTTTCCTTCAGTTTTTCAGCCAATGCTAGAAGTGGATCCAGCAGTAAGGAGAAGTACAAGCCTTTCCTTTATATTTGATGTTCCCTACTGGAGCCACTTCTGGCTTTGGGTGTAAAACCTGCAGGAAAATCCTCCTCCAAAATGACCTCCAGTGCAGATTTTTAATCCTTGGCATGTCAGTTTATGCTGTGGATTTCACCCTTTACGACAGTGTGGTATAAATGATTTTTGCCACCTCAGATTACATCCCATGACCAACCACTGACATGTTCTTTTTCTCCACAACCGAAGATCTGTCTACAGTTAGGTAGCAAAACGGCATTTGATGCAGGATACGAGTGGTTAAATAAAAAGGACTAGATATAGACATCAGAAATCACCTAAGTTTTATTGATCTTATTAATTTTGTTCAATCCACAATTTATAACCTAGTAACACAATCTTGAAACTTTACATGTCTCAATTAACCAATTAGGTTTAACTTTACAGTGAGATGCAAAATATACAAGGCTGCTAGACTCTTCTGTACAATGTGAAATGGCAAAATGAATACAATACATAAACCTATGATCGGTTTAGACCAGACATTTGCAATCCCCTTGTTGTAGTGTTTGTAGCATTGTCTATGTATAGTTTGATGTACAAATCGTAATTCATTTCAAAAACGGGTAAAAAAAAATAAAATAAAGTTGTGTTTCCAGGCGTTTCTTTTCTGGTGTGAACTGCAATGTCAGTGTTACAGCATGCAGGGCGAACACTTAACAGTAAGGACTAGAAAACATTGCCAAAAGCACAAACTTCTTGTCACCACCCTTTCTGCTGGCTCCTGCCAAACTACTATCTATTCACAGCAACTTAAAGGAATAAAAAAAACTAATGGCATGATGCAGCCACCTACAACAGTTAAACTGGAAAGCAGATAAACACTGAACGCGGTATAGTGATCGGCCTTTGAGCATGATCTATTCAGCAACCGTTGCATAATTAAAATGTATGCTGCAAGCAAAGCGTTAAACTAGAAGCCAAGGTTTTTGTTTTTTTTTGCTATATGAAACCGTTATTGCTTGGAGTCTAGTTGTACGACTTTTAGAGGCGTTGCATACTACATGATGCACGTGTATTGACGCTGAACTCTGCTGTTGTGCAAAGCATCATGCCAATCCTAGAAATCAACCAGAACTAAAACCAGGTAATCACAAGTCACCTTCCAGTACATGGAAGAGTTTTAAACTAAATGCATGGGACGTGGCCTGTGTGATTTGAAGCCCTTGAATCCACGTAAGGGCTGGTGTTACTTGTAGCAGTTTACAAACGCCTATACTGGTCTTGAGATCTGGATTGGGCACAATGCGTGGCAGCGAGATGTAGCAAGTGGCAGGTAATGACGCCTCCCAAAACTGTACAATATTTCATGCAATTTTCTGCATTTTAATTCCTGAAGTGTCAAACTCACTTACGTCCAGCAATATGAAATGTGCAATGAAATGGCACAGCAGTGCATATAGCCTTCAGTTATCCATAGGAATTTGATCTACACATTCACTAGTGTTCTTACCTTGAATTGGCCGTTACTTATATTCTATATCTTTAATGCCACAATACATACCAGGTGGCACCTGCTCTTAGAAAGCACCAACTGTCCTGTTATTTCTATTACTCAGTGAACATTCACTTCATGTACAGGGTGAAGTCAGATTGTAATTAAAGGGATTTTCCAGTGCAGAAAAAAGGGGTCTGGAAAAGGTCAAACATTACTTACCTCCCGCTGCTCTCCATTACCCGTCCTGCTTCACATGCCAGGAGAGGCCAGTTACTGGCTGAGTGGGCATTTCCAGTGTCCTGAGCTGGAGCAGGCAGTGGAGAGGCACTGGGGGTAGTAATGCTGGAACATTTTCCACCTCTTTATTCTCCCCAGAAAACCCCTTTATATTTGGTTGTGGACCGGCCAGATCTCATGACATGCCTGTTTTAGCAATAACTTGTGTAGTATTCTGGGGCACATTTTAACGTTCTGCATTGTGCCATTGCGGTGTTATTCTTCCTTGAAATGCATTAACAAACTGACAACTGGGAGGGCATTTATCATTCTCCTCCCCCCTGGGCCAGAAAAGTGGCAACAAGTCACTGACTTGGGGGTTATATACACACACCTCTTCACAGTGAAGAGCGGTGATGAACCAGAGTAATTCATGATAATTTACACCAGTAAACAGGCCTAGATTATGGCAGAGATCTAGACCAGTTACCGTGCTGGTCTAGATCACTGCTGTGGCACACAGGCTTGCACCTCAATACCTGTGAGACATCTAACGCAAGCAGGGGAGAGACCTGTGTGTAAAGTGCTGGTCGTGATACGTGCCCCCCAGGTGTTACCCTTCACCTTATCATAGCAACACCTAGTTGTCAATTTACTCAAATATTCAGAACATGATTGGAACAGCAGCCATAAGAGGAACAATTGCCATTCCATGGGAAATGCATGACATCACTAAAACAGATGGCAGAAGTCTTGACTGGTCTTTAAAGGTTTATTTTCGGCTCAGAATATTGCAGTTTTATCCCTGTGCAGCACCAAACAGCTGATCGGCATGGATACAGAGTCCAAAACCCAAGGCCTTACCTGAGGCTAGGCCATCAGTAAGTTGTTCTGGTAAACCCACTTAGGACAGAAGAGCTGAACACTTCCAGGTATTAGTAACAATGCACACAAGGCATGTTCACCTTTAACTAAGGTCACTAACAAATCCTATAAAATCAAACTACCTACTCAGGATCCGCGTGGGGCACAGTACTGGAAAGCCTCATCTCCACTAATGACTTCAGATTTATAGCTCTGGACTCAGACCCATAAACCTGCAGTTTGTATGACAAGGTAAGGCTGCGTTCACACTTCAGTTATGAGCCAAAACCAGAATAGGTGCAAATCAAATCATTACACCCGATCTGAGTAGGCTTCACTATTGGTTCTGGCTCACAATAACTGAAGTATGAATGCAGCCCAAGGAAGCCGATTGTACCGAGCTATACTGATGTCAGAATACCCCTTCCAGATCTGTGTACCTGAAGACTTAGCTGGTCATAACAGTAAAAGAATGCAATAAGAGGGTTGTATAAGACCAAAAGCTCTCAGACAGCCCATGAATGAGAGGCATCCTTTATTTAAAAAAAAAAAAAAAAAAAAAAAAAAAAAAAAAAAAAACCACTTCCAATGTCATACCGCCCCTTTAAGGAGCCTACAAGTCCAGATAAGCAATACCCTGGGACCCCTGGAGATTCATAAATACCCTGGACATTGTAGAGTTGGACTTATCCAATACAAGATTTTCTGAGGGTTGTTTTAACACTTACATCCCATTACTAATATCCACATTTGTATTACAAAAATTTAAAATAATCACACTGGAAGCACCGCAAAATCAATTCCTGGGAAGGTCTTTACTAGGTTTAATATTTCAAGATAAATACAATAAAAGAAAAAAAAAAAGCAACTGAACTGCATTTTTTCTATTTTTATTTTTTTTTTCAGTTTGATGACAAAGGCCTCGAGTGAAAATCTGTAGCATTAACAACTCTAATCCTCATTTTGTGCCATGTACGCCTGCTATGTAGAATCACCCAATTTACCACGTGCCTGTCTAGACTGTAGGCAGGCTTTGACACCATTTTTTGTAATGTTACAATATGCAAGCCAACGTGTTGGCAGAGGAGAATACAGAGGTAATACAATTTACTTGCACATGGCCACCAGGATTTATTCTTTTAATAAGGAAGGGACAGGAGAATGAGCGTCAACTGGCATTTCTAAATCACTCACATTTCTTAAGAGCCCAAGTCATACTTGGCAATTTGTGTTTCAAACAGTCCAACATGCAATAGAATTAAACTTGCCCAATATTCTAAGACTTTCATTCTACATATTAGTAAGGAATACAGTTTTACATTTGCTTTATCAAATTACCTTTTTCCAATTCCAGGTGCTTTCCCCAATTTAACTACAAGCCTGATTAAACCCATGCATCATGGGCATACTGACGCAGAATACCACATCTAAAGAGTCGCTTAAGTTGGACCCCAATATGAACACCTTCAGGAATGTGAAAGGTAACTCAAGAAATACCTGCAGTGCAGTGATTTGGAAATGGCCAGTTAACCTGCATAACCAAATTTAGAATCCAGCAGTATTTGCAAACAAGTCAAGTCAAAAAGAAATGAGGTTTTTGTGAAGGCCATAGCTTTGGTGACAATCAGAACCAAATTTAAGATCTGTTTATCTTGACCTGAGCAGATCGCTCGAGCCGGGGATCCCTGTTTATTTGGTCATGGCCTTGATGGCTACTGCACATTCTTCATCCATTGCTTGCAAGACTGAGATCTGTTAGAAAAATAAAGTGCAAGATTACAAATGCAGTATTTACTAGTCACACTGTCAGATTACATGGTGGCACAGTAGTTGCTTTTTATGCATTTTACAACAGTTCCCACAAACCCTTATAACTCAGTCTATTTTATAATGACAATGTTTTACCTGGACAAGTCATTGTAAGCCACGCTCAGGACAAGACCCTCTATTTCTAATGCCATTCTACAAAGCAAGCTTGACAATAAAGTCATCAATCCTGCCTTTCCTTAAAGGGGTTGTCCAAGCAAAACTTAGGGCAATGAATTCAAATTGACCACACAACGCTTTCACCAACATCCCCTCAGTCGCCGAGCTCTTCTGTATTCTGGTCCAGGGAGAGAGTCACTGCCTACCTGATGCGCATGGGTCTACTACTGTGGAACCAGAAATTCAGTTCTTACCATAATCTCATCCCCTGCTTCATATTTAGCTTCTATTTCCTTTCCCAGTTCTCCTTCTGGCAGCTTCAGGTCATCACGGACTTCACCACTGTCAGTCAGCAGGGACAGGTATCTATCATTAATACCGATCAGCTAAGGTAAAAAGAAAAAAAAATGTAAAACTTAATGCAAAGTGCAGCAGAATCTGAACACAGCAATGCTGGCTGTATATCCAATAAGCATTTTATAATCGTGGAACAAAATCTGGGCAATAAGTGATGGAAGCTACAGGACAGGTCAACCTGGGGTACGCAGGACGATATTTTACTGCTGGTTGCTGGGGTCAGATCACATTTAAATAGGACCTGTCACCCTTCCTGACATGCCTGTTAATAGCTCCATGCATTCCCCATGTAATAATAATTCTGGAACATCTATTCTTATGACTCTATGTTGTACCATTCCTTTATTATTTCTACTAGAAGTTATGAATGAATTGCTAGCAGTCTGCAGTAAGGGTACAGAGGGGTGGTAACCAGTTGGGGGGTGTACCTGCAGTATGACAATGGCAGCACTGACTGGATAGAGTGAGGTACACACCCCCAACTGGTTACCAGCCCTCTGTATCCTTACTGCAGACTGCTAGCAATTCATCCATAACTTCTAGGAGAAATAAAGGAATGGCACAACAGTCATACGAATTGCTCCAGAATTACACAGAATGCATGTAGCTATTAAAACTGGCATATTAGGAGAGGGGACAGGTCCTCTATCAACGTCCCCAGAAGGGAGACCGTTAATACTGTGGCAAGCAGGGAAACCGCCCACCAATTACTCATAGGCCACATGCTTATATGCCTGAAGCTTTTCACAGGACAGTTCAGGAGGTGTAGATATCATGCCACCTGAACCAGGACACAGGCCAGAAGAAGCCCGTGTCCTGCACCAACATATGAAACACTGGTATGTGAACCAGTTTAGGGGTTTATGAAATGTTGCACGTTGTTAAACATGGCCCATCTATCAAAAGAACACTTGTCCAGAAATGCTGCTGCAATAATGAAGTGAATGTGAGCATTAACAAATATCAAATCTGGAGTAGAAGTAACAGCTAATCATCCATCCACTAGAACTGGAGCGAGAGGAGTAAAAACGCAGAGTTCTATGTGCATATGAAGTACAACAAGTCACAAAACCCAGATTTTTTGCTGCACTCCTTCACCCAAGGCAGTGTTCAAAATGCATTTGGCACATAAGCTCCCCAGGTTAACCCACTCCGCAGTTCTAGTTAACCACTCAAGAAAGTGCAAAGGAGAAAAAGCCCAATACGTATCCCATAACTGACTATCGGTACATTGACCAACACGGCAGCCATGTTATTCAGTCAAATTTCTCCAGATGCCAACTTAAGACATATGTCCAAACCTAAGCTTCTGCAATGAGTTTGCTCGTTTGTCGGCTGATCTGCAGCGCTTGTTCCTGATAATTGGTCTGAAAATCTGCAAGTGTAATAAGCCCTCATCAGCCGTGGTTCCCTCCATGACCCAGATATGCTCTAACAGGGTGCGTGTACTGGGGACATGTTCACTGCCAACCCCCTTTTGGAGAACTGCCATTCCCATAAATACACTTTCAAATAAGCTTACCACAGGAATTGTAACCTGCAGCACATTTGGAAGTCTGTCCTATACCGAGACATTTTTAGGGATTTTAAACCCCTTCAGGGCTGGGCCAATTCAGAAGTGTTTTTTAGGGGTTGTAGTTAGTGTGCACTACTGACATGACATTCTGCGGGTCCGTACGATTAGGGCAATACCAAATCTAATTATTATTACTTTTAAACCAGAAACATTTGAAACAATTTTCACATTGAAACATCACTATAAATATTCATTTACAGAGAAGGCTTATTTAGCAGGGTGAGCTGTAGTTTAATTGGTACCATTTTGGAGAACATAGGACCACTTTTTCCATGGGGTAAGTGACAAGGCACTGTGTGAGTACTTAGACTGTTCGGTTACTGTATTCCCTGTACAGAATACACTAATAGTTCAGATGCTTTCCTTTTGGCAATACCAGTTATATGTAAAATTCAGAATTTGAAAAACGTCAATTACTTTATTCACTCTCATTCACTATTGCAGATTCCCTATATTTCCCATTATGTCCAGTTAGCAGGGCTTAAGACCCTGGGGGCCTTTCCAGCTCCTTCACTCCTCGCCTGTCTCCCTGTGTCAACATTAGAGATGAGCGAACATGCTCAGTACGAGCACTGTAGCGCTCCTCTCCACTGCGAAAGAATGCCCGCAGGCATTGCAGATCCGTCCTCACCCGACTGAAAGTCAATGGGGACAGATCGGTTTGGTATGACACTCATACCAAACGGATCTGTCCCCACTGACTGTCGGGTGAGGAGGACGGATCCATTTGGTACGAGTGTCATAAACCAATCCGTCCCCATTCACTTACATGCAGTTGAGAACGGATCCGCAATGCCTGCGGGCATTGCGCAGAGGAGCCGAGCGCTACAGTGCTCATAACGAACCAACGTAACGGCCACTGGGCTATGTGACAGTCATGGCTGGCTGCTTCTCCATTCTATGGGACTACTGGAAATAGACAAGTGCTGTACACCATTTCAGGCAGTCCCATACAGAACAAATGGAGCAGCGGGGCACACTCGGACTGCCACACCATTAGGACAGGAACATGGGACCACTGTTCTCAGGATCAGCGAGGGTCCCGGCGGTCACACCCCACCAATCAGTTCTTTAGTGGATAACTTTCATACTTGAACATGTAGCTTGGAATGCAAGGCCTGGAAGCCTTCAAAGACCTCTGGCTGCAATAACAGTTCTGAAACCCATGATTTCTCCATGGATGGGCAAACTGGAGGTTAGAGGGTATGCCTCAGGAGGGTAAGGGTTCACTGTAGAATACCACCAGGAGCCACCATGCAGAAAGTGAGCGCAGCCCATGAGCCCACTCATTACACCCCTCACTCACCTCTGACAAGTTCTATTTTTGGAGGGACGGAAGCACGAACAGAAAACCCACGGAAGCGCTCAGTCACGACTGTAGACCCATATCCCATGCGGTGCACAAAGCCAGTGTTTGCAGGCCTCAATACATGTCAGGTGCATGAGCCCTAAGGCACCATAGGTCATGAACATTGTCGTACACAATACAGATTTTAAAATCTACAGGATGTCAATTTTTATTTTTCCAGACCAGATTTTCTCTACTCTCCCCATTAAAGTGAATAAAGGAAAAACCTCACTAATCGATGCGAATTGTCCACACAGATTTCAGTTTGGAAGCTCCACACAAATCCTGAATGCATGCATTTACCCTAAGACTGTCAGCAAGCAGTTCTGCTGAAACCTTGCAGTCAACCCTTTTCTCTGCCTCCATCTTTGGCAGAGACAGGTGAGGATTGCAAGTTTAAGTTTCATTTTATGGCAGATCTGATGACTTTAGTGTAAAAATTAATAGGAAAATAAATCTGCAGTCATATTACCCTTACTTTGTGCATCTACCCAACTATTCCAAGACCCTGACAGGCAAATATGACTTGCTACGGCACAATGTAGCAGCTAGTATGGAGATTTATTTCGTATTCGGCAGATCCTTTTACAATTCCACACCATGCTACCCTAGGAGGCAACAGAATAGCATAATTTGAGAACAAAATGGGAATTTAGATAAGTTTAGTCTCAGGCAACGGTTTGATTTTAAAGTTCTTTTATCACTAAATAACTAGGAATCTGATGGTCTGGGAAAGCTGGGTAACAAAGGTCACAGTTCTTACATACATTCTGTACAGAGGTATAATTAAAGGTTAACCATTTTCCCATCAGGAGTGGTTTTATTTAGTAAGTGCCTGCTGCAGATCGTATTATATTACGTTATCCAAACCGTCCAGTGAAAAAAAATAAAGTAAAAGTTAATTTACATGAGAAACACTATGTCCTGCAAAAAATAAAGTTAGTCAAAAATAAAAATGGCTGCTGAGAGTCTTATTTCATACTGAGTATTTTTTACTCTTCCAGAAAAAAACGTAGTACGACCCCTGGCAGACATCATGCCATGTGTACAACTATATACATTATGGGGTGAATTTATCGTCAGTTTTGCTTTCGTCTTTGTTGGTGTACTTTATGCCACATTTCATAAATTATAGTCTCATTCTTAAACCAAAGCTACTCCAGTTTTCCTACTCCACCTTCCGATTGGAGTGAGGTTGTGACAATCAGTAAGACTGCTTCTGCCACAAAAACTCCTTGTACTGTTCGCACTGAGGTACAGCTGGCTGGCGTTCCTCCTCTACTAGTACTATGGCTGGTTCTATTTCATACCACTGGTAACATAAAGTATAACGCCTAAAACCAGCCCCTCCTAAAACTTCCTGGCTCACATGCACTAGAGGGGAGAAGACATGGCTGCAGCCTAAGAATACACAAATTTTCTATTTTTTTTAATAGTCTGCAATTGTGACATAGGACAAGTGAAGAGCAAAAAAACTAGTTGTCTGGACTGTGGTTTCATGTGCCCTTACTTGTACAGCACATGCGTCAATTAGTTCAGGAATAATATAAATATATATAGTGTGACATGCCCTTGTAATTTATGGTACATAGGTGAAACTACTCAGGAGGTAAAAACCAGGATCATACAACATCAATTTTCCATTCGACAGAAACGTAGGGACCTACTGGTACCAAAACATTTTGTAGAAATGGGCCATAAAGAGAAGGATCTGAAATTCATTACTGATCATGTTCCTCTATTATACAGAGGTGGTAACGGAGTCCTGGGGTTCTCTTATAGTAATTTGAGTCTAGCTTGCCGTCCTGCACATATGATGTTACTCTGGTGTTGATTTTTTATAGCGATGAAAGTGCAATCTTACTTTTTCTTTATAGTATCATCAAGCTTACACCATCCGGGATCATCAGAGTTGAAGGTTTTATGTCCGCTGTTCCAATAGTATAGCGACTTTTGGGTTTAATATTTTGTGTTATGTGGGATTGAGGTGTTATGTACCTTTTGGTTGGGACACATACAGACTAAGTGGGCTTTTGCCTGGTTATTGAAGGTCTGGTACTCACATTGTTCTTTGTGTCACATACCTTGTTAACTTAAGGTTTAATATTAAAAGATGTTACTAGTTATGGCTACCTTTGCTTTGTCTCCTTGGTGCACGTGCCTTTATCATTTATATTTCATCTATTACACCACATGGGCACTTAAGTACATTGGTTTGTCCCACCGGGCGGGTGCAGTCACACGTACCTGACCGGGTGGGCCTCCTCAGCTAGTGACCCCTATGATTGATCTCTAAGGGGACCCTGCTGGTACTGGTGTTGTGGTAAATTTAAGCATTATTCCGAATTGGCAATTTGCATATCTAATTGGTGATGAGTAGAGATGAGCGAGCATGCTCGGCTGAGCATACTCAGGAGCAATTTTCGAGTAGTAGCGTACGCATCTTCTAATCTGTACGCATCTTGTAATTTGTACAAATTTATAAGATGCGTACGCATTAGTGTACAGAGTAGAAGATGCGTACGCTACTACTCGAAAATTGCTCCCAAGTACGCTCAGCCGAGCATGCTCGCTCATCTCTAGTGACGAGCTATCTGAAGTTTTGAGTATTTCTTTCTAATATGAATCTGGGCAATTAGCCATCACTGTTTAGTGGTCCCAACCATTTTACATATATGTATGCGCTGTAGTTTTATTCATGAACTTTACCTCAATTCTTATTATACAAACTCAGCATGCGCCGATCATTGATCTTTGTTTTGATCACGTGGACATGTCATCCCACCTCACAATCAGTGCGCCCGATCATGTGATCCACGCTCCGTGAGGTCACAGGTCCTTTGTAACAGACGCGGACGCATGCGCAGTGTTTACTGATAGACGCTAACATGTACCTGTTCGGAACATGACTACCCAATCTTTGACGATTCCCCAAGTGTCTTTCTACACCTCATTGGGTGGCCAGAGATGTTTTTAATTATGTATAGCACATGGTGGTCACGCCATTGCACTTATTATGGTCTTTATGTTTATATGTATTTATGCACTGACTATAATATGGCTCTTAGGATTGATGATCATGTCATATTTGTCACTGCTGATTATATTTGAACACTTGATTGCTGCATTTTGCACATTTGTGATTTGGTTTATTTTAGTTTGTAACTGCCCACTTTGTATTGATTCTGCCCTTGCTCGGGGCTACTTAACCCCTTCACCCCCAGCGCCGTACATGTACGGCGCTGGGGCGATGCGGGCACATGGCGCCCGCTCGCGGGTGCGGCGGGCGTCATGGCCGGCAAGTCTCTGCTGTTTCTAACAGCAGAGACTTGCCGCTACCTACTACATCGGCGGCGTCTTCCGGGTTGACTAGATGCCGTGATCACACGTGATCACGGCATCTAGTTACGGCTAAACCCGGAAGCGTTCGCTTCCGGGTGGTGTACAGACACCCCGTGTGGCCAATCGGGGTGTCTGTACACCATATGAAAACTGTAATCCTCGCTGGTGAGGATTACAGTTTTCAAAGTGCAATTCTTATTCTGGCCACTAGATGGCAGGCCAGGATAAGAAATGAGCAATTCATGGATTTCTGAGTCTATAAAACCCAGAATTGCTCATAAAGAAAAAAAAAAAAAGCCACAATATATAAGCCCATATTTGAGCTTTCTAATAGTAAAAAAAAAAGTTAATATATAAAAAATAAAAAAGATGTAAAAGTTCAAATCACCCCCCTTTCCGTATAAGTAAAAAATAAATACTTAAATAACAATATAGACATCATGGGTATCAGTGACCGAAAACGCCCGTACTTTTAAAATATAAAAAAAAAAATTCCAATACAGCGAATTGTGTGGCGGAAAAAAGCGTCCAAATGGCGATTTGCCGTTTGTCGCTTTTTTTTCTAAAAAAAATTAAATAAAAAGTGATCAAAAAGTCATACACACCCCAGAATGGTATCAATAAAAACTTCAGATCGTCCCGCAAAAAATGAGCCCCCATACAGCTCTGTACACATAAATACCAAAAAGTTATAGGGGTCAAGATTTGACAAGGAAAAAAAAAAAAAAAAAAAAGGGCAACTTTCTAATTATTTTATCACTATGAAAACACAGGAAAAACTATACATATTAGGTATTGCCGGATTCGTACTGACCAGTAGAATGAAAGTAACGGATCAGTTTTAATGCACATCGAACGCTGTAAATAAGAAACCCGTAGAACTGTAGCGGAATAGCGTTTTCTTTGCAATTTCACCCGGTTTGGAATTTTTTTCCCGCTTCCCACTACAACATATGCAATATTAAATGGTGGCGTTGGAAAGTACAACTTGTCCCGCAAAAAACAAGCCCTCATACAGCTATGTGAACAGAAAAATAAAAGAGTTATGGCTGTTTGAAGGCAGGGAGCGCAAAACGAAAATGCAGAACCGAAAAAAGCTTCGGGGGTGAAGGGGTTAAACTTGTGTGTATTCACATCACTGCTTGACAAAGGCCTCAGAGAAGGCCGAAACGTTGCAAGAGGGGAAATAAAGCAGTCCTTCACTTGATCTGTTGGTGTGCTGCCTCATTCTATCAAGATTTGTATATATCTCCATCTCCCTCTTAATTGTGCTCGCCCCAGAAGCCATGACACAGCTGTCTTCCAATGGATTACTTATGCACTGACAAAGTCTAAGGCTACATGCACACTGCAGTCACTATTCCTACAAGAGCACACAGATGCCTTAAGGAGTGGAGTATGAAGAGAGGTAGCCCTTTAACATGCTTAAACCCCCCCCCCCCCCCCAATTCCATCAGCACAGCTCTACTGAATTTTTGGACATAAACTTGTGCATCCTTCGTAGTCCAAGCCCAATATGAGGTATATTGGAGTAGTACAAAGCTGAAACCCCACCAGGGAAGACTGTAGGCATTGCTAACCCAAAAAAATCACACATGCTACAGCATAGAAACAAGGCAATATCTACTATACTGGCAGAAGGCAGAACACAATACACAGTACAATATTCTGATGCTGCATATCCCTAATCAGGGGCAGCTCACAGCATCTTGTTAGTGGCCATTGTATACCCCAGGGAACTGCAGGGCCTGTAGTGACCCCATGAGGCGATCAGTGGTCCACAAGATCTGGAGTATGGAGGAGGTGAGAGTCAGCTCGTCATCGCCGTCAATGACTTTCAATGCTAAGGAAATAACGGGACCATATTTACCAAGTTTTATGGTAACTTGTCTGGTGCCAAAGGTGGCAGCCCGTGATTGGTGATGAAATATGGCTAGATGTGATCAGGATGTCAGCCTGCCAATACCCCCACCCCTTTCCACACAGAAGGGCAATTATCTGTTAACAGGACATTCCTGGACTCTGCAGTAAATGGGACTAAACATATTAAGCCCTGTTCTCATTCGGATTATTTTGCAGGAATCCTTTGCATAGAAGAGATGACTAAGATTTAATGTACAGGAAAAGCCTATACTGACATAACAGCCCAACAGAGGACATCATCAAATGCCCTTGTTCCCTACATTGAGTGAATAACTACAGGCCAGAATCAGAAAAAAGCCTTTAAGGGGTATTCCAGTTATAGCAAGTTCTCCCCTATCCACTAATCACAAGTGAAGTGGAATGGTGGGGTGCTTTTCCAGCCGCTCCATCCAAGTACAGCACTCGCCATCCCTGGTGCTCCGATAGAAATGAACAGCATCATGAACTTTTCCAACCAGCCACTCCCTTCATTTCAGAGGTGTGGGGCCCCAATGGTAGAACCCCCACCTATCTGCTAGATAGGAGGACTTTCCATAAAGCCCCTTTAAGTTCAGCCGAGAGTGGCAGGACAGACTATGGCATGTAAGATTGCCACTCAGGTGACAGCTTATACCCCTTTCCCTATTGTGAACACATGCATGCTCTGCCAAGCCCATATGAAAGGTGTCAGGCCACAGACAGCATGTCACCTGAAGTGCCAAGCTCTACCATACCCATGTCATCAAGGAAGGGATGCAAATGAGCTTAACGAGCTCCGCCTCTAATGCCGCCAAATGTAAGACAGTTATCATATAAGCCAGTGTTTAACCCCTTAAATGGGCCTCAAGACATGACTCATAAAATAAGCCAGCACCTCATCTGCAGCCGTTTTGGGGTGATTTCCCCTCAGGTTTTTTTTTTTTTTTTTTTTTGGGGGGGGGGGGGGGTACACCCTCTTTAGGGAGAAAGCGCCTTAATCAACATGAGACTTATAGGCCATACCTGCTCCTCTGGAATTCTGGGAAGGGATGCTAATGAGCTCTTAGGCTACATTCACACGACCGTATGAGTTTTTTGTGGTCCGTGAAAAATATGGATGATGCACGTAGCCTCCAAGGAGAGATAGTACCCCCCTCCCAAGAGCGCTCATCTACTCCCCATCATCTGTCGTCCATCACCACTAAATCCCTCCCAAATCAGAGGCATAAAACGTGGACATGCACGCAGTGTCATCAACAGCACGAGAGGTTGGTCCTGTAACTTACAGAGGGGTTATAAAGTAGGGCCCCTTTAACATGTCATTCGGCACCAGAACTTCTAACCCATAATCATGACTTGACCGCTGGGGACCAGATCATGAATGGCCTATGACTTGGCTACTGTAACCTCCCGCTCTGGAGTGGAGCTAAAGCCTCAATGAAGGGACAGTTCTGGTGCTGCCATGAAGCCGTGCACAGCATGCAGCCAGCGGAATAATAAGGGCGCGAGACAGACGGGCATTACCTGGTAATCATTTCTCTTAATGTTTGGGACGTCCATGTTGTGGGTAGATGGGCAGATATCTTCATACTTCTTACCAGTGAAGATATCAATACCAACAAGGTGAACCTGAAGGAAGAGATAGTGAGGTAAGACGACATGATCGTGTGCCATGAGCGCTGTTACCTTATGTACGTCTTATCTTTACCTTGGCATGACCGTGCTTGCCAGTCTTGGAGGTTGACATTTCAACAATCTTGCAGGGACGTGACTTCAGAACCACAAATCCGTTCTTGCGCAGGGCAGAGCACTGCATGGGGAAAGTGGTGGAAGCCCCAGCATCTCCAGTGGTGAAATCTACCTCATCTGCCATATTGATGGGTGTCTACGAGTACTAGGGAGACAGTGACAGGGTTTAGGGACACCAGTACACACCGAGCACACACCAGTCACCACACCCTATACCCAGCACCAACCCGGCCCCTCTGCATGGCGCCAGCTAGCAGCATCCTGGCCGCAGGCGGCCACCTCCGTCCACGTGTGAATACCGACCGCCCTAGGAAACGGAAGCCGCTTCCACCGTGTCAGAGCTGCGCCTCAGCCGGCATCGCCCAGTGACGGCGGCATGGAGGGCTCCCCTCCCCCAGGCTGCATGACTCTGCTAGCCCCATAGGCCTGGCATGACATGGCGGCCGCTCGCCGCGCACACAGCTGGCACCGAGGCTGCGGCCGCTCCTCATAAAGGCGGGCCATGGCTCATCAACGAGCGCCTCACCGCCGGGCCACGGCCTCACGCATGGCCGCCATTCCCTCCACGTCCCCGCGGAACGGAATGGCGCGCTCAGGCCTCGCACTCCCGCCAGTTTGAGGCGCTCTGCCCCTGCCCGAGCCGGCCTCAACCGCACCCGTAAACTAAGCTGGACGCCAACCTTCACTCCCACTGCCTCCGCCCGGCCAACTACTCTCCTCCGCCGTACCACCGAGCAGCACACGCGCGTACCGCTTGTCACACCGCCGCCTCACCGCACGAGACCCCAGGCGCCATGCTATCCCTTCCTTACCTTCCAACAAAAAAAGGAACGTCACTGCGCAAACGCGCCCAATTTCACTGCGGCAGCCCGGGAGAGGCGGGGCTAACAGAGGCTTCACCCAGAGCGGCCCCTCCACTTCCGCTTTTATGGAAGGAGGGACTCGACTTTCCCTTAGACACGCTTTGAAGGTGGGTGGAGCCCCATCATGAAGATCCGGCGCGGATGAACACGCGCCAATGGAGCAGCCTAGCGGTTTAATACGATGCGTCACCGCTGCGGTGTGTGTTGTCTGTATGGTTGTACGAGTGCGCAGGAGCGGCAACCAGACAGGAAAGAGGAGGTGTGTGAATAGGACTGTGACGTTAACGCATACAACACTTGTGGCCTTGTCATACCCTGTGAATAGAGCAGTCATGGTGGACGGATTGCTGAAGAGCTTGTGTCTGAACCCGGTCTCAGTAGTGAGCCACCCACATATCATGCAGTTCATTGAGGGGGTCGCACCCGACTGATGCATTACCCGACGAAGACCCCTTTTAACTTTTTGTAGCCACTAAGTGGCTAGGCTCCTCCCATTAAAAAAGTTTCTTAGAATCCATCCTTGTAGTATGTGTGAATTCCTTTATCCAAAGTCTAATGTTTTCCCAGCACAGACCTGTCTTCATTGTTTTATCTCCAGGTCTCCTTTCTCAGACTACAAGCCTGGGTGGTTACATTGGCTTTATTCTCACACTCAGGACACTTATCTGTATGGATTAAAGAGGCTCTGTCACCACTTTGCAACCTATGTATTTGTATACATAGGCATGTAGGTCTTGTAATCCTCTCCCCAGACATACCTTCAAATTGCAGAGCCAAGAAGCGATTATTCCAGAAAAAGAACTTTTATAAATATGTAAATGAGGCTTAGGAGCATCGGGAGGTGTGCTCTTTCAGTCTGAGCACTGCTTCATCAACGCCCTCCTGGCTCCAAAACCCGCCCTGCAGCCTTTATCCCCTCCTGTCTCTGATGGACAGCGCTAGACCCTTTGGTCTAGCGCTGAAATCTCACGCCGGCGCATGCGTTGTACGCTTGCAGTGCCGAACACTGCAGGCGCGTTCAATGTATTGTGTACGCGCCGTCACTTCTCTGAACCTGGAAGTGACGGCGCGTTCGCAAGCTCAGCTGAGCGGAGCGTACGCAATACATTGAACGTGCGTTCAATGTATTGCATACGCGTTCAATGTATTGCGTAAATACCCCTATACTCCACCCCCCCCATGCACTTCATACAGCATTGCTGCTGATGGCCGCCGCATCTCCGCTAGGTGATGCTAGGGAGGCTCGTCCCCATCGCAGTCTGCTATTGGCTGCTTCCCCCCCATCCGTATGTTTTGATCTGCGTGACGGGGACAAGCCACCCTAGTGTCACCCTCTATGCTAGTGAGGCTTGTCCCCGTCACCGCCCACTATTGGCTGCCCTCTCCCCCCGTTGCTAGATGTTTTGATCCACGTGACGGGGAGATGCAGCAGTGGCTGTATGGAGATCAGAAGCAACACAGGAGCAGGGTAAGTATAACCTGTATGAAGTGCCTGGGCATTGTGGGGGGCAATAAAGGGGTTGGATAAGCCCTTTAAGGGTGCATTCACAGATATTTTTTAGCCTGCATTGGGTGTGGACCCATTTGTTTTGACAGGGCTACAAAAAATAAAGACAGCACACTGTGTCCTGTCCGTATCCGCATGTCCACTCCATGACCCCTATTCTTGTCCTTTGGACTGGGAGAAAATGTCTGTATGTGGGTAAGTAACTGGCTCAGTGATAGAAAACAGAGGGTGGTTATTAACGGTAGATACTCAGATTGGGTCACTGTCACTAGTGGGGTACCACAGGGGTCAGTATTCGGCCCTATTCTCTTCAATATATTTATTAATGATCTTGTAGAAGGCTTGCACAGTAAAATATCAATTTTTGCAGATGACACTAAACTGTGTGAAGTAATTAACACAGAAGAGGACAGTACACTGCTACAGATGGATCTGGATAGACTGGAGGCTTGGGCAGAGAAGTGGCAGATGAGGTTTAACACTGACAAATGTAAGGTTATGCATATGGGAAGGAATAATGCAAGTCACCAGTACATACTAAATAGTAAAACACTGGGTAACACTGACATGGAAAAGGGCTTAGGAATTTTAGTGAATAGCAAACTAAGCTGTAGAAGCCAGTGTCAGACAGCTGCTGCCAAGGCCAATAAGATAATGGGTTGCATCAAAAGGGCCCATGATGAGAACATAGTCCTACTGCTTTACAAATCACTAGTCAGACCACACATGGAGTACTGTGTACAGTTCTGGGCTCCTGTGAACAAGGCAGACATAGAGATGGAGAGGGTTCAGAGGAGGGCAACTAAAGTAATAACTGGAATGGGTGGACTACAGTACCCAGAAAGATTATCAAAATTAGGGCTCATGCACACGAACGTGTTTTCTTTCCGTGTCAGTTCCGTTTTTTGCGGACCATATGCGGAACCATTCATTTCAATGGGTCCACAAAAAAAGCGGAAGGTGTGCATTCCATATGTCCGTATTCCCGTTCTGCAAAAAAATAGAACATGTCCTATTATTGTCCACATTATGTACAAGGATAGGACTGTTCTATTAGGGTCCAGCTGTTCCGTTCCACAAAATACGGAATGCACATGGATGTCATCCATGTTTTTTTTTTTGTGGACCGCAAAATACATATGGTCATGTGCATGAGGCCTTAGGGTTATTCACTTTAGAAAAAAGACGACTGAGGGGAGATCTAATAACTATGTATAAATATATCAGAGGTCAGTACAGAGATCTCTCCCATCATCTATTTATCCCCAGGACTGTTACTGTGACGAGGGGACATCCTCTGTGTCTGGAGGAAAGAAGGTTTGTACATAAACATAGAAGAGGATTCTTTATGGTAAGAGCAGTGAGAAAAATCCACGTGGTAAAAGATTAGCTCATTCTTACATTTGATATTATGTGCACATTATTTTTAATTTTGTTTGCAAACTAAAGATTTTGTGAGTTCTATTTTATAGCCAGAATTAATGGACGTCAAGGAAGCCTGTTGTTTTTCCCAAATGTTTAATTTGGTGGGGATTGTGCCTAATCTGTTTTTTTAGGAGTGAAGAAAAAGACCAAGAAATACTAATATATTCGGCAGATCTGCATAAAATATAATTTTCATTGATTCTGTGCTGAAAACTTTTCATGGAGTCATGCATATATTTTTTTGAGTTTTTGTTGGGGCTCCAATGCATACTGTATTTGTTTGTGTGTGAAGTGTGTGATGGGCCCGTGTCTGTCTTTGTTCGTAATCATTATATATTGTATGTTAAACATCTAGCTAGAAATGATCAAAAAGGAGAAGTTACATTTTGCCAGATGACAGAGGGTGTGGTGACAGTGACGTAGAATTATATTATACAGAGACAGCCTCTTGTGTTCCTCCCTAAACACGTATAGTGTGATATGTCACTAGAGTTGGAAAAAAAATTGGTTCATTTAATTTTAACAAGTCGCATAAGCGTGCAAGTGGAAACAAAAATA
The DNA here is from genome assembly GCA_900303285.1 of Rhinella marina. Classification (NCBI taxonomy): domain Eukaryota; kingdom Metazoa; phylum Chordata; class Amphibia; order Anura; family Bufonidae; genus Rhinella; species Rhinella marina. Next base: position 138,697 of record ONZH01017215.1, read on the forward strand.
AGCAATAAAATTGGTTTGTTTTAAAAAAATTTTTTAATTAATATGTGGTATTCAGACAAGTGTGTTTATAAGAGGTCTGCAAGCAAAATCATCAAATAAGTATAATAATATGTGGTAAAATCAAATGAAATGTCTGAAGTAACTGTGTCACCAAGTATTTCATCTGTCAGTGAAAACTAGATGATAGATAAGGTTTTCCGATCGGTTTTTATTTTCTGATTATTTTGTTTTATTTTCTGAACATGATGGGAGCATTTGATTTGTTTGAAAAAAAAAAAAGTAACAGCACTTGAAAAGTATTTAGAGAATTGTTTTATAACAGTCACGTGGGCCATGAGCATAGAGATCTGGAGGAGATACAACACTTTGAGCATCTTGAGTCTACAGAAGATTTTCTGCATTTTGATAAGAGGTTGGGTTACCAGACTACATAAAGGTTTAGATGTCATATAAACTACGGAGCAAGTACATTCAGATCTGATTCATAACTTTGTCAAATATTGAATTTTCTCTCATGATGGTATAGATGGATCACACAGTAGACAGGATATGCTGTCAGTGCCTAAACTGATGTTGTCACCTAAATACCACTCCCTTCTGTAATGTCAGTACAGGAGGTAGAGCTGAAGGCAGTCACTGAGGCTGGTAAAATGGTTGTGGTCAGATAACTAACATTCATATAGATTTCATATATGCCTTTGGTATCTTCCATGATTATGGTCTGATCTGGGGGAGCAGAGGTTTTGTTGGATCCATGGGAAACCCATGAAGAGTGCTGAGTGTGTGAGAGTTGTTTTATGCCCTGATGCTGTCCAGAAGAAGAAAAAAAGAAAAAAGACAACAAGTTGGGAGATTAAACTGCTATAACTGCAGACCTCCAGCCAATACCTTAAGCCAACCTAAGGTTTACGTGACTTGGCCAACCCAGGCCCAGAAGACCTCTAAAATAAGAGCAATGAGTGATGACAAGCTCTGGAGGGTAGGTAAAATGGTGCCTTCTCAAGTGCACTCTGCCCGTTGATGATGAATTCAGCACTTGGGTTGATGTTTGTGTCAGGAGGAGAGATGGTGGGAATTCCAGGGGTCTAGCAGCGCTGCCACCAGGTGTGTCCAAGGTTACATGTGGGCCTATAATAATGTTGGAAGAACTTTGAGAGTTCCAGAAAGGCATATATACCTAGGCCGTCCATCTTGCCTATTTCAGAGATTGCAGATGGACTGCATTAAGTTTCCAAAGGTGGGGCAGCATGAATATGTCCTTGTCTATGTTGATCTATTTTTCAGGAAACGCCTGGCCTGTAGTAAAAGCAAGAGTAACAGAAGATACTGGCTGAAGTAGTAAGTAGAGGAATACTGGATGTAGAGCAAGCCTTTTGACACTTTTTGTCTTTCCTAAAGTGGTAGGGCCCTTATAGGTCAGCTCTGACTGTCGAACATAAACATGTGTGTGATTCCTTTTCAGATCTGGACTCAAAGACTAGTACCTAGTTCATATAAAGGAAAGGTTTGGATCCCAGATTTGATGGTCCCTACTGAGTGCTGTGTTCACCATTCCAACATTGGTGACACCAAACATATTTACATTGATAATATACTTAATGCTTATGAAGTTTGCAAAATAATGAGAGATTATAGAATTAGCCAATAATCCACACAGTGAGGGGAAAGGTGGTGTGGACTCACTTGGATATTGTTTAATCAGGATTGGATTATTGAGTAAAGTCTGACTATTACATCTTTGCCCCATTATGTTCATTATGTTGTAATTTGTTTCCTAACTTCACTAACAAAGGTTTAAACAGATTTAAAAACTGGCTGGTCTATAACATACTGAAAGAGAAGCAACCCACTTGGCAAGTATCAAGCAGTCAAAAAATGATGATGTGTATGTTGTATGTGAAACGGATGCATATAGATGGCTGCCACCTCGCCGCTCAGTGGTCTGCACCTTAGCTAACCATCTCTGAGTTTGAAGAAAAAGAAAAGAGGTCCTTTATAGGTTCCATTACCGGAGCAGATTTTATTGAGAAAGAGAAAAAGATCATGCTATGCACATGTCATGATGAGGATGGTATGGTTTGGGTGGCTGCTGAAGTGGAGTATACGAAGAGGTTAAGGGAGATTTATAGAGCCGCTAATTCTAAGAAAGAATTGTCCATTGATTAGACTGATTTGCTGTGTTGACTGAACCCAATTAACTGATTTAGTTAAGTAAAATGATAGGTTGATGGTTGATGCTCTCTTTGTAAAAGGATACTAAATTTGTTGTTTCTGATTAAATTGGCAGTAAGGTCAGAAAGAAGATATTATCATCACCTGACTGTAATAATAAAATGTATACTGAATGTGAATCATGGAGAATCTACAAGAGAGGAATATACATCAATCCAGCCTGCGAATACTAAACCTGACGATTCAGATGAGAACTAAGACATCCTAGACGTGACAACTTTGAACTCTGATGATTATTGGACATTTGCCTCGCTTCTGATTGTGCCCCTGTGCTGTGCAGGGAATAATTTGGAATAACTTAAAGGGGTTGTCCGAGTTATTTTTTTGTTTATATGTTTCTAACTTGTCAGGTATAACAACTTTCCCATATACTTTGTGTTTCTAAAGCTGCTGGTTTCTCAGAGTTGACTGAGGGTCACATGACCTGTGATGTCACCTTATCTCCCTGGTCTATGATGTTTCGTGTACAAGCCTTAGAGTTCAGATAAGAGTCTGTACAGGAGACGTCACTGGCCACGCCCCCTTTCTTTGCCAGGCTCCTGCTATCTTCTCTCTCCCTGGATTCCTTCAGATAAAACATTAACCCCTTCAGCCAGAACACACTGAGGGCTCAAGGCTTTATAACAAATAGTAGCTGCAGCAGTGAGAGGAGACAAATGCTGGGCAAGGAGCTATAGAGGAATTGTATTGCACAAGAACAGGTAGGGAGAATTTCCTGTGTGTATCAGCAGTGTCATTGTACAGCTGGGACTTGTAGTCCTACACATGTAACATGCTGCTGAGTATTCCAGCAGGCAGACATGTCACTCAGCACTTGTATTCACTGCCTTTGCAGAGAAGGGGGGAGGGGCTGAGATTGTTGTTATTGCATGTAAACAAAGGCCAGAAGAGAACCAGGGAAATGAGGAAATATAGATTTTTTTTTGCCTAAAACTTGCTGAACTTAGTTATATATTATTGCCCATCGGATTTACAGTGCTATATATTTTTTTTGATAACTTGGACAACCCCTTTAAAGGAAAATGCAGGGAAAAATGCTGAGTGTCCAGTGGAGTCTACCATAGATGATGAATGGCTTATCAGCCCTGATCTGGGGAATCCAGTCAGAATGTAGTCATTGGGGGTGTCCTCTGGATACTTAAGCAGGCTGTGTACAAGAGGAGGAAGAAACTTATTTACTTGTGTCTCCTTCTCCATCCCATGAACGAGAACGAACAGATATAGGATCTGCATTGATGATATGGAGTCTGTTCTGATCAATACACCTCAGTTAATGGATGGCCCATAGGCCTGGTTTGAACTGAATATAGTCAATTGGGAAACTCTCTTTAGACTATAAGCAAATTATGTTCAAGAGGAGGAAAAATGTTAAAGAAATTTAGTTAGTTGGTGAACACAATTGTGCTAGGGTTATATTTCATTATCAGGTGGTCTCCATCTCCTTATATCCATATCTCTTATATCTTATAATCTCTAATCTCCATTAGATGTCACATATGCTTAAAAATAAAAATGACTCATAATCACTTGATATGTCTATAGGAAAACAGGAACTTAGCAGAAGTTAATATATGCATATGGAATTTCCCAGATAGATGAAGTAATGTGTACGTGTCCTCATTAGCTTTGGGCGGCTACCATCATCATTCTTTTGATTTGATTTGATGTTACATGTATACTTGTATGATTGTGATTGGATATATTAAAATTGATGACAAAGGGGTGTGTGATTACACCAACATGTATTTCTAATAAAATTAGCTCTCTGGGTATAACCAGGAGAGATATGCATGATCAGCAATGAAACGACTAGACGTGCATTTCTTGTGCTGTGGCCACACCCTCTTACCATGAAGGGGGAAATTAAACATAATTTGAACGCCACAGACAACTGAGTATTAAGTCCAATTTGGGACTTATCCTAAATTGCATTAACACTATGGAACTCTCTGCCTGAGGAGGTGGTGATGGTAAGTTCACTAAAACAATGTTCCTCAACTCCAGTCCTCAGGGCCCACCTACCGGTCATGATTTGAGAATATCCCACATATTGAATACCCGTGGTAAGTCCTAATGCGTTGACACTAATTATATCACCTGCTCAATACTAAGGAAATCCTGAAAACCTGACCGGCAGGTGGGCCCTGAGGACTGGAGTTGAGAAACACTGCCTTAAAGAGGACCTGTCCCCTCTACTGACATGTCTGTTTTAATAGCTTCATGCATTCCCCATGTAGTAACAATTCTGGAACATCTATTCTTATGGCTCTATGTTGTGCCATTCCTTTATTATTCGCACTAGAAGTTATTAATGAATTGCAAGCAGTCTGCAGTAAGGGAACAGAGGGGTGGTAACCAGTTGGGGGGGTGTACCTGCACAGACTATCCAATCAGTGCTGCCATTTTCAGACTGTGCAGGTACACCACCCAACTTAACACCCCTCTATACCCTTACTGCAGACTGCTAGCAATTCATTCATAACTTCTAGTAGAAATAATAAAGGAATGGCACAACATAGAGCCATAAGAATAGATGTTCCAGAATTGTTATTACATGGGGAATGCATGAAGATATTAAAACAGGCATGTCAGGAGCGGTGACAGGTCCTATTTAAGGCAGTGTTTCTCAACTCCAGTCCTCAGGGCCCACCTGAAATGTGCTTGTTGCCTCATTCAAATGAATGGGACTGATTTTCATGTGCGGGATTTTCTGCCACAAAATTTGCCGCATGTGAAGGCACCCTTAGATGCTGCAGTCAATAGTGACTGCGGCATCTAAGCGGTTTCAGAGGTAGAGGGCTCTGCCTGTCAAGCACTGGCAATGCCGTGAATAGGGTGCTGACGTCCTAACATGGCAGCCGGATGTTAATAAAAGACCCCAGGCCTGCCCTCAATGTATCAGGCTGCAACTCAGTTTCCTACTGACAGTATAATACACTACATTAGTTAGTACAGTGTCTTATAAAAGTGATCAAAGTATTGCATGTCAAAGTCCCCTTGTGGGACTAATAAATATTAAAAATAAAAGTGAAATAAAATGTTAGTAAAAAAAGTTAAAAACAATACCTTTTTCCATGGAAACAATTCTTTTCAAGGAAAAAAAGCTGCAAAAATGAAACTCCCTTCAAAATAATTATCACATCATGTATCCTGCACAGTGAAAGCCATAATAAAGTACCCCAAAAATTACAGAATTGCTGTTTTTTGCATATTTGCCACCAAAAAGTGTTATGTACCCCAAAATGATACCAATGAAAACTACAATCCCTCAAAAAAAAAAATCAAGCTTGTAGAAAAGAAAATGAAAAAGGAGTCTTGGGATGCGTCAGTGCAAACATTCTTTTTTTTATTTTATTTTCTTATTGTGCAAAACAGGCCCGAAGCAGAAGCTAGTGTTGGGTGGAGTCAGTAGAAATGGTCATACCCATGCCGGAGAGGAAGTAAACAAGCTGCGGACTGGAAGATAGACATACGAGAGCCGATGCGCAGGACCGGAGCTGCGGGTAGCAGGTATAAATCTTTCTATAGCGGAGGCCGGCTGCGGGCACCTGTGAAAATGTAATTAATCCCAGATAAGCCTTTTTATGACAGCATTGAAAATAGCATCTACACTTTTAGAGCTCATGCAAATGACCGTATGTATTTTGCGGTCCGCAAAAAATACGGATGACATCCGTGTGCATTCCGTATTTTGCGGAACGGAAAAACTGGCCCCTAATAGAACAGTCCTATCCTTGTCCATGGTGCCGACAATAATAGGACATGTTCTATGTTTTTTGCGGAACGGAAATACGGACATACCGAACCGGAATGCACACGGAGTACCTTCCATTTTTTTTTGCGGACCCATTGAAATTAATGGTTCCGCAGATGGTCCGCAAAAAAACGGAACGGACACAGAAAGAAAATACGTTTGTGTGCATGAGCCCTTAGACTTGAATGATGGAGGACAAATTTATAGATTTCTTAAAATTATTAAGTATTTTCCGGTTATTAAATGCATGGTGCATTTCATATTTACAGGAATTTAGAAAATGTCAGGAATTTCAGAAATTGTATCGATAAATATGGTTTAAAGAAGGCTCTGTCACCTAGGTGGCGGTGTTGTGGAGAAATTTAGACTTTTATTCTTATGCAAATGAGCCATTAGAGCACCAAGAGGTGGGCTTATGCGTTTGGGTACAGCATCAGCAAAAGTGGAGGCGACTGCAGATGAAGCTGATGACGCCTCCAATTCCAAGTGAAATGACGTCAACCACGCATGGGCTCTGAACATCTTCCCTGCTCAGCAAGCAGCAGAAGACGGGGTGCACAGGCGCCATGGTTTCTAACAACTGCGCAGCCTTGAAAACAGCACTAAATGTGAGGTCTAGATCAGGGATGCCCAACCTGGGGCCCTCCAGCTGTTGCAAAACTACAACTCCCAGCATGCCTGGACAACCTACAGCTATCAGCCTACAGCAAGGCATGGTGGGAGTTGTAGTTTTGCAACAGCTGGAGGGCCGCAGGTTGGGCATCACTGGTGTAGATCAACCCTACCAGGCTATATGCCTGGTTTAATAGGGTTGTTCTTGGTGACAGAGCCTCTTAAAGTACCATCTAAGTGACCTGATTACTTATGAGATAGTAAGAAAAAGCCCAATGTTACCATTTTACTAGAGTAAATTTGGTATTACTGTTTATGAAGGAGTTGGAGCTGGAGTCAGAGTCCGAATTTTGGCTTAATGATACCACAAAAGTGGTAAAACAGAAAAACTATATATATACTATATACATGTAACATGTATATTATCACTGTAATTGTACTGACCCAGAGAATAGTGGTTAAGTTAATTATGCCGCAAAACTCAATGGCGGTTTTGATGTTTTTCCTATCTTCCGGCAAGAAAAGCCTCTTTCACACGGTCAGTATTTGGTCAGTATTTGTAAGCCAAAACACAGACGAGACACAAATAATTCTATTATACCTTTTCTCTATAGGTTCCGCTCCTGGTTTTGGCTTACAAATACTGACCAAATACTGCTGCAAAATAAAGACAAAATACGGACCTTGTGAAAGAGGCCAAAGGATTAATAAAGGAAAATGCTGCCATTAATAACTAGAACAAAAAACAAGCCCTCATATGGTTTCATCAACGGAAAAATAAAAGTTATAGCTCCTGGTCACTAAGACCCAAAACAGGCTGGTCATAAAGGGGTTAAATATTGAGAGGTAAAAACTGGGAAAAATAAATTGCTGGTCATTACAGGGCATCTGTCAGCAGATTTGTACCTATGACACTGGCTGACCTGTTACATGTACATTTGGCAGCTGAAGGCATCTGTGTTGGTCCCATGTTCATATGTGTCTGCATTCCTGGAAAAATGATACTAATATATGCAAATACGTTTCTAGGAGCAGCAGGGGCGTTGCTCTTACGCCTAGAGGCTCTGCTCTCACTGCAACTGCAGCGCCCTCTGCACAGATGCCTTCGGCTGCTCTCCGATGGACAACGCTATGCTTGGTAAGGTGCAAGGAGGCCATTGACGCTCAGTGGAACTTCCTGAAACAGCTGATCCGTGTGGGTGTCAGGATTCGGACCCCCCGCCGATCTCATATTGATGATATATCCTAAGAATAGGCCATCAATATAAAGATCCCAGAGAACCCCTTGAAATGTCACCCACTTTGCTGCAGATTTACCTCACACAGGTCCACAGCGGCAGATCTATAGCGTGTATGCCCTTTGTGGACATACTGTAAAGAAAACCTGCCAGCTCTCCTGACATGTCTGTTTTACATGGTAAGTACTTGCCCACTATATTTATATACTATCCCTATATTTTGGGACACTTCTTAGAACTCTACTCTGTGTTTTTCCTCCTGGGAATGTATGAACAGACTACCTGCACACATTGCGGATCACACCGTTTTTCCAAGCTGATTCTTGTGCTGAAAAAAAATGCAGCGCTATACAGTACCAGCAAAATGAGTGCAATTTGACAAGTCTCATGTACATTTGGCCTTTTTGTTCCTTGCAGAAATTGACCTGCAGTGTGGAAATTCACAGCATGTCAATTATGTTTGCGATTTTTTTGGTGCGGATTTCACCCTTTTTAATGGAAGGATCTGCAGCAAAACAGCATCAAATCCATACCAAAAACTGCAAGTAGCACGTGGCTGTTGGTGTGGGATTACTTTTATGATTTATTCACGAGTCTTCGCACCGACAAAAATGTTTATGTTGGAAACCCCCTTTAACCCCTTAGTCACCAGCATGTTTTGGGCCTTCTAATTTCTAAAAATTTTTCATTGTTGCATTCCAAGAGCTATTATTTTTGAGTTGATGTAGACGTATGCAGGCTTTTCAGGACAAGATATAGTTTTTAGTGGCATCATTTTGGGGTACATATAATTCTTTGGTTAACTTTTATTAACCCCTGGCGGGGGGGGGGGGGGGGGCTGGAGATGAAAAAACCTGCAATACTGTCACTGACTTTTTAAGTTGCAAATTTTGCAACATTCACTTTGCGGCATAAATAACAGGATACGTTTACTCGCTGGGTCAGTACGATAACAGCGATACCAAGTACATATAAGGGGTCATTTATTAAGACTGGCATTTTAGACGCTGGTCTTAATAACCCCGTGCGCTGGCGGTGGATCTGCCGAAGTAATGAAGAGACACCAGCTTCTAGCGAGTTGTACCGTCCGGACACCGAGCGTGAGTATAAGGCCTCTTTCACACGAGCGTGACGGATTAGGTGAGGATGCGTTCAGGAAGACTCGCACCATTTTGCAAGCAAGTTCAGTCAGTTTTGTCTGCGATTGCATTCAGTTTTCAGATTTTTCCGCGCGGGTGCGATGCGCTTTGATGCGTTTTTCACACGTATGATAAAAAAACTGAAGGTTTACAAACAACATCCCTTAGCAACCATCAGTGAAAAACGCACTGCATCCGCACTTGCTTCAGGATGCAATGCGTTTTTCACTGAAGCCCCATTCACTTCTATGGGACCAGGGCTGCGTGAAAAACGCAGAATATAGAACATGCTGCGTTTTTCACGCAACGCAGAACAGATGCGTGAAAAAAATGTACAAATGTACTCATGTACACAGACCCATTGAAATGAATGGGTCAGGATTCAGTGCGGGTGCTATGTGTTCACGTCACGCATTGCACCCGCGCGGAAAACTCACTCGTGTGAAAGGGGCCTAACACAGCACCCGTCCTGAACTTCTAGCACTGCAGGGTCGCATAGCATTATATTGATTTATGATGCTATGTAACCCTTACAGTTCTGGAATGTATTGGATAACAGTGACATAATGCTGGTGTACTGCCTCGAGCTGTGCCTTTTACCATAATATTACATTCTCACTTTCTCTATAAAGGACGTTTCACATTGTTTTTATGAGCGTTTTTTTCATTAGTTTTTTTCTTTTGCAGTTGCTCAGATTTACTAGGGTTTCTTTGCTTTTTTGTGACTTGCTCAAAAGGGGCAGGACATAGCAGGAAGGGTTGTGACTTCACCGCAAATTTGGCATAGCCTAAAATGTGCCATTTTGCACCAAAAATGTGTCACAATTGTGTCCTAAAACTCTCAGAGTGCCAATCAATAGATTGTACAGAGCTAGACAAAAGTGTCTAGCTCTGCACCAGATGTATCATCTGCCTGAGCCACTGTGATTAATATGTCGCAGGTCTAGACAGCCACGCAGTCTATAGGATTATTAAATCTGAGACTGTTTTTCAGCCTTTTATGCAGCCAGATGTTAGTTCAAAGTTTGTAGCGTGTTATGAAATGCAGAATACACAAAAAGTGGGCATCATTGCGTTGTGGTTAAGCATTTTGAAGGTGTTCTGGGTATTTTTTTTCTCTATAGGATTTGATTTAAGGTCATAACAATACATGTCTTGGCTGTTTACATCATGTTTTTGTGTCATATGTATATGTTAAATATGGGAGAAAAAAATGATGTGTTAACGTGTTTCAAGTAAAAAAAAGAAAGAAAAACAAAAAACAAAACTTAGTTTTAAAAAAACTGTTCGGGAACCTTTATGAAACCTAGTGCATCAGTATTTTGGCATCAAAACATCACATGTGATGTCGAATGCAACAATGGTAAATGCCCCTGTAAGTGTGAAGAATACCAAATGTAGGCAGGGATGATTCTAGTCTTTCTGCTGCCCGAAGCGAAAATTGAAATGGTGCCACAACCTCCCTTCCCCGTTATCTTTTCTCATCTTCTCTATTGGAAGCAGACTGCCATGATAACCTCTTTCAGCCGCATCTCGTCTCTGCAGAGTTTGACACAGAGACATCCTAGATTCCTCACTTTTGTACCATCCTCTCCTTCCTGATGCTCCAACATTGTCATCCTGCTGCTACACCCAATACTGTTTGCCACTGAGCTCTCAAATTCCCCCAGATACTATACTGAAGAAATAATATAGCCATCCAGACAATTCTCCCATAGTTATAGTTCTCCCAGACTGCCCTAAGTAGTAATAGTGCCTCCAATAGCAACCCCATTAATAGTAACACCCTCCATATTGTGGCCAATAATAAAAATGCCCCCACAGTACCCCCAATATTAATAATGCCCCCTATTCAGGTCCCTAGTAGTAATAAAGCCCCCATAGTGTCCCTGATGATTACAATGCCCCCAGTTGACGCACAAGTATTTATAATGCTCCCTGTAGTACCACCAGTATTTATAAAGCAGTGCCGCTGTAGTTATAAAGACCACCTGTAGTGTACCCGTTATTATAATGCCCCCTGTAATTGCAGAAAGTATAATCTGCTACTGTTTAGTGCCCATATTTATAATGCCATTTGACAATGAATGGGGACAAAACTGAAGCGTTTTATTCCGGTATTGAGCCCCTATGACGGAACTCAATACCGGAATTATAAAATGCTAGTGTGAAAGTAGCCTTAGTTCTCATCTGAATCGTCAAGTTCAGTATTCGCAGGTTGCATTGATGTGTATATATATATTCCTCTTTTGTAGATTCTCCATGATTCACATTTAGTATACAGGTTATTATTACAGTCAGGTGATGATGATAATATCTTCTTTCTGACCATACTGCCAATTTAATCAGAAACAATAAATTTAGTATCCTTTTACAAAGAGAGCATCAACCATCAACCTATCATTTTACGTAACTAAATCAGTTAATTGGGTTCAGTCAACACAGCAAATCAGTCTAATCAATGGACAATTCTTTCTTAGAATTAGTGGCTCTATAAATCTCCCTTAACCTCTTAGCATATTCCACTTCAGCAGCCACACAAACCATACCATCCTCATCATGGCATGTGCATAGCATGATCTTTTTTCTCTTTCTCAATAAAATCTGCTCCGGTACACGTTGTAATGGAACACCTCTTTTTTTTCAAACTCAGGGATGGTTAACTAAGGTGCAGACCACTGAGCGGCGAGGTGGCATCCATCTATATGCTTCCGTTTCACATACCACATGCACATCATCATTTTTCGATTGCTTGATACTTGCCAAGTGGGTTGCTACCAGGGTTGCCAACCTTCCTTTTAAATTTTTCTGGACAACTTAACAAAAAATTACGGACAGCTTAAAATTTTTACAGACATAGGCCCCGCCCCTTTTTAAAGACCACACCCCCCCCATTCCACGCCCTAAAAATGACTTAAAGAGAATTGCCTTGAATCACAAACACTGTTACATCCCCACTGCTCTAGTCTGAGTGCTTTGATTGTAGTGACAATGCTTGCGGGCTGGGGAGACACTGGGGAGATGTGACAGCCGGGGAGGACACCCTGCAGGGCTTACTCACCACTCAGTGCCTGCATTACCACCTCCGCTGCCTGCTGTTCAAGTACCACTTGGTCTTGCAGAGCTGCACAGTCCTTTCGCCTAAAGCTGGGGACACAGTTACACTCAGCTGAAATGAAGTTTAGGGGCAACTTGGTACAAAGTACCGCGCACATGAGAGCTTCCCTCTCTGCAGTGGTCTCAGATTGGATGCTATGTAGGCTTAGGGCAGCACAGGGCTCTGAAGGGTCAGGGTGGTAGGCTTAGAGTGGCAGTGGCACAGAGGGCTCTGCAGGGCCAGGGTGGCACAGTGTGGTGCTATATAGGATTAGGGTGGCACAGAGGGCTCTGCAGGGCCAGGGTGGCACAGTGTGGTGCTATATAGTATTAGGGTGGCACACAGGGCTCTGCAGGGTCAGGATGGCACAGTGTGGTGCTATATAGGATTAGGGTGGCACACAGGGCTCTGCAGGGTCAGGATGGCACAGTGTGGTGCTATATAGGATTAGGGTGGCACACAGGGCTCTGCAGGGTCAGGATGGCACAGTGTGGTGCTATATAGGATTAGGGTGGCACACAGGGCTCTGCAGGGCCAGGGTGGCACAGTGTGGTGCAATATAGGATTAGGGTGGCACACAGGGCTCTGCAGGGCCAGGGTGGCACAGTGTGGTCAGGTGCTATATAGGATTAGGGTGGCACACAGGGCTCTGCAGGGCCAGGATGGCACAGTGTGGTGCTATATAGGATTAGGGTGGCACACAGGGCTCTGCAGGGCCAGGGTGGCACAGTGTGGTGCTATATAGGATTAGGGTGGCACACAGGGCTCTGCAGGGTCAGGATGGCACAGTGTGGTGCTATATAGGATTAGGGTGGCACACAGGGCTCTGCAGGGCCAGGGTGGCACAGTGTGGTGCAATATAGGATTAGGGTGGCACACAGGGCTCTGCAGGGCCAGGGTGGCACAGTGTGGTCAGGTGCTATATAGGATTAGGGTGGCACACAGGGCTCTGCAGGGCCAGGATGGCACAGTGTGGTGCTATATAGGATTAGGGTGGCACACAGGGCTCTGCAGGGCCAGGGTGGCACAGTGTGGTGCTATATAGGATTAGGGTGGCACACAGGGCTCTGCAGGGTCAGGATGGCACAATATGATGTCATGTAAGCTCAGGGTGACATAGCAATGCAATGTAAATTTAGGATGGCACAGAAAGGTCTAGGGTGATGGTGGCACATTACATGACTTTAGGGAGCACTGCAGGTTTGGGTGCTAACTCCCCCCTCCCTGTTCACTTACCACAAATCTGCAGGGTCAGTGCGGGGGTAGGCTGGACCCACGTGCTGCCTTTTACTGGTGCCTATCACACACACTGATGCACCTAAAATGGACTCCAGTCCACAGCAATCGGCATCTGCCCGCGCGGGAAGCCAAGCTCCGCCCCCTAGTCCCTCCTCTCTCCTCCCTAGCAGCAGGCTCGTCGTGCTGGTCCTCCTCCCTCTGTGTTGTGCCCTCCTCCAGCTGCCAGCAGTCCTCCCCATGGCCCCAGTACCTCAGGTAAATCCATCTGCTGAGTGCTGCTGACTCGTGACGCTGATCCTGCCTGCTTCTGCCTTGCGCGCACTGGCCCGCCCACTCCAAGCGCTGCATAGTTCTCTGAACTGCACGCATGCGCAGTTTACACTTGCGGATTTTGGCACAAAAATTTACGGACGTTGTTTTTTTCTGCCGGACGCTATGGACTGCAGAGTAAAACAACCATTTTTTGCGGACTGTCCGTAAATTTACGGACGGTTGGCAACCCTGGTTGCTACTCTTTCAGTATGTTATAGACCAGCCAGTTATTAAATCTGTTTAAAACTTTGTTAGTGAAGTTAGGACACAAATTACAACATAATGAACATAATGGGGCAAAGATGTAATACTCAGTCTTTACTAAATAATCCAATCCTGATTAAACAATATCCAAGTGAGTCCACACCACCTTTCCTCTCACTGTGTGGATTATTTGCTAATTCTGTAATCTCTCATTATTCTGCATATATCATAAGCATTAAGTATATTATCAATGTAAATATGTTTGGCTTCACCAATGTTGGAACGGTGAACACAGCACTCAGTAGGTACCATCAAATCTGGGATCCAAACCTTTCCTTTATATGAACTAGGTACTAGTCTTTATGTCCAGATCTGAAAAGGAATCACACACATGTTTATGTTCAATAGTCAGAGCTGACCTGTAAGGGCTCTCACCACTTTAGGAATGATGGGAAGTGTCATAAGGCTTGTTCTACATCCAGTATTTATCTACTTACTACCTCAGCCAGTATCTTCTTTTACTCCTGCTTGCTTTTACTACAGACCAGGGCCCTGATTTATCACACCTTCACTCCAGAATTCTGTCTTCAAAAAGTCGCACGATAGGGCTTTTGCGACTTTTTTGCGCATTTTTTTGCGACTTTTTGCATGTGTACACCACTCACTCCAGTTTGTAATATGGGTGGAAAAGTGGGTGTGGTTAGCCATGTTAATGAGTTTCACTCCAGATTTATCATTGCGACTTTTTAAAAAAAGTCGCAAAATAGTCGCAATCTCACTCCAGGAGGAGGGTGGAGTAGGAAAAGTGGAGTAGCTTCTCTAGACAGAAGTGTTAGGTTTAAGGACAAGCACATTTATCAAACAACCTGTGACTTTTGATAAATGTGGCAGAAAGTACTCCAACATAGATGAAAGCAAAACTGACTTCAAATATTCTCCTAATGATAAATTCCCCCCCAGGTGTTTCCTGAATAATAGATCAACATAGACAAGGACATATTCATGCTGCCCACCTTTGCAATCTCTGAAATAGGCAAGATGGCCTAGGTATATGCCTTTCTGGAACTCTCAAAGTTCTTCCAACATTATTACAGGCACACATCATGTAACCTTGGACAAACCTGGTGGCAGCGCTGCAGGACCCCTGGAATTCCCACCATCTCTCCTCCTGACACATACATCAACCCAAGTGCTGAATTCATCATCAACGGGCAGAGTGCACTTGAGAAGGCACCATTTTACCTACCCTCTAGAGCTTGTCATCACTCATTGCTCTTACTTTAGAGGTCTTCTGGGCCTGGGTTGGCCGAGTCACATAAACCTTAGGTTGGCTTCAGGTATTGGCTGGAGGTCTGCAGTTATAGCAGTTTAATCTCCCAACTTGTTGTCTTTTTCTTTTTTTCTTCTTCTGGACAGCATCAGGGCATAAAACAACTCTCACACACTCAGAACTCTTCATGGGTTTCCCATGGATCCAACAAAATCTCTACTCCCCCAGATCAGACCATAATCATGGAAGATACCAAAGGCATATATGAAATCTATATGAATGTTAGTTATCTGACCACAACCATCTTACCAGCCCCAGTGAGTGCCTTCAGCTCTACCTACTATACTCACATTACAGAAGTTAGTGGTACTTGGGTGACAACATCAGTTTAGGCACTGACAGCATATCCTGTCTTCTGTGTGATCCATCTATACCATCTGTGAGAGAAAACTCAATATTTGACAAAGTTATCAATCAGATCTGAATGTACTTGCTCCATAGTTTATATAACATCTAAACCTTTATGTAGTCTTGTAACCCAACCTCTTATCAAAATGCAGACTCAGACTGCAGACTCAAGATGCTCAAAGTGCTGTATCTCCTCCAGATCTCTGTGTTTATGGCCCACGTGACTGTCATAAAACAATTCTCTTAATACTTTTCAAATGCTGTTACTTTTTTTTTTTCCAAACAAATCAAACGCTCCCATCATATTCAGAAAATAAAACAAAATAATCAGAAAATAAAAACCGATCGGAAAACCTTATCTATCATCTATTGACAGATGAAATATTTGGTTACTTCAGACATTGCATTTGATTTAACTACATATTATTATACTATTTGATGATTTTGTTTGCAGACCTCTTATAAACACATTTGTCTGAATACCACATATTAATAACATTTTTTTAAAAATAAACCAATCTTATTGTCTTTTTTTTTTTTCACTTGCACGCTTATGCGACTTGTTAAAGTTGAATGAACCAATTACATTTTTTCTTTTTCTCCAACTCTAGTGACATATCACACTATCCGTGTTTAGGGAGGAACACAAGAGGCTGTCTCTGTATAATATATGCTTCTCTTTTAAGTCTCGAATTCTACGTCACAGTCACCACACCCTCTGTCGTCTGGCAAAATGTAACTTCTCCTTTTTGTTCAGTTCTAGCTAGATGTTTAACATGAAACATATAACGATTATGAACAAAGACAGACACGGCCCATCACACACTTCACACACAAACAAATACAGTATGCATTGGAGCTCCAATAAAAACTCAAAAAAATATATGCATGACTCCATGAAAAGTTTTCAGCACAGAATCAATGAAAATGATATTTTGTGCAGATCTGCCGAATATGTATATATATTAGGATTTCTTGGTCTTTTTTCTTCACTCCTAAAAAACAGATGAGGCACAATCCCCACGAAATTAAACATTTTGGGAAAAACAACAGGCTTCCTTGACGTCCATTAATTCAGGCTAAAAAATAGAACTCACAAAATCTTTAGTTTGCAAACAAACAAAATGAATAATAATGTGCATATCTTTTACCACGTGGATTTTCTTTTGACTCCAATTCTAATTTTTTTCCTTTCCTGGATATTATTATTGACACCTTTAACTTTAAGATTTTTCTCCTTTACCAAAGAAACAGACATCATCCATACTTCCTTTCTTTTCACGAACCGTAAAGTCTGGGAAAGAAGCCAAGCATACTCAAGCAAATCAAAAGTTTTGAAACTTTAAATTTTTTTTCCTTTAAAGACAGGTTTTTTTTACCAATCACTGAATGCACTGATAAATCACTAATGGCAACTAATGGCAGCAGTATAAGCAGTATACACTGACACATCTACTTTTAAACACTGCATTAAAACCACATCTGCCAAAACAATATCTGAAATGGGAACTACTGCAATTCTACGTTATCAAATAATCAGATTCTGATTAGAATCTGATTCTTCGCGGTCCATCCTCCTCTTCTACAGAAATGGTACATTTATGACGATCGGGGACCCCACATGAGACGGAAGACAAAGAAAATGCCGTTCAAGTCCCTCTCAAAGCAGCAGCCAGTACTTCCTCTTTTTTACCACTCCACTCATGTCCTTTGCTTTTAAAAATAAAAACATACATATATATATATATATATATATATATATATATATATATATATATATAATAAAGAGAAGCAGCACTTACAAACAATGGGTGCAAAAGTCCTCCCAGGAACCTGAGACCAAGGTTCAGCAATTCAATAAAATAGAAAAATTGAAGGCAGCACTCCAGAAAAATCGTGAAAAAAACCGGTGGTTTATTCACCCGACCAGCAGCAACGTTTTAACCGTTCAATACTGTGTGCAAGAAAATGCCGTTCAAGTCCCTCTCAAAGCAGCAGCCAGTACTTCCTCTTTTTTACCACTACACTCATGTCCTTTGCTTTTAAAAGTAAAAAAAAAAAATATATATATATATATATATATATATATATGTGTGTGTGTGTTCCCTTCCCAATTCTTTCTCCATCATTCTCTTTATGCCATTTTTGAAAGCCACTGCTTCCAGCCTCTCACCTTCTCCACCTGCTCTTACCTTCTTCACCTGCCTAACCTTCATCAATGCGCTGCTTCTCTCATTGTGGAACTCTCTTTCAACCTTTCCATCTTTCCAGATTTAAACAATCATCTTTTGACATGCCTGCTCTTTTGAATATTCTGCTTATATCTCTCACTGCCCCTCCTCCTCTTCTGCCTCTCTATGATATCCACTGCAGTCACCTCCCTCCCGGAGGAGCGCCCCTTTTTCAGAGCCTTTGACTGCCTGATCCCCTTGGAGAAGAGTGGATCCATCCTTTCTCCAACTGGACACACACGTTTTGTGTCCCACTACACTACACGTGAACCCGATGATTCACGTACTGCTGGTTGCTCATACCACACAAAGCGTAACTAACCAGCCCCTGTTGCTCATACCACGCAAAACGTAACTAACTGGGCACCAACCTGCTCACACGATGCACAAAGCAAAGTTACAGGTCGACTTACAGGATCCCTGTGGACCTCACAGAGAGGTGGGCACTTTAAATACTAACTAAATGCAAGCATTGAAATCTCTTTCTTGATTTTCTGTAACTTCCTCTTTTTTATAGTTCCTTAATTCCTATCACGGCATATTATGAAACACAGGCAATCTCTATCATACACAGTTCTGCACTCATTTTCTCATTTATCACACCTAGGTTTCAGACATTCCATTCATCGTACCGCAGACAAGGAGGTGTTCTTTGAAATCTCAAAGATTCCGAAAAGGACAATACTCGAACAGTAGTCATAGAAAGTGGGAAGGCACATAGTAAGAAAAAAATATCTTACCTGTGTATTTGAAGGTGCAGTTCCCATTTGCCACAATGACCAAAGCTCTTCCACGATCGTCCCCTTGGATATCTGATGGATTTTTCCGGTTCGAAGGACCATTAACTGTCAATGCAATTTAGGATAATTCCCAAAATAGGACATAATACTCAGTTGTCTGTGGTGTTCAAATTATGTTAAATTTCCCCCTTCATGGTAAGAGGGTGCGGCCGCAGCACAAGAAATGCACGTCCAGTCGTCTCATTGCTGATCATGCATATCTCTCCTGGTTACACGCAGAGAGCTAATTTTTTTAGAAATACATGATGGTGTAATCACACCCCCCTTCGTCATCAATTTTAATATATCCAATCACAATCATACAAGTATACATTAAACAACAAATCAAATGAATGATGATGACAGCCAATGGCATACACATTCCATATGCATATATTAACTTCTGCTAAGTTCCGCTTTTCCTATAGACATATCAAATGATTATGAGTCATTTTTATTTTTAAGCACACATGACATCTAATGGAGGTTAGAGATTATAAGATATAAGAAATATGGATATAAGGAGATGGAGACCACCTGATAATGAAATACAACCCTAGCACAATTGTGTTCACCAACTAACTAAATTTCTTTAACACTATAAAGCCCCATATATAAAATGTTCTCCCTCTTTAGTATAATGCCCCCATATATATTATGCTCTCCCCCTGTAGTATAACACCCCTGTGTATATATTAAGCCCAACTCCCCCCTCCGTAGTCCTCATGTAGTATAATACCCCCATACAGTGCCTTGAAAAAGTATTCATATCCCTTGAACCTTTTCAAATTTTTTTCACGTTATATCCACAACTTAAATGTATTTTATTGGGATTTTATGTGATTATACATAAAGTACTGTACTGTAGCAAGTATTTGTGAAGTGAAAAGAAAGCGATACTGATAATGGTTTTCAAAATTTGTAATAAATAAAAATCTGGAAGCATGACGTGCATTTGTATTCAGCTTCCCTGAGTCAATACTTTGTAGGACCACCTTTCACTGCAATTACAGCTGCAAGTCTTTTGGGGGATGTCTCAACCAGCTTTGCACATCTAGAGACTGAAATTTTTGTCTATTCTTCTTTGCAACATAGCTCAAGCTCAGTCAGATTGGTTGGGGAGCGTCTGTGAACAGTAATTTTTAAGTCTTGCCACAGATTCTCAATGGGATTTAGGTCTGGACTTTAACTGGGCCATTCTAACACATGAATATGCTTTGATGTAAACTATTCCATTCAGGGGTGGACACAGACAGCAGAGGGCCCCTGTGCAAGGAATGTGCCTGGGCCCCCCCACCACCAAGCCAAATTCTCAACCTAAACTATTCCGTCCTAACATTTCTTATAGCAATACAAAACATACAGGGTAAGGCAACTTTCACACCTGCGGCACTACGCTCCGGCCACCTGATCCAGCAGAGAATACAAGGAATTGGCCAAACACAAACAGCAGCATGCAGCGGTTGGTGTCTCGCTGATTCTCTGAATTTTTGCCAGATTGTGGCCGGTTCTCTGCCAGACCCCACTATAGTCAATGGGGCCGGCAGGCATTCTGTCTGCATCCAGCAGTGAATCACTAACGTAGATGTGAAGGTAGCCTAATACAGGTCCACATACCTCTTACATCCAGTGACGTCTCCTTTGATGTAGATGTTCTCTGTCCTCATCTTCTCATTTCAGACCAGACCGCCATGATGATTTCTTTCAGTAATCTATTCTCTCTGCTGAGTTTGACAGACAGACATCTTAGTTTCCTACTTTTCCATCATCCTCCCACCTTCTGAACACCCAATCCTGTCACCCCCAATACAGTGCCCGCTGAGCTCCCTATACAAGTTACACACAGATAGTTCTCCTTCAATAATTATTGGCACATAGTGTCCTAAAATATAACTGCACCCAGGAAACAGTGTCCCTGACACTAATAGTGTAAACATAATGTTCCCCAAAAATAATTGTGCTAAGCTGATACTGTGTCAGGGTGCAGTAATAGTGCTCCCCAAAGTCCCATCAATAGAAATAATTATCTACCAGACAACACGTAGTAGTAAAAGTGCCCCTAAAGTAATAATGTCCCCACTGTGTCCTAGAAGTAATAATGCTCCCATAGTAGGGGAGTAGCGAGGGGGGGGCAGGGCGGGCATGTGCCCCGGGTGCAGAGGCGGGGGGGGGGGCGCACTCACCCGGCAGTTCTTGTGACTCCCGGGCGGCTCGTTTACATAGTGAAGCAGAGAGGCTTCTCCTCTCCCTGCTTCACTGTTCTTCGAAGCTCCAGCGCTCCCCCTGCAGGCGGCACATTGCGCTGCTGGCAGTGGGAGGAGCTCTGAAAGCCCGAGACTGGGCCTCTGGTACAGCCAGCATCGCAATGTAAGTGAGGAAGCGCGTCATCAGGGAAGCAAGTAAGTATGTATTTTGTTTTTTGTTTTTTTAATTTCATATAGACTGGAGACAAAAGGGGGCAAGACTATAGTGAGGGAGCACCTGTGAGGGAGCATGTATTTGATCTGGAATTACTACAGTGGAGGGGGACATATAATTAAGTGAGGGGGCACCTAATATGACATTTCTACAGTTAGGGGGCATATAATTAATCTGGACTACTTTGAGGGGCATGTATCTGGGCATAACTACAGTGAGCGGGTATAAACTGGGCATACATACTGTGAGGGGCACAAAGATGGGCATAACTACTATGATGGGCACAGAGGTGGGCATAACTAATGTGAGGGGCCATAAAGAGGATATAACTATTGTGAAGGGGCCGCAATGTTGGCATTAGTACTGTGTGGCGGCACTATGGGGAAATGCCCTATATTACCCTGTTATACATTAGGATGGCTCGCCCCCTGCTAGGTATTAACCAGACACAGTACTATGTTCCTTATGTAATTATTATTTTTTCTCTATCACCACAGAGACCTTGATCCGGATCCAGCGGACATCACCACGACGGCAGCAACACCCTGGATGAGGTAGGACCAGCTGGTTCTTTAATTTATAGCAAGGTGTATTGGTACCACTGTGTACCCTGTGATAGATTTTAGGTGGGACTGGGTGAGTGTAGCTATGGATTGGGCAGAGTTAGAGGAGTGACTCAGCACAAAAAAAATTTGCCGCGGCATGCGTTGTGCGCCGCTTACTTGCCGTCTTTCTGTGTGATGGGGGGGGGCCGCAAATTTGAATCCTTGCCCCGGGTGCAGGAAAGCCTAGCTACACCTCTGCCATAGTGCTCATACTAGTATTCATGTTCCTCATAGTCCCTCAACTTTAATAAAGCCCACCTTAATGCCCCTGGTAGTAGTAATTCTCTTTATAATGTGTAACAGTAAAAATGAAAATGTCCTGTTGTGTGGCAGTATAAAAAATACCTCCTCTTAATAGAGCCAATGTCCTCATATTGTCCTCATAATGTGTGCCAATGCCCCCTACTGTGTACCCAAAAAACCCTCTTAGTGCCCCCAGTTGAGCCAAGGTCCCCATAGTGCCAGAATTTGCGTCAGTATAAAATACTCCTATATCGTGCCCCAATAACGCGCCTCCTCTTGTCCCCATGGTGCCTGACAATGTACCAGTATAAAATGCCCCCATAATGTGTGCCAGTATAATGCCTCTATATAATGACCTCAATAGTGCTCCTCTCCCCCCTTCTCCATAGTGCCCCCATGTGTACCAGTCTATAAGATAGGGTCCCCAGTAGATGCCCTCATAGTCCTCTCCTTCTCCATAGTGCCCCCATGTGTGCTAGTATATAAGATAGGGCCCTCATAGTGTTCCTTCCCCTCCATAGTGCCCCCCATGTCTGCGAGTATGTAAGATAGGGCCCCAGAATATTCCCCCATAGTTTTCCTCTCCCCCTTCTCTATGGTGCCCTCATGTGTGCCAGTATATAAGATAGGGCCCCCATATTGCTCCTCCCGCTCCATAGTGCCCCCATGTGTGCCAGTATACAAGATAGAGCCCCCATAGTGCTCCTCCCCCTCCATGTGTGCCAGTATATAAGATAGGACCCCCCATAGTGCTCCTCCCCCTCCATAGTGCCCCCCATGTCTGCCAGTACATAAAATAGGGCCCCAATACTACTCCTCCACTTCCATAATGCCCCCATGTGTGTCAGTATTTAAAATAGGGCCACCATAGGTCTCCTCCTCCTCCATAGTGCCTCCATGTGTTCCAGTACTTCAGATAGGGACCCCAGTAGATGCTCCCATGAGTGCCAGATAGGGCCCCTAGCAAAGAATAAATAAAAAAAAAAAACACATATACTTACCTTCTTGCCGCTTTCAGCGATGCATCTTCCTGTGTCCCGCGCTGTACTGCTCAGGCGGCGCACTGATGTCATTGCGCCGCCTGAGCCGGCCTCTGATAGGCTACAGGCACTAGGCCTGCAGCCTATAAGAGGACCGGGGAAGGGAAATGCCCCTCCCCGCCGCACCATTCATTTGCATCGCTGTCCTGAGTATGGCGATACAGATGAATATAGGGAGATGAGCGCTTCCACAATGGAAGCGCTCATCTCTCTCTGCCGCCGGTAAGAAGGGGCCCCCTCCTGCACTGGGCCCCTGTGCAGCCGAACCGGCTGCACAGGCAGTATGTCCGTCCCTGATTCCATTGTAGCTGTGGCTGTATGTTTAGGGTCGTTATCCTGCTGGAAGGTGAACCTCTGCCCCAGTCTCAAGTCTTTCACAGCCTCCAACAGGTTTTCCTCCAGGATTGCCCTGTATTTAGCTTCATCCATCTTTCCAGGAGCGGACTAGGAACTTAAAGTGGCCCTGGAAGAAAACTAAAATTTACCCCAATGTTGTAGGTCCACATTGGCAGAAGGCATGGCCAAAAAAAGGAGGTGGGGCTAACAATACCATATTGTCGCACAAAATACCACCCTAGCAGGACCATATACCACAGTGCATCACAAAATAATGCCCCACAATGCAAAATACCTCCCCAGAAGCTGCCTCTCTGTGGTGACACATTCTGTCCTCCTACTCCAGTTTTCTCAGGATGGCAATAAAGTTGAATTCAGAAGTCAGGCAGGCACCCGCAGCCACCAGCCAGATACATAATTAACTCTAGAAGCATTAGATCATTACTTACCTGGCTGGAAGCTGGGAGGAGTGCTCAGGCAGTTGTGCCACACCCCTTCCATTTTCGGATGATGGATTAAACAGTGCTTTACACTTCTCCACAACTTTATCCCTGACCTGTCTGGTGTGTTCCTTGGTTTTCATAATGCTGTTTGATCACTAATGTTCTCTAACAAACCTCTGAGGCCTTCACAGATTAGCTGTAGTTATACTGAGAATAAATGACACACAAGTGGACTCTATTTACTAATTAGGAGACTTCTGAATGCAATTGGTCACTCTGGATTTAAGCAGATAATTAAAACACATAAAACAAGTCCTTACATATAACAATCAGGAACAGCTGCTAAATAGCAACTACTACAGCTATTTTACCAGAGAAGTGACCTTGATTGGTTGGATCTGAGTCTGAGGCATTGTATGCTGAGTCTAGTTTCAAAATACTATATATCTAGCTTGGTGCGCTCACCTAGATAACCTCTAATTGGAACTAACCCTGCTCGCTACCAACAAACACAGAACTGAATCAATATAATATAATATATAACTGTTGGACCGCTCACGATTAAACTACATGATATCACCTCTATTTCATATAACGTATTTAATATTAAACAAGCTTAAATAAACATCAATTTATACAATTCATATATCCCCCGTTAAAAATAAAATAATTAAAAAAATAAATAAAAATGTATCCATTCATACTCTCACCAGTGGATCCACACTAAAATATTGCACTACATCAATGGTAACAATAGTAACAGTCTTGGTCCCAATAAACCACGCCTGCGGAGCTCACGCTAGTGTGATACACTTTATATGGTGTTACAAACTACCTATATCAATCAAATGGATGGTCTGCTCACCCTCCTACTTTTTTGGTCAGTGCTCTATTTCAGGGACAGACCCACTCTGTCCAACCATACATATACTAGCAATCAAAATGAATAGGCACTCATATCCCGGGCATGTGAAAGTCGTATAAATTGTTTATTAAACACACACCAAGCAGAGAAATAATATAAAAATTATATAAAAAGTATAAAATATAAACTAAAATATCTCCCTATTTGATGGCATAAAAAGGAATAGTAGTTCAAGCTGCCAACACCTTTGATATGGAACGTGACCGCACTATTTGTAGTGAGGTAAACTGCTAGTCACCGTTCCTATCATAAGTGTATACTGTAATGTGACCATATAGAATAACACATTGAAGATAGTGTATATTCAAAATCCTAAAAACACACTGTGTATGTCCAAATAACCTATTGTCAGGGGAATACACTGTTGTATATTGCTTCCTAGGCCCCAACTATTGTACCATACTCCATTGTCCGCATATCCTGGAGCGCAGAAGTTGTGGATTGAGTTCAATAGCGGTAGATTGTACTCTGATGCGCCCCCTCCAAATTGGTATTTAATAGGTACCGCATACATACCGCTGGTATGTATCGATAGCATGTGGTAAGTATTCGCAGTGCATATGGATTGTCATCAGGACATGTCCATATTCCGGTGATACATAAAGTTCTTAGATCGGGGATTGACCCCTTCCTCACAGTTTATGTTGAGCGCTCCTCTACTTCACCTGACATGGCGTCCCACGTGGTAAGTATGGGGGAGAACAATATTACTCACTATTCGGAGAAAAGATCCTGTCCTGCCGGTGGGGATATTCCAAGATGCGTAGCTATAAGCGGAATAGTTGAACGCTCTTCCTGGAGTCCCCGACGTGTGTTGGGCCCTTAGCCCGAAGTGCTCGTCGTCTCACGTGACTTACACTGTCCCACATGACTTATGATGCATCCAGTGATAGACCCGAAATAGTATTACTCCTTCAGGTTAAGTTCTATGTTAGAATGATTTTCTCTTCAACAGAGATATCAAGTCCTCCGTTGAATATGCAGCAAATATTTGGGACTTTATCCCCTGATGGTGTTATGGTATTCGCATTACCTCTATTCCATTTACTTTATGAAATTAATGTCTCTTACCGGTGTTTCATTTGACTTGCCTCCTTTGCTTTATGGGGTACATTGAAACAATGCCTCTTACCCCAACTCTGTTGCGTGTCGCTCCTTGGCTTGCTTCGTTCAGCCGCGGCTGTCAGCGCATGCACTGTGAGACTTACTGCACGACGACCCTCCAGAGCTATCAGTTCGGCTTTAGTTAGCTTTACATTCAGCAGTATCTTTCACTTCTTGTTCCAGGATACTTTTCAATATGATCGTTCAGGTAGTACAGTATACACTTGGCTAGACGCGTTTCGGAACCTCTCGTTCCTTCCTAAGTAGCATAAAGGTACAACATGGATCTGGACCATCTTATATACACAAACTAAGATATATCTAAATCATGGACTGGACCGCAGACTGTTGACTATGTTATATTCCACTATTCACATTCCGTTTTTTACTTGCTAATAGAATCTTGAATTAAATCATATAATTATGTACGGTATACATCACTCATTTTATACTTATGAACAGGGGCGTAGCTATAGGGGGTGCAGAGGTAGCAGTTGCTACCGGGCCCAGAAACCTCAGGGGGCCCAAAGACTTTTGTGCCACATAAGAAGACACACAAAGCATTGAGGGAAGGGGGCCCAAGCTGAACTCCTGCACCAGGGTCCATGAGCCTTTAGCTATGCCCTTGCTTATCAAAGTATAATATAATAAATACAATGCATGGAGAAGAGAAAAAAAACACATTCTTGTTTATTCTCATATCACTTCATTAAAAAATCTTCTTCATTTTCATAACACTTTACTGTCAGTATATGGAGGATGGAGGGGAAGACGTAGCCTGGCCTCGACGTACCGTGTGAACTACCCCACCCTCCCCAGCTTATAGAAATCCAAACACCTTTAGTTCTGAGTTCAGACCATGCGACACCAAAGATCCAAACTCAAAAATTTTTCTTGACTCGTACCTAGACATTTCTAAAATCTCCTCCCCTCCAATCCTTTTTAATTGATTGTATCGCCGTAAATCTCAACCCCACTGGACTACTAGCATGGTGTATTTTAAAGTGATTTGATAGACAATGTTTCTCATATCCCATTTTCTATGTTATTTATATGTTCCGATATACGAGTTTTCAACTGTCTACCTGTGCGACCTACATATTGTTTAGAGCAAGGACACTCAATGATATAGATGACCCCTTTTGTGTTGCATGTCAGAATTTCTTTAATTTCCCATTCAAACTCATTAGTTATAGATTTAACACTTCTTGTTTTTTTTTCGGGAATTTTGTTATTTTACAATTTAAACACAATCCACATCTATAAAACCCACTCATTGTGGCCCATGGGGTACAGTTTTTCTTCCGGAGGTTGGGTGGGTAATATAGACCCTAACAGCCTATCTTTCCTCAACAAATGCCAATGTCTCTTAATTATGGCTCTGACGCTTTTGTAATCTGAATTAAAGGGTATAATTATCTTAGACGTTCAAATATACTATTTTCTTTATCTGAATGTTCCTTCTTTTCAAAGAAACTTTTTCTTTCCATTTGTCTCACCTTCTGCAAGGATTTTTCTACTATTTCAAGAGGATATTCTTTTTCTATAAATTGTAACTTCATTTGTTGTGCTTCTAATTCAAACTGTGATTCTTGCGTACAATTCCTTTTCAATCGCCTGAATTGGCCTCCAGGTACCCCTAGCAGCCATCTTCGTAGATGGCAGCTGGCATATAAAATAAAACCATTTTTCGACATATTTTTTTGGAATGTACTACAGATACACTTATCACCACTTATCTGTATTTTCAAATTGAGGAATTCCACTTCTTTTTGAGGTAGGAACTTCAGATTTAGATAATTCTGGTTGACCCCATCTATAAACTCAATACGTTATATGAAATAGAGGTGATATCATGTAGTTTAATCGTGAGCGGCCCAAGAGTTATATATTATATTATATTGATTGAGTCTAGTTTCAACTTACGATGGGTCAGAAAAGATGATTGTACTATATGTTGAAAACATTGTATCATTGTATCTTGAGGGACTACTGGGTATCATTTTCTTTTCACTTCACACATACCTGCTACTTTGTAGTGGTCTACCACATAAAATCCCAATAGAATACAATTAAAGAGTAACTACACTTTTTTTCAATTTCTTATATGTCATAGGGACATATCAGAAGTGTTCGGCGGGGGTCCCAGCTCTGTGACCCCCACCGGTCGCTAGAACGAAGGGTTATAAGCGCTCAGGGTGTAACATAAAATGTGTAAAAGTTCAAAGGGCATAAATACTTACTAAAAGCACAGTATGAATGAATTACCAACAGTTTGCAATGAAGGTCCAGATGGATGGGACCAAATAGGTAGATTTCCGAACTTTCTAAATGGTCTTGAACAAACTTGCCACCTCTTTTATCTGCTTGGCCAACTACTGTGTCATCAACTCTTTAGGCACCACTCATACCATGTAACTCACACTCTGTTGGGTGTATTGCTTTTTAAAATTTCATAAAGAAAGATGAGCTCAGCTTCCACAGCTCTTGAAAGTGAGCAAGCAATATCCCCCATTATAATTTGATCAGAACTGTAATGTATGGAAAAATAATACTCAAAAATACTGATATTCTGAATTATTAATACAAGATATATTTATCAGTATTTGGATAACTGCATATAACCCCTGAGAGTCAAATTTGTCCTAATACTATAACCAGGTAGCGTAAAGCCTGACTTATACCCACTACAAAGCTAGACCAGATAACATGTATATGCAGGATCAAGAAATGTAGTGTAAAATGCTAGAAAGGTAATCACTTCCCCGATTTTTATTATGGGCAGTGCTCATTTAGGGCTCTAGAGAACTAGCAAATGCCTGATGAAGGGTTATTAACCCAAAACATTGCATAAATTGCTCATTATCATAAAGAGGTGTATCTCATAGACCAGCAGGTGTGAAATAAAATTCCATGTAAACCTAGAGAAGAAGCTTCTTGGTAGTTTTGCTGGTAAATTCTTGAAGTGCTTAGCACACGTTATACTGACTGATATTGTTCCCACTTGTGAAAGGTCCTCTTTAAATGTTTATATGCTACTCTGTCTACTGACAAAGGAGGCAAGCAACTTAGAATGCAGGATATCAATGCACCAATTTTAGCATAAACCGCAGGAATGTTTTCTATACACACAAGTTCCTCCTTGTGTGCGCCAAGTACTTGCTGTAAATGCCCTCTCTTCTATAACCGTTTCTTTCTGTAATGATGTTGATTCACTGGAAAAGTAGGTTTAAGCTGCGTCAGATTACAGCTTGAATAGGTTACAGATGTTACAGTAAAGATTTTCAATGCAACAATCTAAAAACTGTGTCATCTACTGAATAGGACAGCTAATGTACCAGGACTAGACAGTGTATAGACACCAAACATTGTAGACATACAAACACCAAATCCTAGATGATAAAGCCAATCAATATGTGATAGCTTCAAGAGCTATAAATCTAAATCCCCATTCACACTGCATCTTTTGATGCCATAATTTAGGAAGAAAGCCCTCCACTGTTTTCAATAGGAGGTCATTCTGCTGTTCATGCGGCTTGTGGTTTATAGCGGTATCTGACTGGACACTGCTGGAAGACACAGCTGGTGTCCTCTACGGTTTAGCTGCATTCAATGTTCACAGCATTGAAATTGAAAACCTGCAGCAAAAACTGCACCCTTTGCAAAATGCCCACAACCGTATGTATTTTTACTTCAATGGGTCTGTGGTCTGCATTTTGTGGCCAAGAATCGGACATGTCCTACCTTTTGTGGAACAGACATACAGATGCAGAAAGCACACAGATCATCCGAGAGTTACATTAAGGTAATTAAAGTCTGCTGTGTGTTTTCCCTTTGCTGGAAAAAAAAAGCACCATAAATGCAGGTATGTTTTTGTAAAAATGACACGCCGTTTTTTTGGTGCATTTTTGGCTGCACCAAAAACGCAACACAACCATGACATGTGACAGCACCCTTAAATCCTTCAGTACCAAGCCACTTTTCAACTTAAATCTCAGGCCGATTTTTGCTAATCTGACGTGTCACTTTATGTGGTAATAACTTTGGAATGCTTTTACTTATCCAAGCCATTCTGACATTGTTTTCTCGTGACACATTGTACTTCATGTTAGTGGTAAATATGAGTCAGTATGTTTTACTTTTATTTATAAAAGAAATCCAAAATTTACAGAAAATGTGGAAAAATTAGAAATTTTCGAAATCTGAATTTCCCTGCCTCTAAGACAAATATCGGTACCTCATAAAATAATTATTACTTTACATATATCATATGTCCACTTTATGTTGGCATGATTTTGTAAATGTCATTTTATTTTTTTAATGATGTTAGAAGGCTTAGAATTTTAGAAACTATTTTCAAAAAGTTCAAGAAAATTTCCAAAACCCACTTTTTAAGAACCAGTTCAGCTAGTGACTTTGACCCCATTTTAGAAACTACACCCCTCAAGTTATTCAAAATTGATTTTACAAACTTTGTTAACCCTTTGAGTGTTCCACAAGAATTAAAGGAAAATGGAGATGAAATTTCAAAATGTCACTTTTTTTTGCAGAGTTTCCATTTTAATCAATTTACAGCAAGGGTTAACATCCAGACAAATGCATCCATATTTCTTCTCCTGAATACAGAAGCACACTATATATAGTCGTAAACTGCTGTATGGGCGCACAGTGGAGATCAGAAGGGAAGGAGTACTATATGGCTTTTGGAGGGCAGATTTCACTGGAATAATTTTGAATAACGTGAAACTTTTATTTTTTTATTACGCAAAACACTTTTTTTCTCTTGTTTTTTACTATTTATTTTTGGTCTGGTACCCTCTGCAATGCATTACGATACATCATGTATTCTATTGCTTTGCCTGTAAGCTTTTACACCAACAGAGTGACTATGAGACCCAGCCTTAGCAGCCATCCTGTCCCCTTCACCGCAGCGTAGGAACCCTACACAAACCCTGTGTATGCTGCCATCAGGCATACAAGAGGTTAATATGCCACCATCCATGTATTCACTGATGCCAGTGTATACAGCCGCGGCTCGGCTGTCAGTAACAGCCGCGGCTCGGCTGTCAGTAACAGCCGCGAGCCTGCTGCTGATCGAGCAGGCACAGCTCCTGCACCCATCTGATCAGAGTGCCTTAAGTTATATCCAGTAGTACCATACATGTATGTTGCTGGTATCCTACAGGTTAAAGGGGTTGTCTGAGATAATTTAACAAGATTTCAAACAAGCTTTCCAATAGCCTAAATTAACAAATGCAGCATTTACACATTGCAGTGGTGACATTCTGGTAGCAGGGCACCGCTGCAGCTTATAGTACGACTTTCACTTTTGTTGTAACTAGCATAATGGCTAGCAAGATTAGAGGCTTTCTTGGAACACATTTTGCCATATATATATACACAACTGGGGCAGGAGATCCAGGCTAAACATTTGGCACATCTGAATGCTTGCATTATAGATTTAGAAGAGCAAACATTGAAAGTGATTGACAATCCTAAGAGGAGCATGCTGACCAAGCAGTTAGTGGTGTAGAAGTGAAGGTAAAGGGGAGTCTTTCACCTGTTTTTCACCTATATAACTAACAGCACTGCCCCACAGAAGATTGCCCAAGTGCCCAGCTGAAAGTGAAACTAAAAACAGCTTTCTCTCCCGACTCGATTTCTAACAGCTACAGTGCCTTGCGAAAGTATTCGGCCCCCTGGAACTTTTCAACCTTTTGCCACATTTCAGGTTTCAAACAAAAAGATATAACATTTTAAATTTTTGGTGAAGAATCAACAACAAGTGGGTCACAATTGTGAAGTGGAACGAAATTTATTGGATCATTTAAACTTTTTTTGTAATAATAAAACTGAAAAGTGGGGCGTGCAAAATTATTTGGCCCCCTTGCATTAATACTTTGTTGCGCCACCTTTTGCTGCGATTACGGCTGCAAGTCGCTTGGGTTATGTCTCTATCAGGTTTGCACATCTAGAGACTGAAATTCTTGCCCATTCTTCCTTGCAAAACAGCTCGAGCTCTTTGAGGTTGGATGGAGAGCGTTTGTGAACAGCAGTTTTCAGCTCTTTCCACATATTCTCAATTGGATTCAGGTCTGGACTTTGACTTGGCCATTCTAAGACCTGGATACGTTTATTTTTGAACCATTCCATCGTAGATTTTGCTTTATGTTCGGGATCATTGTCTTGTTGGAAGATAAATCTCCGTTCTAGTCTCAGGTCTTTTGCAGACTCCAACAGGTTTTCATCCAGAATGGTCCTGTATTTGGCTCCATCCATCTTCCCATCAATTTTAACCATCTTCCCTGTCCCTGCTGATGAAAAGCAGGCCCAAACCATGATGCTGCCACCACCATGTTTGACAGTGGGGATGGTGTGTTCAGGGTGATGAGCTGTGTTGCTTTTACGCCAAAGATATCGTTTTGCATTGTTTCCAAAAAGTTGGATTTTGGTTTCATCTGACCAGAGCACCTTCTTCCACATGTTTGGTGTGTCTCCCAGGTGGCCTGTGGCAAACTGTAAACAAGACGTTTTATGAAAATCTTTGAGAAATGACTTTCTTCTTGCCACTCTTCCATAAAGGCCAGATTTGTGAAGTGTTCGACTGATTGTTGTCCTATGGACAGACTCTCCCACCTCAGCTGTAGATCTCTGCAGTTCATCCAGAGTGATCATGGGCCTCTTGGCTGCATCTCTGATCAGTCTTCTCCTTGATGTGTTTGATATGAAAGTTTAGAGGGACGGCCGGGTCTTGGTAGATTTGCAGTGGTCTGATACTCCTTCCATTTCTATATGATCGCTTGTACAGTGCTCCTTGGGATGTTTAAAAATCTTGGCAAATCTTTTGGTATCCAAATCCGGCTTTAAACGTCTCCACAACAGTATCACGGACCTGCCTGGTGTGTTCCTTGGTCTTCATGATGCTAAACCCTGAGACTATCACAGAGCAGGTCCATTTATACGGAGACTTGATTACACACAGGTGGATTCTATTTAACTTCATCAGTCATTTAGGACAACATTGGATCATTCAGAGATCCTCAATGAACTTCTGGAGTGAGTTTTCTGAACTGAAAGTAAATGGGCCAAATAATTTTGCACGACCAACTTTTCAGTTTTATTATTACAAAAAAAGTTGAAATGATCCAAAAAATTTTGTTCCACTTCACAATTGTGACCCACTTGTTGTTGATTCTTCACCAAAAATTCAAAATGTCATATCTTTTTGTTTGAAGCCTGAAATGTGGCAAAAGGTTGAAAAGTTCCAGGGGGCCAAATACTTTTGCAAGGCACTGTATATCTCCTGATATAATGCTGTGATTTTGGTATCATTTGAAAGCTTGGAATGACAGCTTTCAAAGAAGGTCAGAACCATTTTTCTATCTATTACCAATCCCAAGATATGAGCAGCTAAAGCAGCCCTCCCCTCTTCAGTCTAGTTTGC
Source organism: Rhinella marina (assembly GCA_900303285.1). NCBI lineage: Eukaryota > Metazoa > Chordata > Amphibia > Anura > Bufonidae > Rhinella > Rhinella marina. The sequence continues at coordinate 171,770 of ONZH01017215.1, forward strand.
TTTGGGCACTTGCAGCAGCAGAGCTGGGCACTTGGGAGCTGTTTTCCTGCAGAATAAAAGTGCACACAGGTATGTCTGGGATGTGTATGCAATCTTCTGTGGGGCAGTGCTCTTTGTTATATTGGTGAAAAACAGGTGAAAGACTGACTTTAAAATATGAATCAGGAGAAGCAAGCAAGTAGTCTTCCAGGAAGACTGCTGCGTTTCTGTGTTCCTAAGCAAAATTGCCATGCTGAGTGATGATGCAAGGTTGTCAGTCTCAGTTTCACTGGGTTACATACTGTATAATACAGATAATTTTCCTCTCTCGGTGAAAACACCTAAAAGCAAGAATGTGATTTAAAACAAGTGTTCAGAGCACAACCTAATGGTTGAGTACAATCCATGTTTAAAAGGTAGGGTAGTTACTGATTCACAGTGAGAGGTATACAGTTATCCATTCTGGCACAGTAGGGAGCCAATTATAAACTGCCTATTGAGACCCTAAAGGTCCTTTTACACGGAAAGATAAATCGTATAAGCGATCGTATGTTTACGAACGATGAACGATCGAATGATGCAATGTAAATACCGTTTACATTGAAAGAGAAGTCGTTCACAATCTTCGTATTTTCGGTCGTTGTATAATCGTTATTCGAACTAATGGACTAATTAGAATGAATAACGCCTATATAAACAATTGACTCCTCCCATTACCATCTGCCAACGACTAAACGATTTTCGTTTAAACTGGAAGATTTTCGAACGATTAACGATAAATTTATTGGCAGGACAAAAGATGCGATCAACGAGAAGCGAACGAAATATCGTTCGTCGTTAAATCGTTACCCGTGTTTATACACAACAATAATCGTGCAAATCCGAACGTTTGAACGATTATTTGAACGATAATCGGCTTGTGTAAAAGGGCCTTTAGGCTTCTTTCACACCAGCGTTTTTGCAGGATCCATTATAGATCTGCAAAAATGCTTCCAAGACTGATCAGTTTTGTCCTAATGCATTCTGAATGGAAAAAGATCCGTTCAGAATGCTTCAGTTTGCTTCAGTTGAGTCAGCACACCGCTTTGGAGGCGGACACTAAAACGCTGCTTGCTGCGTTTTGGTGTCCGCATGATGAAGCTGACCCAAACTGATCCGTCATGACTCACAATGTAAGTCAATGGGGACAGTTCAGTTTTCTCAGACAATTGGCTATTTTAAAGATAATACAACCGGATCTGTTCAGAACGGATGCAGACGGTTGTATTATGATGACGGAACCGTTTTTGCTGATCCATGATGGATCCAGCAAAAACGCTAGTGTGAAAGTAGCCTTAGGTTCAAGCGTATCAATTTCAAATGTCCAATGTAATTCAAGTATTTTTAATAAATGTTCCCTATCACCCCCACTTCTTTAGGGAGGCACTCCATCAATAATTTGGAATCTGAGCTGAGCAACATTGTGCCTCAATCTCAAAAAAGGCTCTGGTATGGGAAGTCCAGTTTTTTTTATAAATCTGTCCGCCTCTCTTCCGTAAGCAATTTGGGAATGTGGTATCAAGGCTGATTCAATCTACTTCTAAATTCCTGTGTGGTTTCTCCCACATCGAGAAGTTCGCAAGGGCATTGTAATACATAAACCACAAAGTCTGACCGAAAAGTATAATATCTACTGATCTGGTATTTTTGCCTGTCCTAGGGTATGAAAAACTGTTACCCTAGAGCATTCTGTTGCAATTACAGCAGCCCAAACTTGGAAAACACCCAGTATTTCTATGTGCTGGTATATGTTGTCGTATTTTGTCAGCATGGATCAGTTTGTCTCCCAGGTTTTGTGATCTCCTGTAGGACATCAGTGGGGCAGTCTGGAACTCCTCAATCTCAAGGAATGATTGTGTAAGAATGTGCCAGTTGCATTTCAACACCTGTGCAATCTGTCTACTCTGTCTAGAGTATGTGGAAACAAATGGGATTCTCTTAGCTTTTTCTTGTTTGTCAATTTTTTGTCAATGATTAGTACTAGTCTAGTATGGCTGTCCATCTAGTTGGGTCCCTAACCAGCTGGGAAAGGTAATGTCAAAAAAAGCAAAATTTGACCAGCTAAGAGAGGCCATTGGCCTTACTAACTTGGACAATGTCTTAAAAAATAAAAATGCAGCTACAAAATGGGATATTTTTAAAGCCATCCTAAACTTGTGAGAGGTAAATACCTTATGGGAATAAAATGGTAAGTAACAAGAGAAAAAAACAATGTGAATAGATAGAAATGTAAAGGAAGTAATAAATGACAAAAAGAAAGCATTTAAATCACTAAAACAGGAGGGTGGCGAGGAAGCAATAAAAAAACTAAGGAAAAACTAAAACTAAGGAAAAAAATAGAATATGTAAAAGACAAATAAAAGCAGCCAAACTGGAGACCGAGAGATTCATTGCCAAAGAGAGTAAAACTAACCCTAAAATCTTCTTCAGTTATATAACTGGTAAAAAGTGTGAATTTGAAGGTGTCGGCCCTTTACAGAGTAATGAGGGGGGAGTTGCAGAGAGCAATGCGGAGAAAGCAAACCTATTAAATCATTTTTTTTCATACTGTGTTCACTGAGGAAAATAAACTGTCAGATGAAATGCAGAATATAAAAGTAAATTCATCATTAAAAGTGCCCTGTCTGACCCAGGAAGAAATACAGCGGCATCTTAAAAAGATTAAAACAGAAAAATAACCGTTACCAGATGGCATACACCCCCGTATCCTAAGAGAATTAAGCAATGTCATAGCCAGACCCTTATTTCTGATATTTAAGGACTCTGTATTGACAGGGAGCATTCCATAGAATTGGCGCATAGCAAATCTGGTGCCAATATTTAAAAAGGGTCCAAAAACAGAGCCCAAAAACTATAGGTAAGTTTAACATCTGTTGTGGGTAAACTGTTTGAAGGTTTTCTAAGAGATGCTATCTTCAGTACTATGAAGTTTCTATGAAGAGGTAAGTTCTAGACCAGGATGAGTCAATGGATGTCGTATATCTTGATTTCTCTAAAGCATATGATAATGTACCACATAAAAGGTTAGTATATAAAATGAGAAACCTTGGCCTGGGAGAAAATGTCTGTATGTGGGTAAGTAACTGGCTCAGTGATAGAAAACAGAGGGTGGTTATTAACGGTACCCACTCAGATTGGGTCACTGTCACTAGTGGGGGACCACAGGGGTCAGTATTGGGCCCTATTCTCTTCAATATATTTATTAATGATTTTGTAGAAGGCCTGCACAGTAAAATATCAATTTTTGCAGATGACATTAAACTGTTTGAAGTAATTAACACAGAAGAGGACAGTACACTGCTACAGATGGATCTGGATAGACTGGAGGCTTGGGCAGAGACATGACAGATTAACACTGACAAATGTAAGGTTATGCACATGGGAAGGAATAATGCGAGTCACCAGTACATACTAAATAGTAAAACACTAGGTAACACTGACATGGAAAAGGGCTTAGGAATTTTAGTGAACAGCAAACTAAACTGTAGAAGCCAGTGTCAGACAGCTACTGCCAAGGCCAGTAAGATAATGGGTTGCATCAAAAGGGGCATAGATGCCCGTGATGAGAACATAGTCCTGCCACTTTACAAATCACTAGTCAGACCACACATGGAGTACTGTGTACAGTTCTGGACTCCTGTGAACAAGGCAGACATAGCAGAGCTGGAGAGGGTTCAGAGGAGGGCAACTAAAGTAATAACTGGAATGGGTGGACTACAGTACCCAGAAAGATTATTTTATTAAATTAGGGTTATTCACATTAGAAAAAAGACTACTGAGTGGAGATCTAATAACTATGTATCTCTCCCATGAACTATTTATCCCCAGGACTGTGACGAGGGGACATCCTGTGTGTCTGGAGGAAAGAAGGTTTCTACACAAACATAGAAGAGGATTCTTTACTGTAAGAGCAGTGAGACTATGGAACTCTTTGCCTGAGGAGGTGGTGATGGTAAGTTCACTAAAAGAGTTCAAGAGGGGCCTGGATGTATTTCTGGAGTGCAATAATATTACAGGTTATAGTTATTAGATTTCTGGAGAAGGGTTGTTGATCCGGGGAGTTATTATGACTGCCTAATTGGAGTCGGAAAGGATTTTTTTTTCTCCTAAAATGAAAACTGGATTTTGCCTTCCTCTGGATCAACTTGCAGGATAACAGGCTGAACTGGATGGACAGATATCTTTTTTCAGCCTTACACACTATGTTACTATGTAACTAAACAGACATGATTTAGCAGCTAACAGTACGTGTTATATCTTACCTTGTTCTTTATTCGCATCATTAGTGTTCAGTACTTCTCAATAATATCCTATATGGTGCATTTGAGGCCTTCTTAGTGTGGGAGAATTAAAGGGGTTTTCTGGTTATGTGACGTTATCCTGTAGATAGAGGATAATTATTAGATCGGATGTGTTCCTACTGCTGGGACCCCCACTGATCACATTAACCCTTAGAGGACCCTGAGATTTTCCATTTTTGTGTTTTCGTTTTTCGCTCCCCGCCTTCCCATAGTCCTAACTTTTTTATTTTTCCATTCACATAGCCTTATGAGGGCTTATTTTTTGCGGAACAAGTTGTACTTTCTAATGGCACCATTTAGGGTTGCATACCATGTAGTGGGAAGCGGAATAAAAACAAAGTTGTTTTTTTTTTTTTTATACTGTACACTATGCGGTTAAATTGACCTGTTATCTTCATTCTCCAGGTCAGTACGGTTACAACGATACCACACTTGTATAATTTTTCTTGCATTTTAATACTGAAAAAAATGTAAAACCTTTGAGAAAAAAATACATTTGATCACCATATTCTTTTTTGTAGTTACGTGTACAGGGCTGTGTGAGGACTAATTTTTTGCGGGATGATCTGTACTTTTCAGTGATACCAATTTGGAGTGTGTGCAACTTTTTGATCACTTATTATAAAAAAATGATTGGGGAGTTAAAGTGATTTTTTTTTTCCCTGTTACGCCTGTATGACGTTAGTATTGTTATATTTTAATTGTATGGGCATTTTCGCACGCAGCGATGCCCATGATGTTTATTTTTTTTATTGGTTAAGTATTTTTATTTTAAGGAAAGGGGGGTGATTTGAACTTTTATATATTTTTTATTTGTTTTTATATTTGTTTTTTTTACCTTTTTTAAGTCACCTTGGGTAACAATAACTGGCAATCATTAGATTGCCCATTGTGTTCATTGATGGCTATATAGCCATCATTGAACACGTCATTTGCAATATTACAATACAATGCTGCCACCATGTGGCTGGTATTGGTATATTCCTGAAATAGACTCTGAAGCCTGCTTGAGGCTTCGGGCTATTTCAGCAATGTAACAGGTTTGCCGATCTCAGATGGGGAACGCTGTTACCGGAGCGGAAGTGCACGGCTTCCGCTTCCGATCTGCTCTGGGGGAAGGGGAAAATGTATGCAATCAGCCTTATGGCTGATCACATACATGTGCCGCAGGTCTCTGCTATTTAAAATAGCAAAAACCTGGCAGCTATAGCGCCCGCTGCACGTGTGAGCGGGCGCCATGTTTAAAGACCGGACTTCCGCCATACATTTCTATGGGAGTTTTTGGCTGTTTATGAAACTCTCATAGAGATTATTGGAGTGGCAGCATACATGTCCAACCAGCAGCACAGTTCATTTTAGGGCGCTACATGGGGTACTTAGTCCCCTTTCTCGTTATCAGTGGGGAGTAGGACCCCCACCAATCTAATTGTGATCCCCTATACTGTGGATTAGGGGATAACTTCACATAGCTGGATTAAGGAAAGAAATCTCCTGTTTTCTCCATTTGTAGTCTGTAGGAGGCATGATAGCAGCTCGTCTCCTCTCACTAGCTTGGGACAACCGAGAATTAGAGAGAGCCTGAAGAGGGGAAAACCACTAAAAATTGCAGTATATAATATTGTTATTCATGTGTAACACATGGCAGCCTATTCTAAAAAGTCATCGGAATGTGTAGGTATGCTTTAAGAAAACACTGGAATATCACTTAAGACATTTGTGAATGTGACAAAATTTGAACAGTACTTTATGGGTTACTATAAAAGTTGAGGAATTTATATATGTTTGTCAAGGCTGAAAAAGGAGAGCAGCTAACACAATATACTGAACAGGGCAGTTTGTTGTTTGTTCTGTAAAGAAATGGATGTTCTCATTATGATGGAGTCTATAAAACTAAAGTGTTTAACTTACTGTACATATAGGAAGAATAAATAGAATGCAGGTCAATATAAATCTAAATAAACTGCAGGTTAATAATTCTACTTACATTCAGCACATTGTTATTCTAGCAAAACAATTTACCTTTTCCTGCTACTGTACAATGTGCAAAGGTATATAGTATTTTTGCTAGATAAAACTTAAATGGGTATTCCTTTCTTTTAATTATATAATATTTATTAAGATTTAAAACATAAAAATATAACCATTACTCCCAGATCTCTCCGCTTCCTTCCCACTCCTGTTTAAAAGAAATTATGTATAAGAGCTAGCATCTCTTGCCATATACAGGGAACATAAAGAGATCATAGTATCTAAAAACCATAAATATAAAATAATCTTGTCTGCTCAAGCATCTTGAAAAGATCTGACAGAACAGCCATTTAAACTCACAGATTAGGTATCAAAAAGATGAAAATGGTAAATTAACCACTTTCAGATATTGTTACCAAATACAATAAATGAAGTGTGTGATTCTACTTCGTATCAGATTGTTGGTGACCATACTTATCAACATACTCATCTGACAATGGAGACCACAATTTTTCAAATTAGCATAAGCCTCTCATTTTTAAAATCTATATTTTTCTCATATATTAACCCTTTACATGACCCGTTTTTTTTTTAGATTTCATTTTTTTACCCAGCCCTCCCAAAGCCATAACTTTTTTATTTTTCTGTTCACATAGCTGTATGCGGGACAATATGACCTTTCTAAAAAACACAATTCCAGAACAGTTTTTTGGGTTTTGTTTTTACGTTGTTCCCTTTATCATAAAACTGACCAGTTACTTTCATTTTCTAGGTCAGTACGAATTCGGCAATATCACATGTATATTTTTATTTTCGCTTTATTGTGTTTTTATACTGAAAAAAAATAAAAACCCAATTTTTTTTCTTTTAGTCTCCATATTCTTACCCCTATAGCTTTTTTTAAATTTATATATGCGGAGCTACATAAGACTCACTTTTTGTGGGTCAACCTGTACCTTTCAGTGACACCATTTTGGGAGGTGTACGACTTTTTTGATCATTTTTTATTTAAGCCAGAGAGGAAAAATTGCAATGAAAAATTAAAAATTGTTAACTATGCCAAGGGGTTACATTTGTAACAGTGAGAATCGAAGAAAGTGGTGAGATTTTTTTCTAGTGTAATTGCTGAAAAGAACCACCAGATGGTGCTTGATGTCAAGACATTACATGATGTCTCCTGCATTACAAAAGCTTCTTGAACTGTGATCAGAGCTCTATTAGACCCCATTCACACAACCTTATTTTTTGTGGATTGGATGCGGACCCCAGACAGCACACCGTGTGCTGTCCGAATCTGTATGTCCGTTCCACAGTCCTGCATGAAATATAGAATATGTCTTATTCTTGTCCATTTTGCGGACAAGAATAGGCATTGTTATAGTGGGTCGGCAAAAAGGATGCAACACTAATGTCACACGGACATCATCCATATTTTTTGTGATCCATGTTTAGTGGACTTCAAAATACATATAGTCGTGTGAATGTACCTTTATAGTGCAAGCAAAATGCACAGCGATCGTGATGCGTCTACCATGTCTTGATGGGTTATCTTTAACTCACAGGGTGCCCGCTGTAGTATTTGGCAACATTACTAAACCTAGGTATTATAATAAAATAAAAACCTAAAGTGGTTATCTGTTACACTTTGCCCAGGAACCTAAGTAAAACCTTGATTGCCAAGTTATGCGGCTGTCATAACAGCCACTGCCCAACGGTCAGTGTGAAGTATATTATAACTTATTTTTTATATTTCCATATATAGAGCTATGTGAGGGCTAATTTTTTTGGCTGGGAGATCTGTAGTTTTTATTGATACCATTTTGGAATGTGTATGACTTTTTGATTACTTTTTATAAAAAAATTTTGGGGAGGTGAAGCCATTACAGCGTTCACTGTACGGAATAAAAAAGTTTATATTGGATTTTTTTTCTTATATTCTAGCTTCCGTCTACCCTGTATGCAGTATAAAATGGTATCATAAGAAAGTACAGCCCGTCCTGCAAAAAACAAACCTTCAGGAGGCTATATGAATGGAAAAATAAGTAAGTTGTGGCTCCAGGAAGGCAGGGAGTATAAAGCAAAAATGCAAAATCGTCCAGTCATGAAGGGGTTAAAAATAAAGCTCGTAGGTATTTATGTGTCCCAAAATGCCTGAACTATTAACATACAAATTTATCCCATACTGTGAACACTGTAAGGGAAAAAAATCAAAATGGCCAATTTGCTGATTTCTGGTCACTTCACCTCCCCCCAAAAATTGAATAAAAAGTGATGAAAAACTACAGATTGCCCAACAAAAATGAGCCCTCCGACAGATCTGTAGAGAAACCCAACCCATAAATCCATGGTGGAATTACATTTTTTTTTCCAATTCCACCCCATTTGTAATTTTTTTTCCAGCTTCCGACCACATTATATGCAATATTAAATGGTGCAATACAGGGGTGTTGCTAGGTTAAAACCTTCAGGGCCTGGGCCCTGGATGTTTTGTCCCAGGCCCGAATGTACTGCCTGACAGATAAATACAACTGTATTGCCCTCCTCAGGATGGCACTACAATTGAATCTAATGCACTGAAAGAGCTGAAGGACCTGTGAGGACATCACAATCCATGTGATCAGTGCTAAACGCAGTGGTTTAATAGGACCTGCGATGATGTCACCATCATGTGACCAGAGCAGGAGAGGATGACACTCAGCAGTGAAGAGAAGTCCTGGGGAAGAAGCTGTATGTCAGAGGTAAGTGAAAGGATAGATTCTCAATGTGAGAGGCAGAGGAATGCTGGGAGTTGTGGTTATTTAAAGGGTTTGTGTCATTATGGACAATGGGGGCATATCACTAAGATATGCCCTCATTGTCTTATAGGTGCTGGGACCCGCACCTATATCGAGAACGGAGCCCCGAAAGTGAAGGAGGGCGCACTGCGCATGCATAGCTGCCCTCCATTAATTTTCTATGGGGCAGGAGAAAATAGCCGAGCACTGGCTCGGCTATTTTCGTCAGTCCCATAGAAATGAATGGGAGCGGGGACCACCTTGCGGGGTGGGACCCGTACCTATAAGACAATGGGAGCATATCCTAGCGATATGCCCCCATTGTCTATGATGAGACAACCCCTTTAACTGATTGTATGTTAGGGCTGAAGGGAGTGATGTTATTTACATGGGACTGTATGTTGGAGTGGGGTGGAATAATGGGTATTGGGAGCACAGCGAGCAGCAGGATAACACTGTTGGGACTTAAGGTTGGGTATGATGCTAAGATGTCTGTGTCAAACTCTGCAGAGACAAGATGTCCATACAGAATGGAGAAGATGATGACAGAGAAGATCTACATCATAGGAGATGCCACCTGGGGGCCCTGGATGTTAGAGGTATGTGCTACTGTATAGCAAATACAGGAAAATACAGGAAAAACTAAAAAGTTATGGGAGTAAAAAAAACTAAAATGGTCTTTAGGGGGTTAATGGTGAATTTATAAGCTGCAATGTAGTATAAAAGCCCCATTCACATGCAGCAGACAAACTTAATGCAGCATTGAGCACATGCTGCAGATTTCTAATCCCCATAATCCTCGTTATAACCCTGTGAAGATTAAAACCGGCAATTATTAAACAGATATCAATATCTTTGAACAATAATCAGTAATAGATCCATTTTGGTTTCCTTCATGGCTTCAGGAACACGAAACATCAAAATAAAATCAGTAAAAAGTTCCACGTAGAGATCACATGGCCGTTCTCAGGTCTGGAGTTCATTAATTAAGTATTAGCTTACTTTTCAGTGTGCCAGGACATTGAGGTTTATGTCACAAGCTCAGTGCATGATCACTGCAGTTAATAGTCAGGCTTAGGGATAGCCCCCACTCCCACCTGTCTAAATATGCTCTCATGTTCTACATCCTAATTATTACCTACAGCTAATGCTAACAAACAAGCAAGAGTATGACTGGAACACCTGCTGAAACAGGCATCACATATCAAGGACAGTCATGTAAAGTCAGCCAGCTAACAGCTAGTTTTATTGGAATCCAGCCATTTGCAATCTAAATTGTATAGTTATGCTTTGTTTGGGCATTATTCATTTGTTATTGTGTTGTTATGTTTTATTTCCTCCCCCAAAAGTGCCTGCTAGCTTTTTTTTATTTTTTTAAGAAACTCTAGTTTATCTCTCTAGGTGCCCAGACAAAAGGTATCAGTTGGTTCAGTTAAAGTGTACCAAAACATTTACATAAAAGTTATTGAAACCTATTGTAGATGGGATAAAACCATAGATTAAATATACTTTATTTATTTATTTATTTAGTTTTCCTAACCAAACAGGCACCCGAAATAGCAATGCTGGGTCATCTTTTGTTAAAATTCTGTGTTGTATTGTTCCTCAATTCTTCTGGAAATGTCTGAGCTACATTTAACAACTGGGTGTTACCATTCTACTTGTGTTCCTATACAGTGTGACTGTATACTGATTGAATTCTGTCATAGGCCACTTTCATATGGTCAGTGTTTTTTATCAGTATTTATAAGCCAAAATGAGGAGTGGGTCCAAATCAGCCACTGAAAAACACCCCCACCAGCATAAAACTACCACCACCATGCTTCACTGTAGGTATTGGGCAGGTGATGAGCAGTGCCTGATTCTCTCCAGATATGACACTTAGAACTGAGGCCCAAAAGTTCAATCTTGGCTTCATCAGATCAGAGAATCTTTTTTCTCACAGTCAGAGTCTTTTAGATGTTTTTTTTTTGCAAATTCCAGGTGGGCTTTCATTCTACTTGTGTTCCTATACAGTGTGACTTTCAGCACTGACTGAATTCTGTCATAGGCCACTTTCATATGGTCAGTGTTTTTTTATGAGTATTTATAAGCCAAAATCAGGAGTGGGTCCAAATCAGCCACTGAAAAACACCCCCGCCAGCATAAAACTACCACCACCATGCTTCACTGTAGGTATTGGGCAGGTGATGAGCAGTGCCTGATTCTCTCCAGATATGACGCTTAGAACTGAGGCCCAAAAGTTCAATCTTGGCTTCATCAGATCAGAGAATCTTATTTCTCACAGTCTGAGAGTCTTTTAGATGTTTTTTGCAAATTCCAGGTGGACTTTCATGTGTCTTTTACTGAGGAGAGGCTTCTTTCAGGCCACTAAAAGCCTAGATTTGTGGAGTGCTGCAGTGAAGGTTGAGCTTCTGAAAGTTACTCCCATCTGCACACAGGATCTTCAGAGTGACCATTGGGTTCTTGGTCACCTCTCTTACCAAGGTACTTCTCCCCCAACTAACGTACTTATTTTAGTGGGCCAGCCAGATCTAGAAAGAGTCCTAGTTGTTCCAAATGTCTTCCATTTAAGAATCATGAAGGCCACTGAGCTCTTGGGAAGTGCAGCAGAAACATTTTTGTATTCTTCTCCAGAACTGTGCCGCCTCACAATTCTGTCTCTTATTTCTACAGGCAGGTCTTTTCTCCTCATGTTTTGGTTTTTGCTCTGATTGGAATTGTCAAATATGAGACCTCATATAGACAGGGCTGTATCTTTACAAATCATGTCCAATGAACTGAATTTACCAACGGTGGACTCCAGTCAAGGCGTAGAGACATCTCAGAGATGATCAAAAGAAATCAGAGGTCTCCAGGTCTAAATTTAAAGTGTCATAGCAAAGGGTCTGAACTCCATGCAAATTTTTTTCCCTCTTTATATAAATTTGCTGAATTTTCTAAAATTCTGTTTTCACTTTGTCATTATGAGGTATTGGGTACAGATTGATGGATGGAAACTTGATTTTTTTTAAACATTTTAGCACAAGTCCGCAACATAAAAGAATGTGAAAAAAGTAAAAGTGAAGACTTTCCGCCTGCATGATAAGGATATATGTATATAAAGTTTTCTTAAATCACAACATATACAGCTTTAAGCTCTCCCTAAAAATATTTCTTTTTAGGGTGGCCTATCACCTCCCCTGATCTAACTCTTCTCCATATATAGTCCATTCATCACTCCCTGAACCTGCTCCTCCACCAAACTCCTCCACCGCACCCAGAAGAACTTTATGTATGGGCTGCCGACCAGCTCATGCAGCACTATATCTGCTCCCCTATTCTCCCAAGATGGCTGGACTATAATACAAAACAAGCACTTGTGTCACCCCTATCTCCTCATAGATTGTAAGCTCTTGCGAGCAGGGCCCTTATTCCTCTTGTAATAATTGACTTGTCTGTTGCTATGTTATTTATGACTGTTTGTACTTGAACCCCTGAACTATAAAGTGCTGCTGAATATGTTGGCTTTATATAAATAAAGATTATTATTATATAAAATGTTCATTTATGACTGTTTTTACCTATTGACTGAATGGGACATTATAACAATTTGCACACTTTTGATGAAATAGATAGATATAGATAAATATCTTTGATTTGTACCATGTAAGTAAAGTAAATAAATAGAAATAAATTAAGTAAATAGAAAATTCTTTGGGGAATTTATTATAGGATTATATTCATGCATGGCATACTCCTCATTTGAGTGTGGGTCTATTGCACATATCACTTGTAAGAAAAATTGTTTTGTTGATATGGATCATTACACAAACTGTTCTACCTATTTTATCAGGAACAGCCCAACTTGTGTGTTAAGGCTGCCATACACATTAATGTATTGTCAGCCAAAAGGCAGGTCGGGCACACAGTTTAATGTGAATGGGGAGCTCCTGACTTATCCCTGGAAAACGATGTTAAGGGAGAGATGGATTGAGTGAAGTGAATATTTTCATCCAATCCTTTTTAGATATCCCGCTGCTAGAATTGTCTGGCAGTGGCTTTTTCCTCTCCATTAAATACACATACATGTTCGGCCAAATCGAGTGTAAATGTGTAGGGGGGAGCCAGAGGGGAGTTGTGTGAGATAACTGTCAGCGACAGTCGACAGCTATTGAATATGTATTTAGTCTTTGAGTGCTTTCAATTCTGAATAAAATGAAATATCTTTGTGTAATATATCTTTTGTGCATCTCTTTTATATCCAAATCTTGTTTTCCTTGTATGTTCATAGTGTCACTGGTTCCACATGATATCTCATTAGACAGGATGGAAACATTTAATTTATAAACTCAAATAAATAACTACATGAAAGTTAATATTCTTTTATTTTATTTGGTTTAAAAAAAAGTTAAAATTAATACTGAAACTGTTCATGTTACATTGAAACATGCTTATAGTATTAGCATATTGTTACAAGAATGTTTGATACTTTTCCACTAAACCTGAGCAATGGCATTTATTTATTTAGCATGTCACAATAAGAAAGTATTACATACACATGTATAAAATTAAATAAAAATTATACTATGATGTATTCATTCTGAAACCCATGTACCAACATAAAAAGTTAGGAATATAAGTTTCACATTATATAAAATTATATACATTTCAGCAGATGAAGATTAATTTGCCATTTCTTGCTTGATGTTATATTGTATATTTGTATAGTGATGGAATTAATAATCCATTTGTGCTAGGACTGTACTGGGCTACTGGTTTAACATTGCAGTATAGACCAGATGAAAACTATCCTTAGGCTACCTTCACACGTTACAGATTATGCACAGTATTTCCACGTGGCTTTTTATGCTGAAAAACTGAAGCATAATGCCTTACTCACATGTCAGTGTTTGGTCAGTGATTTTCATCAGTGATTGTGATCCAAAACCAGGAGTGGAACCTATAATGACATAAGATATAAGGGAAAGATCTGCACCTGTTCTGTGTTAAGAGCTGCACCTGGTTTTGGCTCAAAATCACTGAAGGAAATCACTGATATGTGAATAAGGCATAATACAGTACCAGGAAAGTGACTTTGCGTATTTTTACAAATGGAAATTGACCTGCCATGCGGATTTTAAAATCAACAGCATGTCATTTTGTTTGTGCAATTCCACTCCTCATATATAGTAGTTTTCCCTCTAGACTTCAATGGGGTTGTGAATATAAAAAGAAAATGTGCAATAAAAAACGCATTAAAAACCAAACAAAAAATACAATAAATAGTGCAGATTTGTGTGAGGTTTTTATGCAGTTTTGTTGCAGATTGTGTGCAAATTTTCTATATACAAATACACAACTTGTGCAGGTAGCTTTAGGGTGGGTTTATACACAGCTTTGTGTGGCAGTGTTTGATGCGTTTTTTGGGCCAAAGTTGGAATGTAATGAAAAATACAGAGGAAGGACTTCTACCTTCCTGCTGGAGCTGAAAAAAACTGAACCAAAAATTGCCACTAAAATCTGCATGTGGCGCCATCCTAATAATTACTTTTTTTTTACATAGTGATGTTAAGGATATTTCCCCATTCATTTGTGTCTTCTGCTATATACATAGTGAGTCAAAAGTCTCAGGACATCCTTTTATTTAAGAAACGAAAGGGAAAATGAAATATCTGAACACCTCAGCAAGTAATGGATGAGGGGGCCTATCTTTTAAGCTATGATCAAAACATGGTCACCATCTTGAAATCCACCATATTGGATCAAGGGCAAATTTCTCCAATAGGAAGGGTTTCATGTAGCATATCAAACCAGACCAGAATTTTCTCAGAAATCGATTGCTGCAATCAGCCTAAAAGATAGGCCCCCTCACCCATTACCCGCTGGGGTATTCAGATATTACATTTTCCCTTTCATTTCTGAAATAAAAAGGTGTCCTGAGACGTTTAACTCACCCTGCATTGATCTATTAGACAGAGAAAACCAGAGAGATGTATCCACTGCACATGCTCCATTGGAGCACCACTTCTAGGGTAGCCTCTGACTCTAATGGAACATACTGCAATTTTTTCCCTGTCAGATTCATGGAAAAACACACTTAGTTTGCCTCTGTATGAAATCCAAGAAGGTAAAGGGCTCATATACCTCTTTGAAAGCTTGCTCATGGCTCCATGGGGCTGTAATATGGCCATGTGCATGAGACCTTGAGAAGAGACTAGCCCATTATAGGAGAGTAGCAAGATAGATTCTAGTGATATCTAAGGGTTACATTAATTCTCCACATTTTCAGCCTCAAGTGACGTGAACAACTTGCCATTTTTGATAAAACTGAATTTAGAAATATGCAGTGGTTGGACCAGAACTAATGAGCGCATGTAAAAAAAAAAAAAAAAAAACACCAATATCCCCAAAAACTATAATGAAGTGATACATGGTTGCAATTATTGCTGGTGCAGGTGATTTTATCCGTTATAGGTTTAATGGCTCATTCACAGGACCGTATGAATGGGTCTGCATCCATTCCGCAATTTTTGTGGAATGGGTGTGGACCAATTCATTTCAATAGGGCTGCAAAAGATGCGAACAGCACACAGTGTGCTGTCCACATCTTTAGTTCCATTCCGCAGCCCCGCAAAAAAAAGATAGAGCATGTCCTATTTTTGTCCGCAATTGCAGAAAAGAATAGGCATCTTCTATCATAGTGCTGGCCATTTGAGGTCCACAAAATGCGGAACACACATGGACTGGTATCCGTCTTTTGTGGATCCGCAAAACACTAAGGTCTTGTGAATTGGCCCTTAAGCTGCAGTTACTTTTTGCATCAGTGATATACTGGCACTCTGACTCTCCAAATAACAGCATCTTATGTGTGGACAGGAAGACAGTTTCTCTATATATTCCTATGGGAGCCTCAATGTCATTCTCATAGGAATGAATAGAGAAGTAACTGACTTTCTGTCCTGTGTCAGTTGGAGATCAGTGTTGGTCACACAACTAAGGATCAGAAGGGAGGTTATAACTTACAAATACAGTCACTCATAAGAAGATTGTACCTTTGTACCTTTCTAACAGGTCAGAGAATAAACATTTTTGTGGGAGTGCTTCTTTAAAGATCAGGAGCCATTTTTTGAAAAACTTGCAACAACATGAGACATCCTGGAAGGGCACTTTATTATGCAACTACATTTTCATAAATCTATATGAAACCAAGTGCACATGGGTGCAAGAGATTTTTCTATTTGATCACTGCATCTTTGCCGTAGAAGACTCAGTGACATTAAAAGTGATTTAAATATATCTCCCTGGATTTTACCTTTTATTATCATAAAATGTAGAATAGTCTGATTCTGAAGGTGGAAATAATACCCAGCAAATATGTTTATTGGAAAGCATGTTTTTCCCTGATCATTAGAAGCAGTAGTCTTCAACCATCGACATGTTACATTTCTACATACAAATATATTATACAAGTAGTAAATTTGATTCCTGGCTCTGGTAAGCTATGTCACAAATCTCCCCTAACAACACAGATCACTAACTTAAAGGGTAACTAACTGTTTATATAACTGTTTTAAACTATTCTTAATGGCCTATAATTCATTTTTTTAATCATGTATTTAACTGTTTTAATGACAAAAATTAATTTCTTTTTAATGGCACTCATCGTTCAGAGGGTCTATAGGCTTTAGAATCTACACAGCAGTAAACCACTGAGGGGTATGTGGTGTACAAGTGTATGTACATGTCAGCGGTGTACTGCTATATGGATTCTAAAGCCTGTAGACACCCTGAAGTTTAGGTGCCTATTTTGTCATTAAAGCAGTAAAATAAATAAAGTATATCACAAAAACAGGCCATTTAGAATAATTTCAAATAAAGTTTTATAGATACAGTTAGTTAACCTTTAAAGGGCATCTGTCAGCAGATTTGTACCTATGAAACTGGCTGACCTGTTACATGTGCACTTGGCAGCTGAAGACATCTGTGTTAGTCCCATGGTCATGCGTGCATGCGTCGCTGAGAAAAATAATGTTTTAATATATGCAAATGAGCCTCTAGGAGCAATGGAGGCATTGTGGTTAAACCTAGAGGCTCTGCTCTCTCTGCAACTGCTGAGCCCTCTGCACTTTGATTGACAGGGCTAGGCAATGTAAACATCATTCCTGGCCCTGTCAATCAAAGTGCAGAGGGTGCAGCAGTTGTAGAGAGAGCTGAGCCTCTATGTGTAATGGCAAGGCCCCCATTGCTCCAAGAGTCTAATTTGCATATATTAAAACATCATTTTTCTCAGCAATACAGGCACATATGAACATGCGCCCAACACAGATGTCTTCAGCTACCAAGCACACATGTAACCGGTCAGCCATTGTCATAGGTACAAATCTGCTGACAGATGCACTTTAAGAAGAACAACGTCCAATAAATAAGCAATTAAGAAAAAAATAACACTGTTGGTTTTCAATATAGAAAACTTGAAATGATGGGGAAAATTATTGTATAGGCCACGGTAGTAAGTAACATTTTCCCATGTAAACTTTTGCCAACAAATATAAAACGATATAAACCAGTAGTAGACAGATCCCATTCCAGTGGCTTATAATGATGATATATTTTTTGTCTATAGATCACATCTAGATCTGAGCATTGTATGGGGAAAATCCATTTCTATGGTTCTGGTTTGTTAAAGTGTTCCATTCAAAAGAAGTTTCCGCATTCCGATGAAAGGGGTGATCTTGAACAGCAAAACAACAAATACAATAAATGAAAACCAGTTTCATGCTGCGTTGTAGGGGGAAACTGAGTTTAAAAAATGTTTTTAAAACGTTAGTTGATATAGTTAAACTATCCAACTGTTTTATGAACTACTTGCATCCCTCTTGTCTTAGCATTCCTGGATCATCTATTCTTATGACTCTCTGCAGGGACACACTCCCAACTGGTAACATTCTTCCAGACTTTCATTGCAGACTGCTGGCAATTCATTCATAACTTCTAGCAGGAATAATAAAGGAATGGCACAACATAGAGACATAAGAGTAGATGTTCCAGAATTGTTTTTACATGGAGAATGCAGACGTGTCAGGAGTCCTATTTAAAACTAAACTAAAATGCCGCCATATAGTAAACTATAGATTGATCATGTGTTTCATCACGTCAGCTGTGACTATTATAAATTTTTACAAATTAAGAATTAGGGCAGATTAATCTATAATTAAGGTGTGCGCATAACAATACAGGATTATATAGAAATATTATATACATAAGCAAAAAATTCTTTAGTATTGCTATACAAAATATAAGATGCATACATTTTCCTGTATGCTTACAAGAACTGACATTACCAAATGTCAGTTGTCAAATGTCAAAGGATCAGTCAAGAAACAAGCCAGTGCTCATTTGTCGGCTGATGGGATCTTCTATGTGGCCATAAAAATGCTTGGCAGCGCCAATGCCAGGGACGCTAATGGTCATAGTAACGATCTCTGCCCCCCTTTCAGTTTGCATCTGCTGGTGTGAAGGTTCCTCGTATAAGCGCCAATTGACTGGTTATATTGTCAATCAGTGCTTGTTTAAGGTTTGGCATTGGCCCATGTAAAAGCACCCGCAGGCTGTGACAATAGGAAAATTAAGCCAGTTCTTCACACCAGGAGTTTCTATTCTATGGTGAGTTCACTCAGACTTACATGTAATCAGGAAAGATTTCATATCCAAAAATATATTTGTTTTCAAAATGCTAAAATTCCCAAAACTCTAAAAATCCCACAGAAGAAAGCTTCTAGCTTATGTAACAGACCAGTGTAGAACTGTAAACAATATGCTGAATAGTCAGTGGTTGAGGCACATTATATGTATCATGTGGCACAGGCACTGAGTGTTTAAATGGGATATCCCACGAAATTATCACCTGTGGATAGCTCAAAAAACATGATGGGGGCATCCGACAGCAAGGAACCTCCGCAATCCCATGAACGAGGGCTCCAAGTCCCATCTCTGAATGGATTGTGAGGGGTCCCAGTGGTCGGATCCCCCACCAGCATCCGATATTTATCACCTCTGGATAGGTGATCATTTTTGCAGGAAAACGCCTGTACATTTTCTATCCAAATGTTAAATTTATCATTGGGGGAGGGGGGCATTCATCTATGCAGAAGCATTATACACAGGATATCAAAGTATACCTGCAAATGGCGGATCTGCATAATACAGGTACTGGCCATGTGCATTCCGTACTGTGGATGCGGACCCATTGACTTAAATTCGTCTGCAATCCGCAAGATATGGCAAACAATAGGACATGTCCTGTCTTTTGAGGAGCTGAGGTATGGATCGGAAGCCCATGTTAACACTAGGAAGCGCATGTGTGGGCTTTCAAGTCCGTGCCTCAGCACCGCACATGTCCTATCTTTTGCTATATCTTGCAGATCGAGAACTCATTCAAGTAAATGACTCCACACCACAATACGGGATTCACACGGCCGGTGCCCATGCATTGAAGACTACTATTTGCAGTCCGCAGCACGGGCACGGAGCCCTTACGGTCATGTGAATGAGCCCTAACGCATGGTCCATGCTGGGCCCTTCTGAGCCAGACCCTCATTGTAGCTGCTCTATGCTCCTGCTAGTAGAAGAGGGTCCTGAATTAGGGACCTTTGTGTATTAATTCTGGATTCCTTTATAGAGTATTTGAAAATATGTTTTCTGGATGAGACAACTCCTATACGGATGGTGTATTTTCTCACTCATTGTACAATGTGACAGCTGGGTTGCACTATCCGACCATTTTGCTGGCTGTATGCTTCTGTATGTTTCTATACAAAATTCCTTAGTCAGTATTTCTAACACTTAAAGGTTTATAGTGCAAACTGTATTAGCAGTAGTCTTATTGCATATTTGTTCTGATGCCATACAATAGTACATAGTCCTATGTCACTTATTCTACAAAACTGACCCAAACCATTCAACTTACAAATGACTGACCACAACACCCTAGGAATTCTGTGGTTCCGTCATTTCTAAATGTTGGTATTGGATTATGTTAATACTTCATCTAACTTCGTGCTGCAGCCCTGCAATAATCTGAAATATACTGCACATGCATAGCATATTAAATGAGAACTGAATAGCTTCTTTGCCATCCCTGTGGATAACAAGGATTATTATAACACGTTTAGAACAAAGCTAGCTGTAGTGTATTCCTCAAGCATATAGAAAATGACCTGAGTGCATATTGTTGCATATACTGGTAAGGGTTTTCTATGCATTTTCCTGCTATTCACCATAGAACACATACTGTTTGTGTTGAGATATTGAAAAATATGAATCCATAAAAACACAAAATACTCAGTTTTACCGTCTCTCATAAAATATTTTCTGAAATATAAAAGTAACTGTCCAGATATCAAAGAATTCAAGCATCTGT
The DNA here is from genome assembly GCA_900303285.1 of Rhinella marina. Classification (NCBI taxonomy): domain Eukaryota; kingdom Metazoa; phylum Chordata; class Amphibia; order Anura; family Bufonidae; genus Rhinella; species Rhinella marina. Next base: position 192,232 of record ONZH01017215.1, read on the forward strand.
ACTTGTTCCAAGATACTCCATCTCTGTGGCTTTGAACCCCTTGTGCTTCTTCTTACGGAACTCGGCAGATATCTCCTCAAAAGACTTCCCTTTCGTTTCTGGAACTTTAAAGTATGTAAATACGGTGAAACCGAACAGAAGAACTGCAAAAATGATGAAGACGTAGGGTCCACACGCTTCCTGAAATTGAAAGCAAAGACAGCAGTATATCATATCTTATACGTTCTATGTATTCTGTGAAAAAAAAGTCAAATATCAATAGATAGGACCTGTCACCTCTTCTGTCTGTTGAAATAACTACTTGCATTCTTCATGTAATAATAATTCTGGAGAATAGATTCTTATGAGACTGTGTTGTACCATTCATCTATTATTCCTACTAGAAGTTTATACATGAATTGCCATCAGTCTGCACTAAAGGTCCATCTGGGTTATACCAGTTGGAGGCGTATCTTGAACAGTTTGATACTGTCCAATCAGCGCTGTCAGTGGCAGGCTGTCCAGGGACACACCTCCAAGAGGTAGCAGCCAGATGGACTTGTATTATAGACTGCTGGCAATTCATTCATAAACTTCTAGTAGGAATAATAGAAGAATGGCACAATGTACAGTTATATCAAAAACAAGTAGTTAATACAAAAGACATGTCCGGAGAGTTAAATTGCTAGCATGTTTTTGACCATTAGGGTATGGTCCCATGTTATGGTTCTGCAGGTCTGCGTGGTTTTCAAATTACATTTTAAAATCTCAAAGGTAATTGATCGTTGATCAGTAATGTCTGCACATTTGTATGAATCCTACATAGACTTGCATGCCAACATGGGACACAGCACCGCAGCACAGCCATTATATGGGACTATAGCCTTAGGCCACTTTCACACAGCCAGTGTTTAGTCAGTGTTTGATCAGTGATTTCCATCAGTGATTGTGAACCAAAACTAGAAGCAGAGCTTATAGGGAAGTAAAGTATCATTTAAAGATTTGCAACCTGTTCTGTGCTTTTGACATGCACCTCGTTTTTGCTCGAAATCACTGATGAAAATCACTGATCAAACACTGACATTGTATGATGTACAACATATGCAAACCCAAAAAGAATAGCATTAAAACTACTCAGACAAAAAGTTGCCTAATAGCTACTAGCAGCCAGTCAGAAGAAACATAATTTTATTTTTAGATCTAAAAGGTGAACTGTAATAGATAGTTCTTGCCAAAAAGGCCAATTTTCTCTAAGACAAATTTGATCTATGGGTGAAAAAATATACAACAAATGTGATTTGAGATGCTTTTATGCAAAACAGTATCCCATGGAAGACAATGGAATATATTGTGATGTCCATTTCCAATTTGCTTTGGTCTCAAAGTCATTTCAGTTATCAGAAGACATGTATCGTTGTGTATATTCATGTTATATTCACAAGGCAAGGAATGATTAATACGGTTTAAATGTGGCTGAATACTCACTGCGATGTACTGGAAACACATTCCAATGATGAAGTTACATGTCCAGTTGCAGAATCCGGATATTGCCATAGCTGCAGGTCTAGGACCTTGGCTGAAAAGCTCAGCAACAATGAACCATGGAATGGGACCAGGCCCGACTTCAAAGAATATTACAAATAGAAAGATGGCAACCATGCAAAGATAGCTCATCCAGGCATGGTTATGCTAGAAGACATAAAGAATTGTCATTAATTTCTATGACCTTGATGGTCAGTCTTAGTTAATCATTAGCAGGCATTTCAACAAGCGAATCTATACTGGATGTACAGTATCAGTTTATATGACACTGTTACAGGAATATTACCTTTAATTATATTGCTAAGTAATGATTTGTATATTAAAACAATACACAAACTATCATCTGATATTTGGCTACGAAGAGTTGTAGCACAGAAAACTCCAAATGCCCCCATTAACCCTCTGCTACATTTTCAATGGCAGCACTGCTCCTGTCTGTACAGGGGTGAACCACCAATGAGGCCAAATGAGGCGATCGCCTCAGGCAGCACCAGGTAGGGGCAAGAGAGGAGCAGGCGAAGGGCCATGGGCTGAAGGGAAGGGGTTAGTTTAAGAAACTGGCATTGGGGAGGGAGGGGCACTTTTTCAGTTTTCGCCCCAGGCACCAGAAAGGCTAGGTGCACCTCCGAGTCTGTACGACACAAGATGGTATTGCTCACATCATTTACCTATGTGAGTACCTCTCTAATTCCCTGTCCTCCTGCACAGACACTAAATAATGGCTAAACACGTTCAGAGCATGTACAGATATATGAACTCCCGTCTGCGCTTGCGCTGAACATGTTCAGCCATTCGTCAGTGCCTGCTCAGAAGAGTAAGATAGGGACAAAGCCAGCAACCACAGTCCAATCCAGGAACAGCAGGGGGAAGCAATGGGGGAAGTTTAGAGAATTTTAGAAATTTGACTAGATAGTGGCCAAACTCTTCACTTGCTGTTTTGTTTCTATATCTACCCATTTATGATATATATATTTTTTTATTTTTTATTTTATTTATTTATTTATTTTATCTACATGGTTGTTTATCTTATCTTTGTATTCATAGGGTTTCCTATTACAACGCAGGCAGTTTATATTATATCTTACCAGTAAAGCTAGAGCAATTGTCATGATTACTGCACAAACACACATTCCTGCCAAGCCAATGAGATAAAGGGATCTTCTTCCAGCTCTCTCCACAAGAAACACCTGTAATGTAGCATATGAGGGTGTCAGGATTACTCCAGTCTGATCCATTAATATAACAGACATTCAAATAAAAACATGACTCCTTCATGAACCAACATCACAAAGAATTCATAAAGTGATAAAGTCTTCTTCGTATGTTTCTTATATATATTTCTCACTAGGATATGCCCCCATTGTCTTATAGGTGCGGGTCTCCGTCGGCTTCATAGAAATGAATGGGAGCCGGGCCGCGCTTGCGCGGTGCGCTCCCATTAATTTCTATGAGCGAAGCGGGGAGCTGCGCCTGGTGGTGGTCGGACCCCGGGAAACCCGGGGTCCTTCAGGCTCAGAGCTCCCCCGCTTCGTTCGTTCTCCCGCTGGGACCCGCACCTATAAGACAATGGGGGCATATCCTAGCGATATGCCCCCATTGTCCAAGATGGGATAACCCCTTTAATATCCATTCGCTGATGATGTAACAAACCAAACCCTCAATGATCAGTTTTTCCCGGAAGCCTAGCACTTTGAGTGGAACAGGTAGCTCAGTTCAAAGAGTGGTTTCCGTGTGGATTGCTGCAGCTCATTTCGCACTGAAGGGAATGGAAGCTGAGCTGCAGTAACCTGGCACGGCCACTACACTTTGAATATTAAAAAAAGTATATATCTTAAAAGTTACACTGACTACTGAACCTCATTATACCCTTGACAACTCCTGGCCTGTGCAGATGATCTCTCAGCAGGCATTTCATTATCATTACAGGCAGCATTACAATAATGAAAGGTAACACCTATATATGTAGATAACACTGGATCACAACACATTCTCAAAGAAAGAGAATTCTGGAGCATCTTTGTTTAGAACTCTATGTTGTGCCGTTCCTCTGTTATTCCTCACAAAAGTTCATGAATAAAATGTCAACTGGGTGTTACCACTTAGGGGTACTATTCAGTCAGTGCTAACAGTCCCAGTGTGTGCATGGACACACCCCTATGACAAGGGAAATGGTAACACCAAGCAGTCAATTTATTCATAAGTATTCTGGATGAATAACAGAGGAACGACACAACACAAAGTCATAAGAATAGATGCTCCAGAATATTATTTATGGAGAATGTGAGTATTTCTTTAAACAGACATGTCGGGAGTGGTTTTAGTTAAGTAAGTTTATATAATAGATAGAAAGCTTCTTTCCTATTTTGTTGGTACTTTCCACATTTTAACTATTCAAATATTACCTAGCTTGTTCAGTAATAAATAACAGGCTGCCAAAGTTTCTAATGCAATTTTGTGGGTGTCAGCATTTAATGTGCGCTTGACCTTGAGGTTTGAGATAAAAAAAAAAAAATGCTTACAGGCTAAAATACTCCAGCGCTCTGCCAGGTGAACTTATAATGTCAGCAATGTACCTTAGACTAATTTCAGCAGCGCTCTTTCTCACTCTCTGACCTAGATTAATCAGAGCACCAGACAGTTGTCTGCCCTCTTGTAGCCACAATATGGCACAACCTGCCGAGCTGGACTACATGAGAGAGAATAGACCACATGCCTGTTAGTAAAAGAACATTATGTCTTGCACATAAAGTTAATAATTGTGTTGACATTCGGATATGCCATCAATGGCAGATAGGTGCGGGTACCACCTCTAGGACCCACTCCTATCTCCAGAACAGGACCCCGAAGTGAAGGAAAGCAGACTGAGCATGCATGGCGTGCTCTCTATTTATCGCTATGGGAGTTCTGACATTAGCCACGTGAGTGTGCTAAGCTGTTTTCGGAATTCCCATAGCAGTGAAAGCAGAGCGCAACACGCAAACGCGGCCACCTCTACATTCACCACTGTCAGACTGCCGAAACTCCATTAGCGGTGAATGGATGAGTGGCTGAACAAGAGCGGCTTCGCTCTGTTCACTCAGTTGTCAAATTATTCATACATTTCTAGGAGGAATAACAGAGAATTGCCAGCATGCAGAGTTCTAACAAAAGATGTTCCAGAATTCCAGTTAATTGACCTGTCAGGAGAGCTGATGGGTCTTCTTTGGTAAAGATTTAAATCTGTCTATGGTATTGTGGATTTTTGGGCTTCTTGGGTTTTTCAAAGGCCACATTCACATAGCAATGGAAAAAAAAAGTTAAAAATAGCAAAATGATCCATTTTCAACAGCCGTTATTAACAGCTGCCTTTCTGAGAAAAAAGGCCATTAAAGGGGTATTCCGGTTACCATAAATATAACTTATGTTTTAGACTAATTCATCATCAATAATTACCTAATGTAATTTTCACATATTTACCGTTCACTAGTTATAAGTAGCTTTCTTCCTCTGCTACCCACTGTGTTTCCTCATAAGTTACCATTGCATCGACCTGTAGTTCTGAGCCTTTGTCAGGTCGAGCATGCTCAGTGTGTTGCTATTAATTCTCTAGCTAAATGTCTTGTGAAACAAAGGGAGTGTCAGTGTGCTGCTGATTGGTCAGTAGAGGGGGTGTGTCTGGGCTGGAATATCAGGCAACCAATCCATAAACATCAACACTCACAGCAGGAAAGCTAGGGATTGTGGGGATTGTAGTTTTGTGAGTGAAGATCAGGAGCCATGATACTCAGAGTGTGCTGCAGGCTCACGCTCTGGTTATATGTATAGGTATGGGTTCTGGTCGGGTCACAGCTTGCAGCCTTAATGCAGTTTTTCAAAAATTAAGTTACATTGTATGGGGACTGTCTGTCCGTAAAAACAGAATAGGGTATTTCTTTTTTTTTTTTATGGTTGTTATTCACGGTCCGTTAAAAAAAAACGAAAAAAACTACAGTGTGAATAGAAGGAAAGGGGAATGCCGTTGCATTGTATGTATTTTCCTTTCCTTGTGCATTTAGCCATAGCAACGTGCACCTGCGCACTGGGATGTGCTGACTGAAATTCCCCTTTTTTTCTTTGTAAGTTTGTACTGGAGGTGTGGCTACTCCATTTGGTTATGCACTCCTGACTAGCCCGTCTGCCCCATAGGTGGATTTTAATTAGTGTAACTATAAAGTGGACTCGGCATGCATGTTGGCACCTGCATCCCTGTATTAGTGGAGGCCTTTGAAGCACCAGAAATGGCAAAAGGCAGAGGGAATCCAGCATGCATGTATAACCAACACCCCCTGATTCCTGATTATACGGAAGCCAAGGTTGGCACATAACAGGTAGGAAACAGTGTTAGGTTCCCGTCCTACAGAGATCACCTTGACGATTTGGTAGACGGGCCCAGATAATTTTGTACAAAATATATTTGCCAAGAATCTCTAATTTACTAAACAAGCATAGCATTAGCTTCAGAATACCTCATATCACTATGGCATTTTGTGCTTTATCTGGTTGGCAGTGTGCCGTTGCATTGTATGTATTTTCCTTTACAGTGTGAATAGACCTGTAAATGGTTCTAAAAAACGTCTGTGTGAAAGCTGTTAAAAAAAAAGTGAAACTGAACCAATAGGACATTTATTCCTATTATTCTAGAAATAAGCGTATGTGGTGAACCGCTTCAGCAAATAATACAAAAAGACTTACCGATACAACAGTGAAAACTGTGTTGACTGCACCAACCCCAATGGTCGCATATACTGGTTGGCTAATTCCAGATTTGGAAAAAATGCTTGTTGAATAGTAAAATATCTGTTGAGAGATGAGCATTAATTATGATTAACATGGATCTTATACTACTGTGCAAGAGATATGATTTGGAATCATTTGTCATTAAAAGGGAACATCTTGCCATGAAAAAGCAGTGCAATTTGCAGGTACCATGTTATAGATCAGGAGAAGCTGAGCAGATTGATATATAGGAAAATATTCAGTAAAACTTGTAATTTATACATTTAAACCTCAGCTTTTTCTAGGTGTAAGAGTCATGTAAGCAATCCTATCGGTGATTGACAGCTAACTCTTCATGACTAAGAATACAGGGAAGGCTGTCAATCCCTGGTAGGACCGCCCACATGACTCCTAAACCTAAAAAGAGCACAGGTTTAAAATAATGAAGCCTCTTTCAGACGAGCGAGTTCCACCTATCAGACAGAGTGAGTATGCAGCAGTTCCCGTCTTGACCTCCCAGCACTGACAGCCTCGCATATTGATTTATTATGTTATGTAGCCCTTACATTTCTGGAATGTATTGGATAACACGGACAGCATTATGTCAGTGTTATCCAATACATTCTAGACCTCTAATGCTTACATAGCGTCATAAATCAATATAATGCTATGGGACCCCGGCATAGCTGGGAGGTCAGGATGGGAGCTGCCGCATACTCACGCTGTGAGTCTGATGCGTGGGACTCGCTCTTCTGAAAGGAGCTTAAATAACAGATTTTTACTGAATATATACCTATAGAACTATATATCAGTCTGCTCAGCTCCCCCTTCTCTATAAGACATTGCCTGAAGATTTAACTCATTTCATGGTGAGAGGTTCCCTTTAATTAAACAGAAGCTGTGTTTACATGAGCTTTGACTGGTTATTGTCAGTAACACAAAGAGATGAGTTTAGTAATAGCTTATACAATATTTGGGGTTTATTTAGAACATATGGTAATTGCTGGACCAGAGGCATATAGGCTATTAATATTTCATCATTAGTTTACAGGTTTAATAGTTTACATTAGTTTACACATTTAGTTTACAGGGAGGAAGGTGCGGCCAGATACCAGACCAGTATGGCCCAGCTTATCTCCCAAGCTCCTCACTTTTTATTTGTGGTGGACTGTTCAGCATCAATCAAATGTGTAGTGGGGCTGAACAAGCATCTGTCATCATGATCAACCCTATTGAACCAGGTATAATGCCTATTAGAGTTAAATGGGTTTCCCACCACTGGATAACCACCCCACAATGCCCAGACGTGCGATACTGACAATTAGTGTTGAGCAAAGCGAGTTTCAGATGATTCATCCGAAGTCGATTAGTTCAAAACTTCAGAATAATACTGTACGGAGATTTGTCTCTGTACAGTATTAGAATGTATGGGCTCCAATGAGCTGAAGTTAGTTATTCATGAAGTCACTCGTGACTTTGTTGAATAACTTCGGTAGTTGATTTTTAAAGTGGAAAACTACTTTAAAACTTGAAACCGAACTCAGCTTTGGTCCTGAGGTAATAGTTGAAACCCATATGGAGACAGATCTCCATACAATATTATTCCGAAGCTTTAAACAAAGCGACTTTGGTTGAAGCATCCAAAGCTCGATTTGCTTAACACTACTGACATTATATACCTGGTCCCCAATGCTGATTTCCTTCTGGATAGCTCCATGGCCATGTTTGCATCTACACCGTGTGCAGATAACATACATCGATGGGGGGTACAGCAAATGGCAGGCCACAGTGCTGACCTGTTTCTTTTGTGGCACATGTGATGTCATCCCCCATCGACAGATGTTATCTGCACATGGGGTAGATGCAAAGATAGCCATGGAGCAATCTGGAAGGAAACCGGCATCAGGGTCCAGGTAAGTATTGTCAGTATTGGGGCATTATAGTCTAGGCATTGTGGGGGAGTTGTTCAGTGGTTTAATTCTAATGGGTTGATCATGATGACAGAAGCTTGGTGACTAAAATGACTTTTTCTCTTTGCAATTTATATTACTATTGCAGAGAAATTCTTATTTTTAGTTCTATGTAAATGAGGTGCTCAGAGCACTGAGGGACTGGCCTAGCCCATCAGAGCACCACTTCATTTCTGCTGGTTTCTACTCCCCCTCCCCTATTGAGATTGACAGGGCCAGCCATTCTTAGTGCTCTGATGTCTGGTTAGAAAAAGCAGGGATTTAATTGTATAAATTACAAGTTTTACTGAATCCATTTTCCATAAAACAACATATCAATCTGCTAAGCATCTCCTGCTCTATAACCTGCTGCCTGTTGCATTGCATTTTGTTTTGACAGGTCCTCTTTAAGAGAGCTAGGAATTTAATGCATGAGGCGGTCTGTCTAATTGCTCTCTCATGCTTCACCTTCCTTATTGTTAGTCTCTTATGGTCAGTGAAAGACCATGGATCTTTCTCTTTTTTTATTAACTTAATGAAGAGGTGTACTTTAATTCTTCCATAGGTACAGTAGTCTGAGCATTCTCCACATTAGATTTTTTTTTTAAGAAAATATCAACCCTGCTAAGTTGCACATGCAAGTATATAGTGCATCTTAATTTTCTTACCCCATTGATTCCAGAAAACTGCTGAGAGATGTGTAATACCAGAGAGACAAGGAGCGGCTGTCTGTAATTTGGGGATTTAAAGAGCTGAATAATAGACACTTTCTTTTCACTGGCTGCTTCCTCCTTTTCCCTCTTCATCTCCTCAATATCTTTGGAGGGATCATAGTCTCCCTTCAGTCTTCTCAGAACTACAAACAGAAGATTGGTATATGACATGACTAACAGAATAATGGAACATAGTATGTAAAAGCCAGGAACAATGTGGCGAGCATGGCACATTTCAGGCAGTGTTACTCTTTTAATGCAACCTATCAATCTATTATATATAACCAGAAGGTTTATGCAATCAGAAAAAAATCATTTTTATCAATGTATTTATTTGCTGAAGCAGAGTGATTGACAGGATAATAAGTTTTGTAATAATTGAAATAAAGTATAGTATATAAACAAAGTATTACGTCCTCAGTTCTCATCAACTCCTTGTCATGGACAGTCGAGAACTGAGCAACAGTTGAAGATGTTCTTGGGTTTAGGCCTGATTCAGATGGTCATATTTGTGTCCATTGCACACATGGACACATGCACACATAGAAGTAAATGGTGCTATGCACACCATAGGGCATACACAACTTTGGTCCATGTCTCACAGAACTTGGACCTGGACAACAGAGAAGACAATAGTCTCTAGCGCGCTCGGGTTATATGTCCTACACTGTCATAATTCCTTGTTAATAGACCATGGTCCCCTAATCAAGACTCTCTCTATTAATCAAAGCAATGGGTAGCTGCAAATGGCGTCTCTTATTCTTGGCAACATCTTGATTTCTAATGCTTTCTAATGCTGCAGGGAAGTTGAAAGCTTGCAACCATATTACAGGTTCACAGCAGTGAGAAACAGCAATCAGCTGGGAAAACTTCTAAGAAAAGGGTTTATCTAAAGCAGACATTCTCCTTACAGAGGACCTGTCACCTTTCCTGACATGTTTCTTTTAGTAAATATGTGTATTCTCCATGATATAACATTTCTGGATCATCTTTTATTAAAACTATATGTTGTGCCCTTCCTCTGTTATTATTACTAAATTGACAACTAGTTGTTACCATGTTCCTTAGGGTGTGTCCCTACTCCGATACTGTTAGCACTGATTGGACCGGGTCAGAGTGTCTAGGAACTACTGGTAACGCTCACTTATCGATGTATTTATAAATTTCTAGTAGTAATAACAAAGGAACACTACAACACAGTTCTAAGAAAAGATGGCTTTAGTTATTACATTTATTTATTTAGAAAATAGGATGTTGAACAATTTTCTAATATACATTTTTTTAAAAATTTTGCTCACAGACCATTATTATATCCATTTAATAGCCTCTCCCTAAAGAGAGAAAATGGTATTTGGCCATCACAAGTATCATGTGACCTGGCTTTCAATTAACTGCCAAGTATCCAACAAGATAATAGTAGTATATTGGGAAGCAGAACAGATATAGAATATACAGTATTGCTACCTGCAGCAAAATCTCAACATCATGTCTGTCAGTGTCTGTATAGAAGCAGATTTGTGTGTGTTTTTGTTTTTTACTTTAAATTTTAACAACATGACAACATCGCCTAGAGACAGGCAGTCATTTTACAACATCATCTAGAGACAGGCTGCAATGTAAATACACACAATGATGTAGTTACTGCCATAACCACAATACAATCATGGTTCCAACACTAGTTTTATTTACTTATCACATGGATGGGGCCCCTGTGATGACCCTGCACATGTCGGTCATGTAACACTGTTGCTTACTGAATGTCAGAAATGATATGGTGTGAAGGATGTCATATGACTGATGCCATGTTCCAGTTAGGCCATGGATACATTACACAGGACTGATACATGGGCTATACCATTCCACTGCATATAGGGGTCACCTGCCTAATATAAGAAAGTTATGTATTCATAATTTCAAATGCATGTGTGTTTGGAAATTGTATATAAGCAAATAAGTTAAAAAAAAAATAAAAATTGGAATACTCCTTTAACCCTTACACTCCCAGCGCCGTACATGTATGGCTCTGGGGCGATGCGGGCGTCATGGCTGGCAAGTCTCTGCTGTTTCTAACAGCAGAGACTTGCCGCTACTTACTAGATCGGCGGCGTCTTCCTGGGCGTATAGATGCCGTGATCACACGTGATCACGGCATCTAGTTGCGTCTGAAACCGGGGTGTCTGTACACCATATGAAAACTGTAATCCTCGCTGGTGAGGATTACAGTTTTCATAGTGCAATTCTTATTCTGGCCACTAGATGGCAGGCCAGGATAAGAGATGAGCAATTCTTGGATTTATCTGAGTCTAGAAAATCCCTGATTGCTCATAAAGAAAAAAAAAAGCCACAATATATCAGCCCATATTTGAGCTTTCAAATAGTAAAAATTTTTTTTAAAAAAATGTTAAAAATATATATAAAAAATAAAAAAGATATAAAAGTTCAAATCACCCCCCTTTCCGTATAATTAAAAAATAAATACCTAAATAACAATAAATATAGACATCATGGGTATCACCATGACCGAAAACGCCCGTACTTTTAAAATATAAAAAAAAAATTTCAATACGGCGAATTGTGTGGCGGAAAAAAGCGTCCAAATGGCGATTTGCTGTTTTTTGTCCCTTTTTTTTTCTAAAACAAATTAAATAAAGTGATCAAAAAGTCATACACACCCCAGAATGGTATCAATAAAAACTTCAGATCGTCCCGCAAAAAATGAGTCCCCATACAGCTCTGTACACATAAATACCAAAAAGTTATAGGGGTCAAGATATGACAAGGAAAAAAAAAAAAGGGCAACTTTCTAATTATTTTATCACTGATTATTTCATCAAAACGCAGGAAAAACTATACATATTAGGTATTGCCGGATTCATACTGACCAGTAGAATGAAAGTAATGGGTCAGTTTTAATGCACATCGAACGCTGTAAATAAGAAACCCATAGAACTGTAGCGGAATAGCGTTTTTTTTGCAATTTCACCTGATTTGGAATTTTTTTCCCGCTTCCCACTACACCATATGCAATATTAAATGGTGGCGTTGGAAAGTACAACTTGTCCCGCAAAAAACAAGCCCTCATACAGCTATGTGAACAGAAAAATAAAAGAGTTATGGCTGTTTGAAGGCAGAGAGCGCAAAACGAAAATGCATAATCGAAAAAACCTCCGGTACTGAAAGGGTTAAGTTTGTTATAAATAATAAGAACTTTGATGTTACTTTTAAGTTGAGAGCAGGACAGTTCAAATAACTATCAGTCTGTAGTAATAACAGAATACTATAAGATATGTGAATGAGGAGAGACTTCAGCCTCTATCGGTAAGGCAATACTGGTTTGGGTTTTACTTATTTAATAATCTTGAATTCTGTGAATTCTGTGTATCTATGTTTTATAGTCAACTATCATGATTTCTAATTTTCTAGATTGCTCTTTAAATATATAGTCTTTGGTTGGTTTCTTTCTTGTTTTTCTTCCCTCTAGAGATCATCACACATTAGATTTCTTCAGTGAACAGATAAATGAAGAACATGTATTGCTCCAGTGGAGCAGGATGTGCTTACATGTGGGTAAGCAAAAACTGGAATGAACTGTCTGTTTCTTTCTGTTAATTGGATAGGGCATAAATTAATGTTCTATGCATCAGCACACATGCAGAAATTTAGTAATTTTGGTTAGTTTCATATTTTAGTGAGGAATATGTAATAAATTACTAACATCTTCATTTACACTACAAACTATTAAAAAAAGAAACTATAAGGAAAAAGTTTAACTTTTTTAAACCTGGCAGCAGGACCTGATGCTCCCAATGTCACAACTAGGGATGAGCGAACCCGAGTTCGGTAAATGTTTTTTACAGTAGAAATTAATTTATGAAGTTATTACGCTAAGTCTTCCAAGACCTCGCGAAGTTATAACTTTGGCTCCTCATAGCCAATACATTCTAATACTGTACGGATCTCTGGCTCCATACAGTATTAGAACAAAGTTTTATTCGAATCGACTTTGGATGTTTCATCCGAAGTCGATTCGCTCATCCCTAGTCACAATATCACATGGTCATGATTTTTTTTAATTTGTTGACACTAGTGGGGTGGGGAGAGATTATATATACTGAGGGCACTAGGGGTGTCATTATATGTCTTGGGGTACTACAGAGGTGCATTATTTATACTGGGGCACTATTGAGGTCATTATATAAACTGAAGGAACTGTGGGGGGCACAATATATACTGAGGGCACTGCAGGGGTTCGGTTAAAAAAAAGCCAATGAAATTCCTCCATTTTTAGGAGTTTTTCGAAGAGTATTTAATTGAGTTTTTCCTGCTTGCCCATTGACTTCTATGAAATCCTTAATTCAATCTGCTTCCAAGAAGTAATGTCAATTCTAAAGTGTTTTTCAACTCAGCTGCTTTTTATGTTTTATATTGTGTGCACAAGGCGGAGCTTTTAACATTAAAGTCAATGGGGAAACTATTGATCACGTTTTAAATGTGGATTTAACGCCCATTTTCTGTTGCTGAATCAGTGGCAAATTTCAGCTGTGTTAACATACCCTAAATTCACTGCCTTCTGGCAGCAGCTAATATCCAGCTGGAATACTGAAAGCTATCATGCCCACTTTTTATTTCCCTGAACATCTGCCATCAAGGGAAAGTTGGGAGATCCCCTCACAGTTGATCATTTTTGATCAATTTGTATGTAGACCTATACTAAGACATTACTATCGCAGAAAATTGGCATAAAAAAGTAACAAAGTTTGGTGCACACCATATTTTCACAATTTTTTTTTACTTTTTTGGGGTTTGGAGCCCCACACAGACACCAAAACCACAGCAAATGATATATTCCTCTCTAAGTCCAAAATGGTCAAATGGAGTAGAGATGCAGAGCTATCTTTCATTAAAAAAATAAAATAATAATAATTTATGAGTATTTATTACTATAATACCAAGATATTCTGCAGCACAGTGCTGTCCTAAATTCCACCATTCAGTCTGTCCTAAATGCCGCAGGCAGCGTCATCTATCTGTCCACCCGCTATACTGATACTACTAGCCTGTGCCAGTCAGCTCACTGGTTGCCCATCCACCACAGAATACAGCCTAAACTTCTCACCCACTAAGCTCTCCACACCCCTATACATCTCCTCCCATATTTCCGTCTACCACCTTACACATGATCTCTGCTCTGCCAGTGATCTAAGATATGGGCAGCAAGGTGGCTCAGTGGTTAGCACTGGTGCCTTGCAGCTCTGGGGTCTTAGGTTCGTATTGGACCGAGGACATCTGCATGGAGTTTGTATGTTCTCCCTGTTGTATGTTGTGTGGGTTTCCTCCGGGTACTCCGGTTTCCTCCCACACTCATAAGACATACTGATAGGGAACTTAGATTGTGAGCCCCATTGGGGACAGCACAATGCCAATGTCTGTAAAGCGCTGTGGAATATAGTAGTGCTATGTTTTTAAGAAAGTGCATAAAATGAATAAATAAAAACATGTTTCATAATTTGAACCTCTCACTCCTGTCTTCAAGACTTTTCTCAAGCTGCACCTACTCTCCGGAATGCAATTTTTCAGGCAGGCTGATCATTCTTCCTAAACAGCCTCTTCCCTTAGTAAACGCCTTCCCCCCCAACTCTTCAGATTTAAACTCGATCTTCTGACAGTAATCCCCACACCCGAAACACTAGCACATGCAGTTCGGCCTACACCACTCCTTTCAGTACAAAGATCGCTGGACCACTTAATATAACAATCAACTACCTTTTGTGTCCTCCCCACTTCCTCATAGATTGTAAGCTCTTGCGAGCAGGGCCCTCACTCCTAGTTTCAGTTGTATATTAGCTGGTAACTTTGTGATATCTTTTATTTTGTACATGAACCCTGTGAATTGTAAAGCGCTGCGGAATACAGTGGCACTATGTAATTAAATATTATTATGATATAACAATCAATCATAACAAATGAGATAAAAGGAGAAGGTTTACAATCTAAATGGAATAGGAGGAGTGCCATAATCAGTATATGGTCTCCTATGTTGGCCTCGGGATTATAAATGAAGCTGCATGGACATGTCACCAGTCTATAACACGGATATAAGGTACAGAGGGATGTGATGGAGAACTGGTTGGTGACAGAATAGAGTGGCAATATTTCTGACCAGGTCAGGTTGTGGCGGAGATGTACGTCTATGCAGCATTTTGGAGAGAGCTCTGTAGAATAGAAGAAAGGTTTAGTGCTAGAAGCAGATAGCCAATGACCTGTTATTCTTGGCGGGTCTGACCAACAATGCACTAGGTGAGAAATTATTAGGACCTGGATTCATGTTTTACCTCCAGTAGGGAAGTAGAGTAGATACGAGAGATGTGACAGGATTGGGATATGGATTGAATGTGACGAAGAAAGTATAACTTCAAAACACCAGGCATGATGTCTAGGTTGTATGGTTGTGTTACACAGATAGAAATGCCAGGTTTAGGCAAACAGGAAACAGAGGGAACAAACATTGGACGAGATACCATGTACGAGACCAATTTTAGACATTTTTCAGATGCCTCTCATTTTAAACTAGGAACTGTAATTTATCAGGTAATAACTGGGAAAAACCACCAAATAATTAACCTCAGAGAAAAGTTGACTTCAGCAGAAAAGCATTATAGAAAGGAAATGCCTAGTGTCATCAAGTGGACAATTGAGTCACCAAGGTATTATCAACTGTGGAACATGGTCCACGTTCACAGCCAGACAATGCGGATTCGTTGTCATATGTCTACAGTTAATGGGCACAATATGCTCTTTCCCCTGGGTCTGGTCTTTTATTAGTTGATTGGCTGCTCGATTACATGGGCCAATTATCAGGAACGAGTGTTCATATTCTCGATAATTGGCATAAAATTGTGCAGTCTAATGGGGCTTTAGGGGTCCCACTGATGGGAACCCCCACTGAGTGTGAGTAGGGGGTCTTTTGTACCACCCTATGAATGAATTGGTGGTTGAACATGCAATTTGCTTTACCATTCATCCTGTACAGCTCTAACTGGATTGGCAAAGTGCTTAGAGAGGGTTTTAAAAAATAAAAGAAGAACTAACTGATTCCTACCCACCATTCCTGTTCTGCTTAATTTCTAAACAGCTGTGTATAGGCAGTGATATGTCAATCACAGGGTGCACAGCATAGGGAGGGCAAAAGGGAGACACTTCTCCGCAGTCTTGCAAAATGCAACTGCCCACGACCAAGTTCCTTGTGATTTCAAAAATGTACATTTTGAATTTTTTATTCAAAAATATAAAAAATAAAGTGTATCATGACTACCTACACAAATCCACACTAACCACAGTAAATCAATATATTTGTTCTGCAAGGTGATAGATTGTGTTTTCTAGCATTAACTATTTGTATGTTATCTTTGTTAACTTTTAACCAATGTTAAGAATTCTGTATCCAGGCAATCATAAGTGTTCAAGAAAACCTAGAGCCAACTCAAGTAACAAGTTGCTGAGGGAGAAAAAAAACTAATTATGACTGAAAACCTTTGCTAGTTCAATTCAAATCTCTAATTTTTTGTACTCTCAAATACATTTTCATGATCGGCAGCTAATGAGCAGTTTGTCTATACTTATCTTACTGACCTTCATAAAGACTACGTTAACTATGTTTATGTAATATTAGGCCCTGTACATATATACATTGTGTGTATATATATATATATATATATATATATATATATATATATATAATTGAGCTGAACTATCAAATGATCACATTATTTAACCTGCAGAATAAATGTCACAAAAAAGATAAAAAAATAAAAAAAAACATATATATGCCTAAATAGTACCAATGAAAATGTCAACTGGTCCAATAAAAAAAACAAGTTGTGGCATAGATGAAAAACTATTTTAAAAAAGTTATGGCAGTATATTGTGTCACAAAAAAAATGATTTTTTTTTTCAATAAGTTGTTTTTATTGTACATTGTACTTCAATATTAAAGTGGGGTAATATTCTTCAGGATAGGTCATCAATATCTAATCACCTGGGATCCAACACCCATCACCCACGTGGATCAGCTGTTTGAAAGGGTAGCAGCGCTCATGGGAGCTCTGCTTTTTCTTCAAAAATTATCTGCACGACATCTCCTTGGTAGAGGCGGCACAGTGTAATTACAACTGCTCATCCCATTCACTTGAATGCAGCACTTGGAAGCAGCAAAAACATTTATAAAAAAGCACTGCAGCAAAGTCAGCAAAAACAATACAAGTAACACTGTGAAACCATCCTTGGTGCAAGGTCATGCCAAATATAAACCCTATAAAATATTTTGTTACATATATCAATAGTTATTGGGCCACAAACTAAGTTACTACTGTCTGCAGTAAGAGAAAAATCAGAAATTATGGTATTATGGAGAAGAGAGCACAGTGATAGATCTGTAGTCTTTTCATCGTTAGCACTTATGTATTCACTCAGCTTAGTCTTTTTATATTTTATAGTGCAAGAAAACTTAAATACTTTGGATTTATATTTTTTTAACTATGATTAACCCGTAGGATACCAGCACCGTAGCTGTACGGCGCTGCGGACTGTGATTTAAATCCCAGTGCCGTACAGCTATGGTGGGCTGATCGGGCAGGTCCATCGGCAGGGGTCCGGCCGTTCCTGTTAGCCATGTCTCTGCCGATGCCAGTGCATTAACCCTAGCTGTGCCGTGGTTAGTGCTGACCACGGCATGTGGAATATCTGTGGCTACGGTGACGGGGGCCCGATGGTTGGGAAGGCAGCCCGATGCCTTCAATGGGCATCGGGCTGCCTT
Source organism: Rhinella marina (assembly GCA_900303285.1). Classification (NCBI taxonomy): domain Eukaryota; kingdom Metazoa; phylum Chordata; class Amphibia; order Anura; family Bufonidae; genus Rhinella; species Rhinella marina. Next base: position 209,961 of record ONZH01017215.1, read on the forward strand.
CCATGTAAGCCTGGGAGACCCAGCCCCCTGGGTCTCACAGGCAAGCAGGCTGTAAGTGTATTACACTGTGTAATACACTTACAGCCAATGCATTACAATACAAATGTATTGTAATGCATCGTACAGGGGATCAGACCCCTAAAGGTTGAAGTCCTATAGTGGGACAAAAAATAAAGGAAAAAAGTGTTTTACATAATAAAAAAAAAAGAGTTTCAAGTAAAAAAGCACCCCTTTTCCCATAATTAAGTTATAAAAAATTGTAAAAAAAAAAAAAAAAGGAAAAAAAAAGAAAAGTAGACATATTAGGTATCGCTGTGTCCATATCGACTGGCTCTATGAAAATATCACATGATCCACCCCATCAGGTGAACGCTGTAAAAAAAACAACAAAAAAGATGTGCCAAAAGCCATTTGTGAGCCATTTTGCCTCACAAAAAGTGTAATACCAAGCGATTAAAAAGTTGTATGTACTCCAAAATGGTAACAATCAAACCGTCATTTCATCTTGCAAAAAATTAGACCCTATCTAAGACAATTGCCAGAAAAGTTTTAAAAAAATATGTCTCTCAGAACATAGCAACACAAAAACAAGATATTATGCTATTCAAAAATCCTTTTACTGTGTAAAACCTAACAAAAATAAAAATAATAGACACATTGGGTATTGTCGCGTCCATATCAACCTGCTCTATACAAATATCACATGATATGCTCCCTCAGATGAATGCTGTAAAAAATAAAAAAACTGTGCCAAAATAGCCATTTTTTGTCATCTTGCTTCATAAAAAGTGTACTACCAAGCGATCAAAAAGTCATATGTATTCCAAAATGGTACCAATCAAACAGTCATCTCATCCTGCAAAAAAAATGAGCCCGAACCTAAGACAATCACGAGAAGAAAAAATAATATTGCTCTAGAACAGGCACGCTCAACCTGCGGCCCTCCAGCTGTTGCAAAACTACAACTCCCATCATTCCTGGACAGCCTTCAGCTATAAGTCTACAGAAGGGCATGGTGGGAGTTATAGTTTTACAACAGCTGGAGGGCCGCAGGTTGAGCATGCCTGCTCTAGAACATGGCAACACAAAAACAAGATTTTATTCTGTTCAAAAATGCTTATACCATGTAAAACTTAACAAAAGTTAAAATAATAGACACATTAGGTATGGCCACATCCGTAACAACCTGCTCTATAAATATATCATATGATATACTCTATCAAGTAAATGTTGTAAAATTAAAGTAAATAAAAACCATGCCAGAACAGTCATTTTTTGTCACCTCCCCTTACAAAATGCTAGTGATCAAGTGATCAAAAAGTCATATACAGTACAGACCAAAAGTTTGGACACACCTTCTCATTCAAAGAGTTTTCTGTATTTTCATGACTATGAAAATTGTAGATTCACACTGAAGGCATCAAAACTATGAATTAACACATGTGGAATTATATACTTAAAAAAGTGTGAAACAACTGTAAATATATCTTATATTCTAGGTTCTTCAAAGTAGCCACCTTTTGCATTGGTTACTTCTTTGCACACTCTTGGCATTCTCTTGACGAGCTTCAAGAGGTAGTCAACTGAAATGGTTTTCACTTCACAGGTGTGCCCTGTCAGGTTTAATAAGTGGGAATTCTTGCCTTATAAATGGGGTTGGGACCATGAGTTGTGTTGGGCAGAAGTCAGGTGGATACACAGCTGATAGTCCTACTGAATAGACTGTTAGAATTTGTATTATGGCAAGAAAAAAGCAGCTAAGTAAAGAAAAACGAGTGGCCATCATTACTTTAAGTCAGTCCGAAAAATTGTGAAAACTTTGAAAGTGTCCCCAAGTGCAGTCGCAAAAACCATCAAGCGCTACAAAGAAACTGGCTCACATGAGGACCGCCCCCAGGAAAGGAAGACCAAGAGTCACCTCTGCTGCAGAGGATAAGTTCATCTGAGTCACCAGCCTCAGAAATCGCAGGTTAACAGCTGCTCAGATTAGAGACCAGGTCAATGCCACACAGAGTTCTAGCAGCAGACACATCTCTACAACAACTGTTAAGAGGAGACTGTGTGCAGCAGGCCTTCATGGTAAAATAGCTGCTAGGAAACCACTGCTAAGGACAGGCAACAAGCAGAAGAGACTTGTTTGGGCTAAAGAACACAAGGAATGGACATTAGACCAGTGGAAATCTGTGCTTTGGTCGGATGAGTCCAAATTTGAGATCTTTGGTTCCAACCACTGTGTCTTTGTGCGACGCAGAAAAGGTGAACGGATGGACTCTACATGCCTGGTTCCCACCGTGAAGCATGGAGGAGGAGGTGTGGGGGTGTGGGGGTGCTTTTCTGGTAACATTGTTGGGGATTTATTCAAAATTGAAGGCATACTGAACCAGCATCGCTACTACAGCATCTTGCAGCGGCATGCTATTCTATCCGGTTTGCATTTAGTTGGACCATCATTTATTTATCAACAGGACAATGACCCCAAACACACCTCCAGGCTGTGTAAGGGCTATTTGACCAAGAAGGAGAGTGATGGGATGCTACGCCAGATGATCTGGCCTCCACAGTCACCAGACCTGAACCCAATCAAGATGGTTTGGGGTGAGCTGGACTGCAGAGTGAAGGCAAAAGGGCTAACAAGTGCTAAGCATCTCTGGGAACTCCTTCAAGACTGTTGGAATACCATTTCAGGTGACTACCTCTTGAAGCACATCAAGAGAATGCCAAGAGTGTGCAAAGCAAAAGGTGGCTACTTTGAAGAACCTAGAATATAAGACATATTTTCAGTTGTTTCACACTTTTTTGTTAAGTATATAATTCCACATGTGTTAATTCATAGTTTTGATGCCTTCAGTGTGAATCTACAATTTTCATAGTCATGAAAATACAGAAAACTCTTTGAATGAGAAGGTGTGTCCACTTCATCCACAAAAAAGGGTGGACACACCTTCTAATTCAAGGAGTTTTCTGTATTTTCATGACTATGAAAATACCTCATCCACAAAAAATAAACCCCCACATAAGGCAATCACTCAAAAATTAAAACCAATGCCACCCCTAAACCAATCCATCAAAATCTGCGCTTCAAAAGCCATATGGTTCTCCTTCCTTTCTGAGTCCTGATGTGTGCCCCTACAGCAGTTGATCACCACATATGGGGTGTTGCCGTATCCAGGAGAAAATGAGTAACAAAGTATGGGGTGATTTTGTTGCTGTTGCTCCTTGTGAAAATGAAAAAATTGGGGCTAAAGCAACATTTTATTGGAAGAAAAGAAACTTTTAATTTTCACAGCCAAGTGTTTCCAAATTCCGTAAAACGCTTATGGGTTCGTCAGGGTCTATTCAAGTACAAAATGGTGCCCAAAAACCATTCTAGCAAAATCTGCCTCCAAAAACCATATGCGCTTCTTTCCTTCTGACCACTGACATGTGCCCCTACAGCAGTTTACCACCACATATGGGCTATTTCTGTAAACTGCTGAATCAGAGTAATGTATATTGAGGTTTATTTTGCAATTGATTAACATAAAAAAATTAGAAATTTCACTTTAAGGCTAGGGTACACAACGACATTTGTCGCACCAACGTCGTACGACAATTTGTATAATGTAAGTCTATGTTGTCGCACTGCGACATGCAACATGCTGCGACTACGACGCAACAGTCGCAAAAACTCCATCCAAAATGTGTTTTTCTGTGACTGTCGCGCCGCAGTGCGACACCATAGACTTACATTATAAAAATTGTCGCGTGACATTGGTGCGACATCAATGTCGTGCGACACATGTAGCAGTGTAGTTGTGCCCTATGTGTTGCGCGACTTATTGTCGCACGACAAATGTCGTCGTGTAGGCCTAGCCTAATTCTTTTGGAACACCTCAAGGGTTAACAAAGTTTGTAACATCAGTTTTGAATAAACAGAACAGCAATGTTTTCCCCTCCGTCTTCACAAACCCTCCACCATTAAACTTTTATTGGGGCTAAAAAGATCAGTTATGGTCATATAACCCATAAAAATCTTTCTATGATATCTATCTATATATGTATTGCATTATTTTATACATGACTTACTTCTTCTGGCAACTTCTTCTCTTCCAAGTACGATATAGGCATATCTGGGACTTTCTGGGCAAAAGAACAGAAGAATCGTCTGGATCACAGCCGGGACACCAGAAAGACCAAGGAGGACAGGCCATAAACTCTTGCTGCCCAGAATAAAGTCTAATCCAACAACCTAAGAATTTGCAACATGGAGAGTTTAATATTACTCTGACAGTGGATGTGTAAAAGCAATAAGATACTGTAGTTATAGGCAAAGGAAGCCAAGCTTAAGAACATTAAATATATTGTTATGGTGGCAAACACAACTGTATTAATAAATTGAACCTATAATTTGATGTAAATGTGTTTTAACCCTTTCGTGACCTGGCGATTTTCTGTTTTTGTAATTTTTGTTTTTACTTCAGCCCTTCCTAAGCCATAACGTTTTTATTTTTCTGTTCACATAGCTGTATAATGGCTTGTATTTTGCAGGCCAAGATGCCCTTTCTAATGCACTCTTTACGGTTGCATGCAAAGTGGTGGGAACTTGGAAAAAAAACTATAAATAGGGTAAAATTGGAAAAAAGAGAAAAAAAGAACGCAATTCCACAACTCTTTATTGGGTTCCCTATACTATAAAAATGACCTGTTAGTTTCATTCTCCAGGGCAATATGAACCTGGCAATACCACATATGTATATTTTTTATTGAGTTTTTATACTGAAAAAAATAATTTTGTGGGGCGATCTGTATGCATAGCTCAGAATGGAAAGTGTAAAAATTCTATCACCCTATTAGATCTTTATTAGGGCGGATAGGAGAGGCAATAAAAAGATCCCATGTATTAGGCCCCTAAGGGGTCTATTAGTTATTAGAAAAAAGTGAAATAAGGTAAAAATGTAATAATAAAAAAACATTAAAATATTAAAAGTTTAAGTCACCCCCCCTTTTCCTTATTTTACATATAAAAATATATTAATAATAAAAAATAAACATATTAGGTATCACAACATCTGAAAAAGTCTGAACTATTTTTTAGTCACCTTTCCCCCCCCCCAAAAAAATAGTACCAGTAAAAAATACAGTTCATTACACAAAAACAAGCCCTCATACAGCGCTGTAGACCAACATCTAAAAAAGTTATGGCTGTCAGAAAATGGAGATGGAAAGAAAAGTTTGATTTTTGCAAAAGTTATCTTTTTACAAGTAGTAAAAAAAACCTATACAAGTTTGGTGTCATAGGATTCGTATTGAACCGCAGAATAAGGATGTGATATCATTTTTAGCACACAGTGAATGCCATGATGTTAAAACTCCAAAAACCTTGGTGGAATTATGTTTTTTTTTTTCAATCGAACCCCACAAAGAATTTTTTTCCTGTTTTCCAATAAAAGACATGTTAAATTAAATGGTAGCATTAAAAATGCATCTTATCCCGCAAAAAATAAACACACATATGGCTATGTGAATGAAAAAATAAAAAACGTTATGCTATTGGAAAGTGGGAAGAAAAATACGAAAATGCAAAACCAAACATGGGCCAGGCACTTAAGGGATTAAATATGGGAGCTACTGCTGTGTTGAGCAGAGAACAGAAGCTGCAGCGGCCACTACAGGGAAGGCGTATTGCAGGGTGGCCATTTAGATGAATCACCGTCATCTAAGATGTGTGAAATAAATAAATATCTCTAATTAGAAATATACAATTTTCCATTTACAACCAATATCTAATAATCGAATATGTCTAATGTACATTTATACTTTAGCACTTTGTATTTTGTAATCTACCTGACTGATAAGAATCCCAGTTACAATGCCAAGCTGGTGTAAAGTTCCAAGAGCTCCTCGTAGAGCAGTAGGTGAAATTTCCCCTATATAGATGGGTACTAGTCCGGATGATAAACCTAAATAAAGAGATATGATAGTTACTTACAATTTATACATAGATTGTCCTTGTACACAGCAGATTTGTGCTGAGAGGAAGTGACTATGCACCACTTAATTTATATTTCCTCTAAAATATACAAAACCTGCAAAACAATTTTTTTTTTTTTTTTTTACAAAAAAAGATTTTTCAGTGATACATGCTGAAGGTATACACACATTTACTTTATTTCTTAAGGTCATACACATAAAATAGAATTAAAGCAGTTTTCTCACAAAAATATTCTACAGTTTTCAAACAGCACCTGGATCTGAATCCTTTTGTAATTGCATGTCATTAAAAATGTATTATAGCTACTGAGTTATTCACTGCAATCTTTCTGTACAACCTTTGAACATGTGATCACCTGGTGAAGAATCATTACACTGATGCAACCATACATATTGGCCTTTACAATCATTTAAGCTGGCCATACATCATAAGATATTGATCACCTAACCTAAGGGTAGGCTATCAGAATAAAAGTCTTGGAAAACCTTAGAAGTCTACCAAATATTAGATAATACTAATCTTTATATATGACAAGTAATGAAAACAAATGATCAATTAATGAGACAAAATGAGAGGTTAACCCCTTCAGGACTGAGCGATTTTCTATTTTTACATTTCCTTTTTTTACTTACTGCTCTCGGAGCCATAACTATTTTATTTTTCCATTCACATAGACCTATGAAAGCCTATTTTTTTAGGGACAGGTTTTACTTTCTAATGGCACCATTTAATATTGTGTACATTGTAATGCGAAGATGGAAAGAAAATTCAAAAAAACGTAATTCTTCAACAGTTTTATGAGTTTTGTTTTTATGGCATTCCCTATACAGTAAAACTGACCTGTTACATTCATTCTATGGGTTAGTACGATTACAGCAATACCAGATTTATAGTTTTTCTTGTGTTTTAATCACCTTATTCTGACCACCACATCTTTTTTATAGTTATGTTTACAGAGCTGTCTGATAGCTCATTTTGTTTGCGGAGTGATCTGTACACATTTTGCAGTGTATGTGACTTTTTGATTACTTTTTATTCAAAATTTTGAGGAGGTAAAGCAACAAAAAAATGGCAAATCAGCCATATTGATTTTTTTCAGTTCTGGGCATTTTGGGACCTGGCAATGCCTGTGATGTTTATTGTTTATTTTGGGGAATGGGGAGTAATTAGAATTTTCTGATATTTTTTATAATAAAAAACTGTAAAACTTTTCTTGTCGACCTAGATGACTAGAATAAGCTATCATTTAATTTCTTCTTCAGTGCATTGCAATAAATTGGTATTGCAAGTCATTACAAATTTGCAATGTTCATATTGAGCCCTGTCACCTGCAGAGCTCCATAGGAACTATAAATGTAAAAGCCCTGGTTTTCTCAGAGAGACCAGGGCTTTCACATAAAACCAACAGCTCCCCCAGTCACCACATGGAGAGCCATTCAGGCCCTGGGAGTGCAGCACTCCTGGCGAAACCAGATTCAGTTGCTGTGGTCATAATTGACCACAGCATCTGAGGTGTTAAATGTTCGCGATCGCCAATCACAGACATTCAGCTCTGGTGTCTTTTGTCTAAAACAGCAGAAACATGGTAACTATGGTGCCAGCTGTGCCATTTTAAAGACAACGCTACAAAGAATGGGTTAAATCTTTTACTCTAAATAGAGCTGTATAGTAGAGTACAGGGTCGGCTGCAGGTTTATATGGACCACTGGGCAATAGAGTTCCTGTTAGCCCCTTTATTATTTTATCTACTCTGTATTATACATAAATATTGGTACCAGTGATGTTTTATTGCATGTTTTTTGTCTTCTTATAGAAATTACTTTTTCTGTAATTTCTAACAAACTGAATAAACCTTATGTCAGCATAGCTGCAGTAGTTTTAATTTTGGAGGTATTTTGCCATACAGCTAAGTAAGCATTTAGGTTGTCATTTATTATTTGTTTTATGCCACTTTTGTCTTAATTAGGGTGCAAATTATGTCTTAAAGGTGTTTTGCAACAAAATCTTTGACTTTACCCCGCTCACGCCTCTTTTGCATAAAAAGGGCGTGTGGCATGGGCAGGGAAGAGGAGCAGGCTTGGACTGGCCCACAGGGGTACAGGTGATTCCCCTGGTGGGCCCCTGAGCAAGATGGACCCCTGGTTTCCCACCACCTGCACAAGTGGCACATAACACAGTAGACTTACTGCACTACATACATATATACAATTCTGATAGATTATTAAAGAAACTCCCCAGATTATTATTATAGACACGGTCAGAGCTGAGATGACTTCTAGGTATAGAGGAAAGCTACCAGTGTCCTCATTCCCCAGGACCTACCTTCTCAAAGTTACTACAGGGACCCCCATATTCAATCATCTGGTAGCATCTTTGTATATGTACGGTGGGCCCCCAAAATAAATTTTATTGGTGGGCCCTAGGCACTCCAGTCCGACACTGAAGAGGAGTCTCATTAATCATTTTCCACGCCAGTTTATGGTGTGGAAAATGGTCTTAAACTACGCCAGCAAGGGATCTGGCCTAGTTTAAAACATGTTGCATGGCCAGCAGCAGCAAGAGCTCTACAAAGTTATGTAGAGGCCTGCACCTTTACATAACTTTGGCGCGTCCACCGGCAGCGCAAAGGAATTAAATCACCAGTCTTCATAAATGTCCTCCTTAGTTTATTAAAGGGATTACCCTATGGACTTAAAAAAAACTTTGTTCTTTTTTCCTGTGGGGAGGCAGAATCTGATAGATAGATAGACAGATAGATAGATAGATAGATAGATAGATAGATAGATAGATAGATAGATATACTGTAATGAATCACGTGATATACATGTAAAAACAACATTCAGGTTGAAAATTGATATGAGCATTTCTTGTGTGACCCACTTACCACAATAAAGACCGGTTATAAGTCTACCAGCAATAACTAGAGCATGTGCCTGACCCAGTGGAGCCAAGCCCATGAGAAGGGCACCAATGACGGCCAGAGTATTCACAACCATCATGGCTTTGATCCTGAAACAAACAGTAAGAGCTGAAATCAGGAAGGATATATGCGGATAGATTGCATAGCCTAGGACCTTTAGCATGGCAATCATATCTTTCACAGGAAATCTGACTGATCAATAGCTATATATTTCAACCTGGTAAAAAATTAATCATAGGTCTTCTGTAGAAGTGTAACTCAATCACAGATGAGTATTCATCTCTTCACAGTGACAGGTATAAAATGAAATGTTTTATTATAATGGCCATAGTTCATAGTACAGGACAACAAGTCCTTACATAACAGGTTCTACACACCCCTCCTTGCTGTCTGTGTGACTTTTTACCAATATACACTGATCCCACAAACTAACTTCTCATGCAAAATGTACAGGAATGTAGGAGACGTGATCACAGCGATAATATAGAGATAATAATCAATTTTAAAAGACAGTAACATTAAAATGAATCAGGCTTTGTTTCTAATTTTTAAGCACTGTCGCCAGGGCCTGTTAGCTACTGTATGTTCATAATACTATAATACTGTATGTCTGATTGTGTCAACTGCATTATAGACAGATGCAGCAGAGCTAAGCTTGCTTCAATAGAACAGACATAATCACTTGACATAACATAATAGAAATACTAATAGTGTCACACTTTGTACTCTCTAAGAATACGAATCACAGTTGGAATTTTAGGCAAATTTACTCATCTGGAGCATGGACCTTTATAAATTTGGAGTATGTTAAATCCTGTGCCTGATTTATGCCAGCAAAAACCTGTCTTTGCACCCAAAATTTCAGTATTGTGGTATTTTTTACCACTAACTGGGGAGACAGCAGGGAAACAGATTGCCAATACTGTCTAATAGCAAAACAGTGAAACTCAAACTGTGCCAGATTTCTAATAGCATCTTTAGATTGTCTAGTCTACGTTTACGCCACCTATAAGCTGGCTTAGTTTTACTCCACAAATGTGGCAAAATGTTGGTGCATTTTTTGGCACATGGAGGAGCCTTTAAGCCATGCCTCTTTCTCATGTAGCCACACTCCATTGGCAGACAAGGAGTAAAAATGGTTAGAAAAGTATGTAAAACAGGTGATAAATGTGGTGCAAAGCTTGAACACTAGGTTTTTTTTCTTGCAAATTGCACCAAAAATCTGTTAACACATTAAACTACTGTTTTTAGTGAGACCAGCTGCAATCTAATCTGTATGTAGATGATATTGGAGGAGAGAAGGATCAGGAATGGATTTCTATGCCCAATCCTTTTGTTCTCTGGGGGAATAAGTCCCCGTCAGAGGTGTCTGTCATTGTCTTTCTTCTCTCTCCTCATTTAAAACACACATACATACACATTTGGATGAACCACATATGCCTACGGGGAAGGTGGGATATACGGCTGTCAGCTATTGAAGGTGTAGAGCACCTTACAACCAGCGTCAGACGGTGAAAATTAGGGACTTAATGTGGCACAGTGCAACACAAAACTATGGAAAACTCTGTTCTGCCTCATATACTGGACATAAAACTACAAAGGCATGAATACTACTTACCTTCCAAGTTTGTCTGCAAACCATCCAACAAAAAAGGAAGACACCAACCCACCCAGAGAGAAAACTGATACAGAAAGTGACCAGTACATGGTAACTGATGGGTGTACCACAGGTTCAGTTGTTTCATTTACACTCCCAACCTTGACTTCTTCCATCGGCAGTTCCAAAACTTTTGCATAGTGTCTTTCAATGATCTAGGTGACAGGATATAATAGATAACATTAAAACCATCTAATAAACACATAAGTTACAATACAGATTTCCGCTGGATGAGCTGAGATTGTCATTGGGATGTCTCAACTCTCCACTGCCAGAATATGTTGGGGAAAAGAAGATTCAGGCATGTAGGCTTTCAGCATGACCAGATTATGTTCTCACTAAGGCTACTTTCACACTTGCGTTGTTAATTCCGGTACTGAGATCTGGCAGAGGATCTCTATACCGGAATTAAACAGATCCGTTTTGATTTTGCTCATCAGGATGCATCCGTTCCGTTAGGATGCGGTTGTGTGAAATCCAAACTGAAAAACGGATCAGGCACTAAATACATTGAAAGTCAATGGGTGACGGATCTGTTGTTTTAGTCTCTTAAAAAACGAATCCGTCACCATTGACTTACATTGGTTTCAGTGCCGGATCCGTTTTTTTCCGTTTTTATGACCAGACACAAAATTACAGCTTTCAGCGGTTTTGTGTCCGGTCACAAAACTGAAAGCTGCCGGAATGGAAGACATCCTGAATGGATCTCTTTCCATTCAGAATACATGGGGACAAAATGGAACCGTTTTTTTACAGTATTGAGATCCTCTGCCGGATCTCAATACCGGAAAACCACAACGCAAGTGTGAAAGTAGCCTAAACAGAAGCTTCTACCAGACAGTGCACTGCAAATTAAGTTTACTAGCCGTAAACATATTCAACGTCATCCATTATCATAATGACAACCTTTATCAGTCCAAACAGTAAATATAAATGAGTGGGCCTATAATCTGTCTATATAAGCAGGGCAGGCAGAGCATGTCTGGTTGAGCAATCTCTGTGCATGGGACTGAAGCTTCCATGATGAGGTTATTCACAAGACCATGCTTCTCTCTTTGCAAAAAATGTATCCGTTAAAAATGTACACCTTCTGTATGCATCTCATCAAAACAAATGGCTATTCTATTCTGCAAAAATGGACAGAATAGGACTTGTGGGGAGATTCCTAGATCGGCTCCAGAATGCTTTGTACAGCAACCAGTAGTAAGGGAGAAATGGCAAGAAGGAACAACCCCTTTAAGAGAAGAGACCACCTTACCATGGATACAGCAAAAAGGGACAACCCATTTAAGAGAAGAAACCATTGCCTTGCACAAACAAGGAAAAGGATATAAAAAGACAGCAAAGGTGCTGAATGTTTCTAGAGATATAGTTGAGAGCATAGTTCACAAGCTCAAAGTTAAAGGAACACCAGCTGAACTACCTGGATTTGGTAGAAAAAGCAAGCTACAACTGGCTGCCATCAGATTCCTGAAGAGGCAGGAGGTCAAAAACCCTCCAGTTATTGCAAAAGAACTGCAGCAAAGTTTGGTAGAAGCAGGCACTGCTGTTCCAGTTTGCACAGTAAGGTGCATACTAAGCGCTGAAGGTCCCCATGCCCAAATTCCAAGACGTACACCTCTATTGACCCAAAAGAAAAGTCACTTCTGACATAATGAAAACCATATAAATGAGCCACAGAAGAAAGCTGGAACTTTTCGAACTTATGGATCCAGCAGTACGTGTTTAGAAGAATGAATGAATCATGCCTACAGTGAAGCATGTCGATGATGCTTTGGGGCTTCTTTGCTTCTTCTGGCACTGGAAACCTGCAGTGTGTGGACATTAAAATGGATTCAATAAAGTATCAGAAAATCCTAGGAGAAAACATCATGCCTTCTGTGTGGAAGCTGAAGCTTAGGCGTCATAGAACCTTCCAACAAGATAATGATCCCAAACATACTTGAAAGTCCACCAAGGCTTGTTGCAGGAAGATTCTGGAGTGGCCGTTACCGTCACCTGACTTGAACCCCATAGAAAATCTTTGGTGGGATTTGAAGAAGGTGGTTGCCGCATGCATACCCAAGATTTTAAGTGAACTGGAGGTCATTGGCCATGAAATGGGCTAAGATTCCACAGGAACACTGCCAGAAGATGGTGTCTTGCTATGCATCAGACTTGCAGGTCATAACTGCAAAATGGTCCTCTACCAAGAACTAAGGATGCTTGTCATGAAGGGTTGACTAATTTTGAGACTGCGGTAGTCATTAAAAGTGGCATTTTGTGCAGAATTTGGAGAAACCGCTTTTTATATTAGTTGTGTTGAGCTATTTAAATTTTTCATGTCTTACTGGTTTATTGCAGCCAGCTGAGAGTTTATAAATTTAGCTAATAAACTAATTTGCAACTGTATATGACAGTGATGTCTTCCTTTCTCATTGACATCACATGCAGATGTATGGGAGAGTCAGGAAGAATAATGTTCAGCTGAGAGCTATTTAAGGTTGCTTGGGCACCTTCAAGGAGCTGTGAAAGAATGTGTGTGTGTATGTGTGTGCGGGGGATTTGGCAACCCCCCTCATTTCGAAGGATCTGTAAAGGAGAGATTACTTACCTGCTTCCTGGCGCTGGTTCTCTGCTACTTATGCTCCAGACCTGCTGGGTTCCATAGCTAAAAAATCGAGCTTGATATTGATTGGCTGCGGTGGAGACTGCATGTGTCATGTGACCATTTGTCATGATGTAAGGGAAACCATTCCAATCCACGGCCAATGACTGACTGCAACGTTGTCAAACTGGATGTTGACATCGAGGTAGCCCAGAGGAGGGAGCATCGCAGGCATGTAGGTGAAGGAGCATGAGGAAGCACTGTCTGACACTACTTTATAACACATGCAGTTACTCCGAAATCAGCTGTTCCCTGCGACTACCCTCAGAATAATAGGTCACTTGTTGTATCAGTGAAAAAAAAGCTACTTAGGCTACATGCACACGACCGTGCCATGTTTTGCGGTCCTCAAATTGCGGATCCACAAAACATGGATGCTGCCTGTGTGCGTTCCACAATTTGCGGAACGGAACGGGCCACCTATCCAGAAATGCCTATTCTTGTCCGCAAAACGGACAAGAATAGGACATGTTCTATTTTTTTTTTTTGCAGGGCCACGGAACGGAGCAACGGATGTTTTTTCTTTGTAAGTTTGTATTGGAGGTGTGGCTACTCCATTTGGTCATGCACTCCTGACTAGCCCCGCCTGCTCCATAGGCTGATTTTAACTAGTGTAACTATAAAGCCGAGTGGACTCGGCATGCATGCTTGGTACCTGCATCCCTGTATTAGTGGAGGCCTTTGAAGCACTACAAATGGCAAAAGGCAGAAGGGACCCAGCATGCATGTGGAACCAAACACCTCCTGATTATATGGAAGCCTAGGTTGGCACATAACAGGTAGGAAATAGTGTTAGGTTCCCGTTCTACAGAGATCACCTTGACGATTTGGTGAACGGGCCCAGATAATTTTGTACAAAATATATTTGCCAAGAATCTCTAATTTACCAAACAAGCATAGCATTAGCTCCAGAATATTTCATATCTCTATGGCATTTTGTGCTTTATCTGGTTAGCAGTGTGCGGTTGCATTGTATGTATTTACCTATCCAGAAATGCCTATTCTTGTCCGCAAAACGGACAAGAATAGGACATGTTCTATTTTTTTTTTGCAGGGCCACGTAACGGAGCAACGGATGTCCCATTGAAGTGAATGGAGCCGCATCCGAGCCGCAAAATATTCGGCTTGGATGCGGACCCAAACAACGGTCGTGTGCATGAGGCCTTTTACTGTATGTAGAGCTTTTTTTTCAAGGGTGTCTTAATGCCGTCCAGCCAGCGACAGGCAGACGTTTCACAGCTCTAGTGCTATTTTAGACATTTTTAATAGATCTGTTCTTTGCGGACAGAGAAACATGGTCTTGTGAATAACCTCATTATGGAGGCTTCACTCCGTTGCACAGAGATTGCTCAAGCAGACGTGCACTGCATGCCCTGCCTATATGGACAGATTATTTACCCAGTCATTGAGATTTACTTTTTAGATTGATAACTTGCGTAAAATGTTGTCATTATGATAATGGATGCACTTTGGCATTGACATTGCATACTGCACTGGTAAGACTGTAAAATATTTACTGACTTGAAGAGCTTTACCTCTTTTAGGGTTAACACACAGCAGTTTATGGGGGGGGGGGAAGCTGTTGCAATGTTTATGCAGTTCTTTAAACTAATGCCAGAAGTGGATTAAAAAGAATTAAAAATATAGGAAGAACTTCTCTTTCCTGCTGAATCCACTTCTGGCTCATGGTCAATAACTGCAGTGTGCTGTTCGTAAAACACGCTGTGTGTGAAACCACCCTATGTTTATCACTCTTCCTATGCACCCTCAGTTAAAAGGAAAATGTAAATTAAAAATATAATTCAAAAGCAAAGAGAATTATTTTTGAATGTTACTTATAGCGAGCAGATTCCAACTGTCTCCGTGTTGTTGGAGGAGAGATAATCACAGCTGTAACCTGATTACCATTGGCATCATCACTGTCATGTAAAATGTTCTAAAATATTGCTACATAGGGTGGTATGTATTTGGAGAAGCCATACAGTGACCTTGTGGTTACCCTTAGGCCTATATCCATTTTGCTGTCCGTAAATTGCAGATCCACAAAGTACAGATACTGGCCATGTGCATCCCGCATTTTCCCTTTCACAAGTCCCACAGTATATTTCAAATGCCTAAAAGGACAAGACTAGGACATGTTCTATTTTTTTTTGTGGGAACATAGGGATGCGGACAGTACACGGTGTGCTGTCTGCATCTTTTTCGGCCCGATTGAAATGAACAGGTCGGCATCCAATCCACAAAAAAATTTGGATTGGATGTGGACCAAAGCTACGGTCATGTGCATGAGGCCTTAGAATAATATTATTATGTCTTACCTTTTGTGGTGCATTGATAACTCCAATACCATATCCATATTGTAGAGATCCTAGCACAGCCGTGAACACAGCGAAAATTAGAGTTCCCGTCAGGTTCTAGAGAAGTAATAAAGAACAGACATTGCAGCATTGGTTATAGATTGTTTAATCAATTGCTAATTTCCTTAAAGGGGTTTTGTCAGTTCAGCAAATGGCATTTATCATGTAGAGAAAGTTATTACAAAGCACTTACTAATGTATTGTGATTGTCCATATTGCCTCCTTTGCTGGCTGGATTCATTTTTCCATCACATTATACACTGCCTTTCCATGGTTACAACCATCCTGCAATCCATCAGCGGTGGCCATGCACCTGCCTATGTGCACTCCCAAGCATGGCCACCGCTGATAGGTTGCAGGGTTATTGTAACCATGGAAATGAGCAGTGTATTATACAATGTAAAAATGAATGAAGCCAGGAAAGGAGACAATTTGGATAATCACAATACATTAGTAAGTGCCTTGTAATAACTGTCTCTACATGATAAAAGTCCCTTTTTATACAAGCCAACTGACAAAGCAACTATCTGGAATGAAACATTTATTCCCAATAATTGCCTGCTTGTTAGAGAAGATGAGAGGTACATTTACATGCAGCAATTATATCCATTGTTTGAAGATGATTGATCGCTACTGTGATTGCTCATACCAATACAGATTAACTGTTTTTGCACAGCATAACTCTGTTTGCACAGAACAATCTATTGTCCAGAGACAAAGATATCCATGTTATTTCCTTTGCTTTGATCCAACCCTTGTACCAGAACTGCACAATGCAAACAAAAATCTTAATGAGGCCAAACACTTGATCATAAACAATCAAACTTAGGCTACTTTCACACTTGCGTTTTGCCTGATTTGGCAGGGACCAGCAAAAATGCCATGTCGGATCTGGCATGAACACCATTGAAAGTCAATGGAGGATGAATCCGTTTTCTATTGTGTCAGAAAAAACGGATCCGGCACCGTTGACTTGCATTGTGTGTCATGCCGTTTTGCTCCGCATCCCATGATGGAAAGCAAGCTGTGGTTTTCTCTCTGGTATGGGAATGCAACAAAACAGAACGGAATGCATTTTGGAGCATTCCGGTCTTTTCAGTTCAGTTTTGTCCCCATTGAAAATGAATGGGGAAAAAATGGAAGCTTTTTACTCCGGTATTGAGATCCTCTGCTGGAGCTCAATACCAGAAAACTTAAATGCTAGTGTGAAAGTAGCCTAAAGATGGATTTGCATGGTCTGATTTTTGGGCCAATTATCCGGAATGGACGTTCGTACAAACGCTTGTTCACGATATTCAGCCTATGTAAGGGTACCACAGATCACCTAATAAATGAGCAAATCATTTTTGAGCAGCAGATCATGGTGTGTTTCCCAGAAACAATTAATTTGTATGAGGAAGAGGCATTTATTGGGAAGAAACGCTTCCTTTCCGATAATTGTCTGCTCGTCATTGTAGTATAAATGCGCCTTAACTGTGTGATTTCAGAAATGTCTGTATTCAATCATCATAAAGAAACATTTTTTTACATTAAAAATGATTAAAAGTTAACAATTGCAAAATATTGAGTTTAAGGGTGGAATCGCTGCGATGCAAAGATCATTAGTATCAAGGCAGAACCTGCTGTCATCAATGACACTACTGTTCACCATTGATAGCTGCATCATAGTTTATAGACGGGCTGGACAGCACCTACTGCCATCATCCATACTGCAGTGAAAAAGGACCAATACCAGGTGCCATGGTGTGGGGCACCATGGTCATGTACAGGGAACATTGACCAGCCTTCAGTATGTCCAGAACATCATGGAACTAGTCCTACTGCCTTTTTTGAGATGTGGTGTTCCAACCAGATAACACGTGTCCACACTGTGCCCAAGCTGGGGTAACGGATCTCCCATGCACAGCAGCGAACAACCACCTTGGATGAACTACAGGTCCAAGTTAAAAGAGATTGGAGTGAGATGCCACAGGAGGGTATCTAGCATCTATATGAATGTTATGACCAGAGTGGCAACCTGTATCGCAGGAAGGGGAGATGCCACCCAATATTAATGTGACCCTGCCTCAACCTTGCTGCAGAACCCAAAATAGAGCATGCACCACCTTAGTTGTGTGATCATTGACAAAGTACTGCTATCAGTTTATATTAAGTCACAGCTCAATCGTAGTAAGTTTTCTTGTAAGTTTTAAGTGTTCTTTTTTCATTTTCAAGTATTGTATGTAAGAATAATCTGAGAAGTCTTGCTTGTAAGATACCCTTCAGATTATTCAGAGCATGTAAATCAAGTTCCTTACTGCATCCCCAAATATCTACCCAAACTAAGTTTTTGCCAGTTTTTGAGTGGGTAAATGCAGAACCCCTTAACATGATCGGCCTGAGAAACACTGTGGACTGTGTATTGGCTGAATCTCCCAAACTGACTGCGCTCACCTGACCTGAACTGACTGTATCCTAGGATTGATGGTGGTTCTGATGGTGGATCCAGTGTACTGTGTTTCCTGGGCCAATCATGTTTGTGTGAATTAGCTCTTAAACTCTACGCACACTGCACCAAAGGCAGAGCCCTAGGTTTTGCATATACACCTGGAAAAGCTCCCAACATAAAAATGAAATGTATCCAATGGGTCTTTGCAGAAAACCATATACCACACAGTATGTTTTTAAGTAAGAAGCAGTCCCATTGGACCTTCCTCAAAACTTTTAAGTGCTGTGGGATATTCTTTCTCTTTAAACAGTGGCATACATCATAGCCTTTCTGCGGAGGTTTACACCACAAAAGCGTCCCAACATATACTTCGGACACGCGGCTCGAAAGCATGTGTGCAGAGAACCTCTGCTGAATCTGCAGCCGACCAAACTTTGATCTTCTAGAACTGAAAAGGTAAGCTGCCACATGGCTAGATTTAGATGTACCTGTAATGTACTCCAGTTATACCAAGAATCACTACTATAGCATTTCCTGATCCCCACGACTTTCTGCCAGTTACAGCAAACCTGGTAGCAATCATTTACCTAATTTCATTACAATTTTTTGTTTTTGTTAACATAGACATATGTATTGTTAGAACATATTGGGGGTCATTTATTAAGACTGGCGTTTTAGACGCCAGTCTTAATAACCTCTATATCTGGTGGTGGATCCACCTAAGTTATGAAGAGGCGCAGGCCTCTACATAACTTAGGCCATACAGCACCAGTCTAAATATAAGCCAGCTTCCTAACTGTCTTACATTTAGACCATTTTCTACACCTAAACTGCCAGCCTGTCCCCTTCCCTGTCCACGCCACACTCACGTTTTTAAAACCTGGCATGAGTGGGAAAGATGCAAATTGAGGTGCAATTAATTGTTGCATCGCAATCTGCGCCTGAAATACACCTAATATAGGTTCAGGATAATAAAGAAGCCCCATTGTCTTTATTCCATATCTATGGCCATACATTGACGAGCAAAAGGATAACAATGTTGTGAACTTCTGACTTTCAGGCTCCATATCTCACCCTCCACTACAGCTTTGGACGTGAGACCATCATTTTATAGACAATCAACTTGGCTTTTTCCATACATAAATTGCACTTGAAATTATTATTTAGTAAATAATTAGTTATGCAGATTCTTGTCATGTAACTGCATTGTTTCTGTGTTGCTCCTAAAATTCTAAATTTAAATTTTTATTATTTTGTAAATCCACCTTTGGCTTTAAACACTGCCTGAATCCTTCTGGGCATGCTCTTGATCAGATCAGGTCTCTTCTACACATTCCCAATGTTGGTGCATACTGGTCGACCCTGTCAACTTGGGTATGAAGAAAGCTTTTGCTTCAACTGGACCCACAAGCGTTCGATTGGGTTGAGGTCTGGGGAATGTGGGGGCCAATCCAACACCTCTACTTCATTGCCATTGAACCATTTCTTTACCAATCTCAACATATGTTTTGGGTCGTTGTCCTGCTGGAACATTATGTTGTCCTTTTCATACCCTAAGTACTTGAGTGTATGAAGTAACTCACATATAGCTCAGCATTGAGACCACCATCATACTTTTTTGCAAACTCGAGCCACCGCTTTTGATGATGATATTGAAGTTGAGGCTTCTTCACCTTTTTTCAGGCCACTATTCCAGACTTGTGTAATGCGCACTGCACGGTGCTTGCATGGACATCTGTGACCTCACTATATGAAGCATATGAGCCACCTCCACTGCTGTGTTTGTTGTGCCAGAACGGATAGACCTTGTGATGAGGCAACTTGTTGACTCCGATATTTTGCCTGGACGTCCACCTCTTGGCTTTGGAATGGATGGACAGACTTCATTTCGTATTCTTCCAACTGTCATGGCACTCACATGATGCAGTTTGGCAATTTCCTTGGCTGAGATACCACAATCGATGAGCTGGATGATGATGTTTCTCTTTTCTTGGGAAATCTTCTTCATGGCTTTTCCTGGATTTGACCAGTGACCTTTCACTTGGTAATCAACTTAATAACACACTGAGCTATTAGGGAATGTGAGAACAGGTTGTTATTTGTAGCGTACAAGAAGAAAAAGATTGTTCCACCACCAGGAGCAAAACAGTAACAATGCAGTTACATGACAAGAAACTGCATAACTAATCATATGCTAAATAATTACAAGTCCAATTTATGTATGAGATAGTCAAGATGATGTCTATAAAATGATGGTAGTCTCACGTTTAAAGCTGTAGTGCATGGTTAGATATGGAGCCTAAAAGTCAAATGTTCAAAACATTGTTACCCTTTTGCTCGTCAATGTATTTAGGGCTTATGCACAAAAAGTTGAGTATGTTTTTAAACACATTGCTATACTTAAAGTTGCAAGAAAAAGTAAGTGAACCGCCTGTATTTTTGCATTGATTAATAATAGATTGGATAGGTCTGATTATTATCTGAGTCACACATCATAGAAAAATACAATCTAACTGAAAACATTGAATAAGCATCCAGAGTGCACGGGGGAAAGTAGGCGAATCTCTCTTTTAATTACTTTACCAACAACTATTTGGAAAAAGATTTTACAATTAAGAGCATGAGATTGTGAGTTTGGGATATGTTTTACCCATTAAATATAGGCACACAATGCCTGGTTTCTGACAAATATTTTCTTACCAAAAATATTGGTCGATGAGAACTATGCAATGATGTAAATAACTTTCAGAAGATATGTTAAAGAGATGCATGAGGCCCGAACAGACTAAAAAAGAATTGCTAAATTCTGGACTGTCATTACTCTCCCTAGGTGTGGTCATCCTGTAAAAATCACTCCACTTATTTCTCAATCACGAAAGAAGTTTGAAAGGACTCTAGAGTATCAGTAAAAGACATACAGAAGTCTGTAAAAACTGCAAAAATATATGTTCATGTGTTCACTATTAGAAAACACTAAACAAGAATGGTGTCCTTATAAAGACAAAATTCATTGAAGCTCATCAGGAACTGAAACACATGTGCAGGGAAGAATGGTCCAAAATTCCTTCTCAATGTTATGTAAATGTTATTAAATTCAAGGTGTACTTTTTCTCTCTGCATTGTGAATGTTTATGTTCTTAATAAAAACCATGAGCATTACAACTGTTTGTGTGTTACTAGTTTAATTAGATTGTGTTTGTCTATAACTGTGACTTAGATAACAATCAGACCATATTTTAATAGTATTCAATGAAGAAGTCCACTTAATTCTAAGGAGTTGAATTACTTTTCCTTGCAACTGTATCTTGTCCGGATCCTGAGTTCCAGAGTCCCAACTTGAGTTCCATCCTGTATTGTAATCCATAGCTGTATTAACAAATCTGCATGCTGCAGAGCTAAAATCTGTCAGCATTCTTTATTCATTCAAAGTCTGTACCATGCTTGTTCTTGTGATTTGCATTCTTGATAGTGTTGTCTTTACACCAGATACTAAACAGCAAACTGATGCAGGAAAAACCAACTGTTCACCTGAGTGTCGGACTGTGCTGTCTAGGGCCAACCAATAAAATTAATTTTGGGGGCCCAACATACAGATACATTAAAAAAATACTTGCCCAAAGAGCAGCAAACAGCAGCAAAACGCTACAAGATGATTGATTATGGAGTGCCTGCAGCAACTTTGAGAAGGCAGGTCCCTGGGAAAGGAGGATACTGGCTATCCTGCCTCTGTATCTTTAGGTCAGCCAACTGATTGTCTATAAGAATAAACTGGGTGTTTTTTTAATAATCTACCCAGTTTTTATATGAACATATGCTGGTTGAGGTGCTGTAGACTTCTTATCTATATGTAGTACAGTAAGTCTATTGTTTTATGTCCCACTTGTACAGGGGCTGAGAGACTTAAGGCCCTTTTACACGGGCCGATGTGTCTCTCTGCCCGAGCGCCGATCAGCGATATCGGCGCTCGGGCAGGGAGCCTTTACACGGCCCGATGAATCGAGCGCCGGGCCGCACGAGTGATCGCTGTATCACTCGTGCGGCCGGGAAGCTCCATACTGTCAGGCGCACATCGCCTGTTTACACAGGCCGATGTGCGCCCGACAGATTGGATCTTTTGTAGAAACCAAAAGATCCAATCAGCCGACGAACGAGCGTTTTGCTCGTTCGTCGGCTGATTAGGGCCACTTTTACACGGGCCGATTATCGGCACTAGCGTTCCTAGGAACGATTTTTCGGCCGATAATCGGCCCGTGTAAAAGGACCTTTAGGGACCCACCGGGAGATTCACCTATACCCCTGTGGTTCAGTCCAAGCCTGGTCCCACTGCATTATAGGAGCTCAGCTGTTTGGGAATGCAAGCTTATACACCACCATCATTAATAAGCTGCAGATCTTAGAATTTACCTTTGCATTAAAAAGGTGTATTCACACTCCACTGATTTTTCTCTGCAACTGAAAACCTTTTCCATGCACATACCACATACATATGGATTCCTGCAAACCCTATTCAGATGAATGGGACAGTGACAGAATTATCTGCAACAAATCTACCCTAAAACAGGCTGTAACTCAGGACTTGGATAGTCAAAACATAATTACTTGTAATTTGATTCATTTTAACTATAAAAATATGGTCAAAGGTAAACAATGAAAATTCTGCTTGTTCGTAAAAATGTTTAATCTGTATGGCCGGTGTCCTCTTTACTAATGGAATTCAGCATGTGTGGCTCCCAGCTCAGGTATGTGTACACACAGTCTTTCTGTCTACCTTTGACCTGTTATCTGATAAGCTCAGCCATTCAGGAGAATAAAGGAAAGACAGCCTCATGTCAGGAGATTACCTTTACTTTAGAGATAAATAAAGACAATAAAGACCCTTTGTATCAGGGCAATTATTGGTAATGAGTGTTCATATGCTCGTTCCTGATAATTGCCCCATATAAAAGTGCTGCTGATCACCCAACGAACAAGCGAACACTCATCTGTGGGATGATCACATCTTTTATGATGTACATAAAATGATTGTTTGAGGGCATCAGATTGTTCTTTATGAATGTGCAGCCCAATGTAAAGGTGCTGCCGCTCATTCAACTATCAAACACTTGTCCATCACGTAATACCATCTTTTATGTGGCACATAAAATCATTGTTTGTGGACAGCAGTTCGTCCTTTATAAACATAATGAACAATCGCAGTTGCTATTGTTTGTCCTCATGCAGAGGGGATGATTGCACCATATAAATGCTGCTCTACTACAGGTACACAATCGGAAACAAGCAGTTTATTCCTGATCATTTGCATTAAAATTACGCCATATTTAATGAATTTCTAGCTCCTCTTTACCTGTACAAGTAAGGACCCCTCTGCTATCACTTATTTGATAAATGACAACTCCTCTTGACACTTCAAAATGGCACGCACAGTAGTTGTCACCACTTTGACCATCCTTTCAGTCCACTTTCTACTCCACACCTTCAGTGAAGTAACAAAGTCACAAAGCTCTATTTTTACCTTTTTGAAGCCAGAATTTGATGATATGTGTTCACAAACTCCATCCTTATTCTACTAAGCAAGCAAGAACTCTTGGAGCTCTACAAGAATTATCAGTGGTGCGCGAAGCAATGGAAGCTAACATCTCCAGCTGCCCTGCCACCGCCAGAGCACTGGATCAGGACCCAGCTGGTAACACGGTTCTCCGATCCAGTTGTAATTTTAACAACTGGATCTGGAGAACTGGAGGGAACTGGCTGAATCCCATGGCTGACTTTCTGTAAACCTGACATTATCAATGAAAGCAGGATTTGCTACTTCTTCAAATTTGACACGTCAGTTCTCTAAATATTAAGAATTTCTCATTTCACATGAGCGATACGGCTTGTGTCAGTCTCTGTTCAGGAAAAAACTGATGGTTTTGCACACAAATTCAGTCAGTTTTGTCTGCGATTGTGTTCAGTGTTTCAATTTTTTCGTGGGAGTGCAATCAGTTTTGGATACTTTTTTCACAAGCATAAAAAAAACCCTGAAGATTAACAATCTACATCTTCTAACACCCATCAGTGAAAAACGAATTGCATATGGATGCATTCCGATTTTCAAGCAAGCCCCATTCACTTCTATGGAGCCAGGGCTGTGGGAAAAACACACAATATAGAACATACAGTGATTTTTCCAGAACGCAGAATGAAGTGTGAGCTAACCCAAATGGGCAATCTACCATGTACATATAATGATTAAAATTCATTAAACATGGGCCTAAGGTGCCAGAAGGGCCAACAATACAGAATGGAGAGGTAGCAGCTGTACCCCAACGTCTTTCGCCTTTAGTTGCCCCCAAGAAGAAATGAGACAAAATGCCCATTGGGGTATGGCTGCTACCTCCCCAGTCTGTATTGCTGCTCCTTCTGGCATCTTAGGCCCATGTTTAATGAATTTTAATCATTATATGTGTATTGTAGATTGCCCATTTGGGTTTAGCTCATTATTATATGGCTGATCCGTGTATTATATGGGGTTGAACACAGGTGCCTTTGGGAATGGCTATTTTTGCTTACTACTATATATCGAGACCTCTGTGGTTATACCAGTGAGATGCCTGGAGACTGACTGCGGCATAGAATCACTGTTAGGGCTTATGCACACGACCGTATGTATTTTATGTATTTTGCAATTCGCAAAACATGGATCCGCAAAAAAATACAGATGTGTAACATCTGTATTGCATCTTTTTTGAGGATCCATTGTAACAATAGGACATGTTCTATGTTTTTTGCAGGGCTACAGAATGGACACATTTATTACAGACCCATTGAAATGAATGGGTCCGCCTCCTATTTGCAAAAGATTAACGGAACAGACACTGAAACAAAATACATTTGTGTGCATGAGCCCTTAGTAGATTTGATTTGTTCCGCTCTAACATTATTACATATAGTCAGGCTGGATGGGTGGCAGCGTGTATGTGATTTTAAAATGATTATGAATTAATAAAGATTTTTTCATGTTTTTCTAAGTGATGTGTGGCGTGTTCCTCTTGTCGGGGATGACATATTTAGCACCACACAACTGTATATTGGTGTTTATATGCCTGCTATACTATTATAGGTTGAGTTTTCAGAATCAAAGATACTAGCATATTATCTGCAAATTGCACAGGTATATAGAGTTCATGAGTGAGCCCAATAAATCGTATATATCCCGAGCCTCCTGGAGAGTGCAGCTGTGTGTGTGAGTCTGCTGGGTCATAAACCTGCTTGTGTCATTAGAAATAGTGCTTATCCTGGAAAATGTGCAGCAGTGGCCTGGCAGCTGTTAAGAGCAGGGGTCAGTGTTATACAGGTGCCTTCCTCCTGTTAAACCTGAACCTTTATTGTGCCTATATAGTAGCAATATGCAAGTCAATAAGGTCATATTATCTCATACGTTTCCTGGGCCCATATTAGGTTGGTGAATTTTGTCACTTGCTGAAAGTGAAGATGAAATAAACATTGTTCGGTCGACTCACTGGAGTCTAGAGGGATTTACATTGCAAATATACAGTACTCGTATAGATATGCATGTGTAAACGTTGTGCTACAAGTCAGTGTGGAAATGCAAACGTGTAGCACTCGTGATGAGAAGCCTTTATTTTCTCATTTGCCTATCTTTAGAGGTTATTACCATTACACAGCTAATATAATTAAATGTCTGTAGCAGAGACAACATGTCCAGTCTGTACAGGGGACATCTGGGTGGTGGGGTGGTATTGTTTGCCTACAGAATGACTGCATTGTTCATAGGTTCATAGGAGTCTCACAAGGGAGCAGATTTTTTATGTCAACTAGAGGGATTTGTTATTAAAAAAAAAAACTCATTCTGTTCAGGGTAGATGAAGATGGTGGTGATAGTAAAACTTATATTATATTAGATACCTTTACTTTGTAGTGCGCTATTATTCCTGATACAGGGTGGTGGATATTAATATTTGTCACCATGGTTAATATAAAACAGGTATATCAAACTATGAATTATACACCTCCAATAAAGTGGCCTGCACTAAGCATTCACATTGATAAAAGGTGCCATAGTTGTAGCTTCTGCTCCTGTACTTATATACTTCTACAATATTAGCTATGAATGTACTTAGATAGAGCTGACTACTTAAGCACTTCAGTAACAGGTGTTGCTTAGGATCAAAATGCAATTTGTTTTTTTAGAGTATATATATATATATATATATACACACACACATACACATTATGTTGCACACACACACACATATAATAAACATACATATAATAAATACATTACTACAGCACACACATTTATACAATACTGTTACACACACACATACACATATATACAGTACAAATACACACAAATATATATTACTGTTGCACACACACTCTTGTATCTTTCGCTTTAACAGTACTATGTACGTCTGGAGTACCATACCTTCTGCTCTTGCATTTTCCTGTCCATTGTCGCCTTGTCCTGTGAGCTCCAGGGGACTGAGCGTTGTCACTGACCTGTTATATAGGTATCATAGAGGGAAGTCTTAGGGGAGGGGAGCTGCTAACTAGCTAAAAAAAAAACAACCAGTTGTGAAACTAGGGGCAAAGGGCCATCTCGGACTTTCCTTCATAATCACAGAAGACCTGCTCTGGTTTTACAAATGAAAAATCCAGAGTCTGCATTTTGCAGAAGATTTAAACAGATAACATTTCCTATGAGAGCACATCTCAGGCATTTATTGCAATGTCTATTGGTATTATTGTGACAATTAGCCCAAGACAATGCTATCTAAGCGTAAAGATTATACCCAGCAGTCACAATCTCACGACTGCAATACAGCTTTTGAGCCTGATACTCTCTTTAACACAAATATAGAGGTGATCCATTTACACTAAATTCCATTGATTAAAATTAGACTGTATTTATCTCAAAAATTGATTGATCACCACTGTGCCCATATACATTAGATCAAATGACTAAAGCCGAAATAAGAAAATTGCTCCTTGCTGCCCTCCACTCCGATTGCTGCATGAATGGCTCAGAATATCAGGTTAGTTTGGAATAGTCTATGAGCTCATAGACTTTGATACTATGTAGAGTAGAGACCACAGTCCCTTTAAACACCTACAGCTTGCTTTTTCCACCAGTCTACCTAGTTACTTTATTTTTTTGGACAGGCACTTGTGACCTCATAATTGACATTGTCAGCTACTGTTTACTCCACCTTTCATTTCACAGAGCAATATTCTGTGTTTACAGATAATACATGTAAAGGGAAGATACTTTTCATTTACATAGGTTCAGTGTATTTTGTCAGGGAAGCTGCTCAACCTGTTTTGTCCTACAAGGTAAAGAATGTCTAATGATCACTTCGAAAAGAACAAAACAACCAAATATGTGACGTCTTACAGAGTTCAGACGCAATAGGGGCTTGCCAGAGGTTAAGCAGCAAAAGTCAAGCATTTAATTTAGTCTTCTGATATACACTACTCACAAAAAGTTAGGGATATTTGGCTTTTGGGTGAAATTTATGGAAAAAAAACAAAACAAAACACAAGAATGGCAGTGATATTATATCATGAAAGTAGGACATTTAAGTAGAAGCATGCAGTGGTTATTTCCTCATCTCAAACTATTTATTGAAAACAAAAGCCAACAGCAATGGTGGGTATACCTCCACAAAAATGTCAACGTCTCAAAAACTTGCCATGTGGCCTTGAGCACCAATTACAGTTTGACAACGACGTTTCATGCTGTTCACAAGTCGACTTATTGTCTGCTGAGCCATGGCATCCCATACCCTAGTCTCCAGCAGCCGTTGTCATCCATGATATTAGGCCTGTGTTGTTCATGTAGAGGCACAATGACTGAATTAATGATGTTATTCAAGTAGTATGGGCTTGTCACTGTACCATACAAAAAAGTACTGAAACATTGAACCGTTGGACATGTGCAATCAAAAGTTTAGAGAAGGTCACATTAAGTTCACCTCCAAAGGTTAGAGTGCATTTTAGGCTCATCCTGAAATTTCGCCCACAAGCCAAATATCCCTAACTTTTTGTGAGCAGTGTATGAGGCTGACTTCTGCCTGAAGTTTAACAACGGAAGTGGTATTTAAAAAAAAAAAAAAAAAAAAAGATATTTCAATTTTGTGTGTGTATGCACAATAGACATACTCTGCTTCACAATACATTTTTGTTTGTGAGGTAGAGGTGATTTTTACCATAGATGTTTACCACAGATTTTAAAACTCAATTTCAAAAATGTTGGGATGCTGTGTAAAATGTAAACAACATATGCTCTCATTCAGGCAACTTCTCTTTCAGGTAAGGTCTTCCATATTTCATCAAGTCAATGCTAAACCACATACTGTATCCATCACAACAGCATGGCTCCACAGAAGAAGAGTCCTGGCAATGATGGTGCTGAACTTTTCTGCCTGCCGTCTGCCTGCAGACCTATCACCAATAGAAAACATTTGGGGCATCATGAAAAAGAAAAAAAAAAGACCCAGGACTGTTGACGAGCTAGCATCCTACTCTAGGAATGGGACATTCCTCTCCCAAACCTCCAGCAATTGGTCTCCTCACTTCTCAGACATTTCAAGTTCTAAATGAGTTATTTTTTTTAAATGAAATGGTAAAATGTCTCACTTTCAGCATCTGATATGATCCATTGTGAATAGAATATGAATCTAAGAGATTTGCATATCATTGCATTCTGTTTTTATTTACATTTATTTACATTTTACACAGTGTCCCGACTTTTTTTGGAATTGGTGTTGAGGTTGTCACATATATATAGTCACATTAGCAATGTAAATATACATTATAATTTAATTAAACCCCTTTAATAAGACCAGTCTGATATTTATGTACAAATATGGGTCTTCTCTCAAAAGCAGGGGTTCTCACCTTTTCTGGCCTAGGGGCCACATTATTAGTCTGAATTAATCCCATGGACCACAATAAACATAAAGGGCAGGGGCGTAGCTATAGCGGGTGCAGAGGTAGCAGTCACTACCGGGCCCAGGAGCCTGAGGGGGCCCAAAGACCCTTGTGCTGCATAAGAAGACACCAGTATTATAGAAAGTGCATGCTGGTTAAGTAACACCTCTGGCTGGAGGGAAAGGGTTGGGTCAAGAATTTGGCATTGCGGGTGGTGTGTGGGGTGCTGTTTCAATTTTTGCCTCAGGCTGCACATAAGGCAATATGCACCCCTGCCCACTGGCCACAAAGCACTGAGGAAAGGGGGGCCCAAGCTGAACTCTTGCACGAGGGCCCATGAGTCTTTAGCTACGCCCCTGATAAAGGGGTATTACCATCTGAGACATTTATGGCATATTCAAAGTCTGTTAAGTTCCTGTTCCACTTCTAAGACTTCCATCTCTCAGAAGAATGGGATTCCCATTCTACTTCATTTTCAAGGAAAGGAAGGGGCCATGCATGCATGTCTGGTTCTCTTCCTTTCTAGTTTTTACGTGAGTTGCTGATACGGAAAAGAGTATCACTACCCCCATAACCTACAATGAAGATAACCACACTCTTGCATCTCCACCTCCTGTACTCCTTTCTGGTTAGTCACATGGGGCCAGGAGCCCCCATTCTGCCAATATATGGTTTCCCAAAGATGACCGCACAGTGCACGGTTAGTAATTATCCATCCCTGTACCTGCACTACACACCTCTACTCTCTGACAAGGAAAACATGTGAGCAGCCACCAGACACAGACAAGCATGTCAAAGAGCCTATGGTTGGGGGCTGCACAGAATGGCATCATGGAACGCATGTGGCCTCCGGGCTGTAGGTTGTGCACCTCTGCTCTAGAGCATACAACAGTGCAGTACATTAGTACTGTGTATATATGAAACTTTGTAATATATCTTAGGGCAACTTCTCATCTTCCTCCCTTTTCAAGAATAAAGAAAGAAGTAGGGAAGAATCATAGTCTCTCTTCCATTGCCTGCGGTTGAGACTCATGCTGTGAGAGGTGAAGGAGACGTAGCAGGTTATGTGACAGTCACTCTGCCACTGCCTGAAGGCGAGAAAAAGAAGTGGGGAGGTCATCTTACAGCTTCATTGCTGCCACCAGCAGGTGAGACTCCTGTTGTGAGAGGTGAAGGGACAATGGGGAGGTAATGTATAGTCCCTCTGCCACCACCTGTAGCAAGACTCATGCTGTGAGAGGTGAATGGGAAGTAGCGGGAAGAAGGAGGGAGATCTCTGATTGGTTAGAACTCACATCACAAATCTGACACAAGGAAGAACTTGTCCAAAAGTTAGTGTAGGTCACGTTTACACTTTAGTGTAGATTTCCCACTGAAAATCTCTGCATATAGAAAGAATGATGTCATCTAGTAGTGAAATCTGCATGTTAATACATACTTAAATAGGAATTTTGGGGCACATTTATTAAGTCTGGCGTTTTGGACACCAGCCTTAATAACCCCAATACCTGGCGGTGGATCCGCCGGAATAATAACGAGGCGCCGACCTCTACATAACTTCTGCGGATCTTCCGCCACTTCTAAATGTAAGACCGCTTCCTAGCTGTCTTACATTCAGACCATTTCCTACTCCTAAAACTGGTATAGAAAATTGTAAATTTTCTCCACCCATGCCACACACCCTTTTTTAGAGCTGGTGTGAGTGAGGAGATTGTGGCGCAAAGGTTCTGTACAAGAAATAGGCGTATTTCTGTTTGATAAATAACTATTTCTGTTTGATAAATGACTATACAGCCAAAGAAGATTTATGGGGGTTGCATCAAGTAGGTGGCTTCTGATCTGCTCTCCTTAAAATAGTTAAACTATATTAAACTATTACTACACACAATAGAATTTAGCAGAGCTCTCTTATGTCAGTCACAACTACAACAAAGTCTGCAAAACTCACAGAACCTTACACCGCTAGATACAGCAAATGATTGTTGATAAAGAAGCATTCCTTCTTGGCAAGCACCTGCAATCAATGAAGAAGACCTCTGCATTTACATGCAGAGATCTCCTCCACAGTATGGGGAGGAGCGATCGCTAATGCCATCACTCATTCCCATACAGAATCATTGTTTTGCAGCTGCAGTCCAGATTAGACAAAATGATCTGCTGCTGGCAAACAATGATTTAGGTGCCCCAACAAATCATAATTCCCGATGAACAAGCATTTTGGTCATTCATTGGGTAACCAGCTGCTCGTTTACATCGGCAGATCATCACTAACGAGTGTTCCTATGAACGCATGTTAGCGATTATCTGATGCTGGGCCAGTGTAAAGGGACCTTTAGCACAATGGAAAGCACAAATGGATTATGACCTCGGAGCTCTTTACTTGGTAACAGCGAGATCTTTGCTGACCAGTCGCTGAATATTGATAATATAACCCTATAAAACCATCATGAAAAACAACTGTTTGTCTATATGCGTGTCTATATAAGCAAATATACAAGTGTCTCTCTCACCGTTTGGATGATGCACATCAGTCCCAGAGAGTCACACGCTGATTGCTTTTGAGGTTTCAGCGCTCGCTCTGATACAGAGCGCCTCGTGACTCTCTATTCCTCCACTTTGGCATCCAGAAGAATAAACGCGTGCATTCTTAAGGCAGTATTACACCAGCCTATTGTCGGGGAGATCATCGCTGACAAGCATTTGCATTAACGCTCGTTAGCAACGATCTGGCAGCAATCGCAATCTTTCATCAGGTTTAAAAATCATTGCTTGCCAGCAGCAGATCATTTGTCTAATCACAGTCTGCTGAAGGCAAACAATGATTCAATTCAGTATGGGGACGAGCAATGACATACTGTAGAGGAGATTGCTGCATGTAATATCAGAGGTCTCTTCTGCTGACGAGCGCTTCTCTCCCCAACAGTTGCCTGCATAATCTGCTAATATAATACAGCCCTTACTTTCTTCACTACGCATGTCACGCAGGATTAAAGGGGTTCTTGGGGCTTTTACTATTGATGACCTATCCAGTGAAGCAATGTATGAGCACTCTGCCTGGATGATGTAAGGAAGCAGTCAGGGACGTCTGGTACTGCTGGATCACCCTGACTGCAGTCTATAAGACGCAGGCACTTTTTAGCAAGATTTCTTCTTTTAGCACTAAAAAAAGCTTGCATTGCTATGTTATAGGAATAACATTACACTGGCTACACCATTTTTTCTCCATAACAAACTAAGGGATGAGCATGCGCATTAAAACTTAACCTTTGATGGTCACATTAAAATTCAAAGATCCAATTTGTACAAAAAATAACCATATAAACGTGGTAAACCTCAAAAGTGTGCCCTCTTATGAAAGAGGATATCAAATAATCCAATGATCAGCATATAACACAGAGAACACAGAGATGCACGGCGGCATCCAGCCAGGCAATAAGAAAGTCAGCCACTGCATCACTACTGGTCTTAGCCTGCTGTTATACTGGTGATTTGTGTATCCCTTCATCACTAGTTTTCCAGATCCTGTGTGGAGCACGCTACTACCTCGGCCAGCTAGTTTTCTATAGACCCTTGACACTGTTTGTCCCCTAATAAGCCTTATGGGTGAAACCTGGAATTACTGTAGGGTCTAAATAGGGCATGTACACAAGATGCAGGCTCTGGACCTTTATCAGGGCAGATACCCTGTGGATAGGTATCAGGGACAGAGTGGCCACCTGATAAGGTCATCTATGGATACAGTAGGATGTGGCAGTTGGAACGCATATTCTGTCCATTCCCTAGGCATTTGGGTGACCTCCAGAAGGCACCATGGGACATCTGACTGTAACCCAAGAGATGTTTCCATGTCTTACTGCCTGGCTGGATGTCGCCATGCATCTCTGCATTGTCACTATACTACTGCATTGGTATATGATGACCATTAGATTATGTGATGTCCTTTTTCTTCAAATAGGAGGTTAATCCCTTTTATATGGTTTAGGGCAGGGCTGGCCAACCTGTGGCTCTCCAGCTGTTGCAAAACTACAGCTCCCAGCATGCCCAGTCTGCCTACAGCTATCAGCCTACATCAGGGCATGGTGGGAGTTGTAGTTTTACAACAGCTGGAGAGCCTCAGGTTGGCCAGCCCTGGTTTAGGGTGTATTCGCACAACTGTATCTGTTTTAGGGGACCTCCAGTTGTGGAGCCACTAAACATAGATACTGGCTGTGTACGTTCCACATTTTGTGGATCGGAACATCCTTCCCAATGTAGAAATGCCTATTCTTGTTTACAAAATGGACAAGAATAGGACATGTTCTATCTTCTTTGCGGTCCCATTGAAAATGGCGGAATGGATACGGAAAGAAAAATACGAGCCAATATATATAATGATAAATTCTCCCCATTGTCTTCTGCTAGACCTTAGGGTTGCTGTTTTATTAGGGAGCTCTTTATTATGTCACATCTTGGACCCAACAGAGGAGCCTCTGACAGTCTGTTGGGCTAGTCTGAACCTGGATACAGGCACAAGATCACAGGTTTATACTCCAAGGGTCCCTACTCTGCAAAAGCAAGTCTAAAGGGTTTCAGGATGGAAGTTCCAGAATCAGAGCTTAGGTACAGGGTCTAAGTACATTCAAGGTGTATGTTTGGCATGGAGATAGGTAATGGAAGATGCAGCATAACAGGCCATAGCAGAACCACTAGGGCTCTTGTATACGACCGTAGCCTGTTTTGCGGTCCACAAAACACACATACCGGCCCGTGTGCGTTCCGCATTTTGCAGAACAGAATGTCCAGGTCATTATAGAACAGTCCTATCCTTGTCCATAATGTGGACAAGAGTAGGACACGTTCTATATTTTTGCGGATTCCATGGAACGGACATACAGGCATCTTTGGTGGTTCGGATGGGGACAAGAAATATGGTGTGCATGAGCCCTTAGCGTGGGTTGTGATGATAGACTGACAGACAGATAGATAGATACCAATGGTCTTGAAACATATGGGAAACAGCTTGATCCACCCATAGAATATATGCGGAATACATGGATCCAGGAATACCGTATGTGTTTTGTAAGCTTGTTCACACAAAT
The DNA here is from genome assembly GCA_900303285.1 of Rhinella marina. Taxonomy (NCBI): domain Eukaryota; kingdom Metazoa; phylum Chordata; class Amphibia; order Anura; family Bufonidae; genus Rhinella; species Rhinella marina. The sequence continues at coordinate 243,957 of ONZH01017215.1, forward strand.
GATTCATGAAACAATACAAGATATTATCTACAAGATCGGATGTTCGTCAAAGTGTATTACTTCAGACTTGCAATGTCCTTGGGACAAGACATTTTCTTTGTTCAGTAAAAGCACACTGTCACCATAGATTGTTGACTTTCCATTTGTTTTGTTTTTTATTCTTTGTAATGGAATACGTTTGTATTACAGTATCTTACAGTTTTCTGTAGTGTTTGGAGCTAGTCAGAGACGTCAAAGCAGTGTTCTAACGCTAGTCACTTCCACTTCGGTAGACTGGTAAAAGTACAACCCACTTGTGTCCTGTGTAACCCTCCTTATAATATCTCCCACCTCACCTGTATGTGTACAGTGCTACCATAAGGGCTTCTGTACTGTATAATGGCTCCTTACAGCCTCCAAGTTGTACGTTGCCATAACTGTACAAATATAGAAATCTATTGACTTTTAGTTATAAAGTCCCCTAAAGGCTCATTTACATTTCCCAATGTAGCAAACAACTGTCTGGAAGGAGGCGTTCCTTCTGGACAATCGTTTGTTCGTCAGTGAAGGAGAGCGCTGCATTTACATGCACGGATCTCCTCCACAGTATGGGGAGGAGCGATCGCTAATGCCATCAATTGTCCCCATACAGAATCATTGTTTTCAGTGAAAAACAGCAATTTTCTTTTTTTACCGCAATAACTATTACCTAATGAATGAGCGTCAAAGCGGCACCTTTACACAAGCAGATAATCGCTAACAAGCGTCCATATGAACTATTGAAATTAATGTCCGTTAGACAGGAGTACACCCGTTTAACGGCCGTTAACAATGGGTACGCTAGTTGCCTTTTAGGGGTTATAATAAAAAAATTAATTGACTTGAATGCGCTGTTGCTTCACTCTTGATGCTGAAGGACCTGTGCTCCCTGTGTGATGACGTCACCATGCACTCCTGGCATGATCACTGGGAGCACATGATGACGTCATCAAGCTGGGAGTGCAGGTCCTTCATCATCAAGAGAGGAGTGACTGCCTCCACGCGTGGCTGACATGAGTATTTATTTATTTTATTTAAGCATTTAAAAAAACCTGCAAATTATCGCTGCCAGGGGGTCACTATAGGGGACATTAGGTATACTGCAGGGGTTAGGCTATAAAAAAAATGAAAGTCATCCACTTTTAATGCCTGTTTTTAATGGCCTTAAAAACGGATGCAAAGCGGCCATTAAAAACTGCCAGAAAATGAACTGCAAAAATGATTGCAAAATGGCCATGGTCGTGTGAATGTAGCCTTAGCATGGTAAGTATCTGAACTTCAATCTTTATACAGTGAAGACATTCACAAAAAAAAATCATTAGAGAAATGATACTCTATTAGCAAATATAAACTATCATGGCATACGGATTAAAACAAGTTAAGGTGGATTTAGACGGTGCAATAATTGAATGCTTGTTCCTGACAATCTGCCCGTGTAAATGTTCCACCGATCACCTGATGAACAAGCAAAACGCTCGTTCATCAGGTGATCCTGGCGTTTGTGCAGGCACCTAAATTGTCCTTTCTGCGCAGTAAATTGTGCTGTCTAATCAACGGTCTGCTGCCCAGCAACAATACAGCTGTATGGGAACAAGCGATCGCAGATATCGACAGCTCATTCTCATACTGTGGAGGCGATCGCTGTATATAAATGTAGCGTTCTCCTTCACTGAACGAGCAGCTGACTGTCAGGAAAGAACACTTCCCGCCAATTGGCTTCACATGGCCCCGTCTTTACTGTATATATTTATTCTTGCATAGCTATATGTTATAAAGATATCTAGACAGTAAGGACTCTATTACACCAAGAGAAGAATTTTTTTTGTTAGGAAGCAGCGATCGATGATTTAGCAAGTCATTTGTGTTCAAAAGATGTTGAATTACACAAAACAATCACAAAATATTTTTCTTTGTTTGCTCATTACTGCAATCATTGCTTACTCACCCTAAGAGAATTTATAATGATAATAACTAGCAGATTTCTGATTAGACGAGGGGATTTGGTGGCAACTAACGATCATTTATCAGTCAGGCAGTTTTTGTGTGATTCACGGAAAATGAATGATTTAGCATTTGGCATTTGATTGCCGCACGCTATTTCATGCGATAATTTCTGAAATTCGAATGATTATATGAGAATTCAAGTAATGATTGCTCTGTCAAATAGGCTCTTAAGGCATTACCCAGGGGTATGTTCTGCCACCGAACTGTAAAATTGGAGAAAATAAGAGAACTGTTATTTTCTCCCATTTTGCATCACAGTCATTGGTTTTTCTCCCTCACTTTGCTGCATATTGTGGTTCTATAGATAGTATAATAGTTACACCAGTGGTGAATTCACACTATAAACTAAGGCTACATGCACATAACAGTGGAAAAAACAGCCATTAAAAATGGACATACATGGCCATTTTTCAGCTATTTATGCATCCATTTTCTGGTCATATGTCTACTTCAATGGAAGTTTTGAATCCATTTTATATCAGTTTTTTAACATCTGTTGAAAATGAATTAAAAAAAAGGATTTAATTGGGTTTTTAAGTTAAAACCCAACCCCTACGGTGCCTCACTGTATATATATTATTCCTCCCATTGTGCCCCCATTATAAATAATGCACCCCTTTGTGTCCCTACTACAGGGGCAGACTGGCCATAGACCTTACAGAGAGACTTCCCGGAGGGCTGATGGCGCCTGTGCTCCACTCACAGCCACCAGCCAGGTAAGAAATGATCTGATGTACCCTGAGTTAATGCTGGGAGCGTCAAGAATTTATGAACTTGTCAGTGGCCTCAGATGCCCTCCCGATTCCTGAATTCATGTATTTCCATTCTGAGGCAGCTGCTATAGGAGTATGGAACAAGGCTTGGCCACCACAGAGGGGCAGCTTCTGGGGAGGTACTTTGTGCTGCTGGAGCATTCTTTTTGTGCTGGCTTTGCCAATACCGATAACGCCATTAAAAAAAAAAAAAAAAAAAAAAAAAAAAAAAAGATGATAGGAGCGCGGGTCCTGCTGCCTCCAGTACAGAGTGAGGGTTCCATCGTGTGCAGGCGTGGATGAAGTATTTTATTATTATTTTTTTAACCCTAGAAGTGCATTTTTTTCACAGTGTACCCATTTTTTTTTTTAACAGCTATTAGACGGGTGCACTCCTGTCTAAACGAACATAAAAAAATAACCCTTTGATTTCAGTGTGGTTTGTCTGGCCATAAAAATAGCCAAAAATAGGACGTCTTATTTTTTGACGGCCACTATTGACTGGCCATTAAAAAAACCTGCCTTGTGAATAGCCCTATAGACTTCAATTGGTTCTAAAAATCGGTGTGTGAAAGCAATTAAAAAATGGTTGTCACACGGTCATTTTTCATGTGAATGTAGCCTAATCTATACAACACCATCACAGTGCAGGCATGATGATGGGATAAAGTACTAATAATTCATCAAAATCCAATCTTCTGGAACCAGTGATTCTTGCTATCCTCCATCTGGAGGTTCTTCCAGAAGTGAATTATTCATTCATCGTTATACAGTACAGACACACTTCATTGACACTTGCTAACTGCGTCATCCTCATCATCCTTATTAGAAAGCTGCTTCATCTACAACAAAGTTAAAAGAGACATTCAGTCTAGTTTTGTGTCTTACCAAATAGGAACAATTCCACACAATGGTCTCCAGCTGTTCAGTTACACCCTATTTGCTTTAAAACATTTCCTGGACAATAGGAACGGAAGCGGCCACCACAACATCTTTGTTGGGATTTTTAGTATTTGCCATTTCAGTCAGAAACTGGAAATTCCCTTTGTAGTAAAAGTGTAGTAAATTTACATAAACTGCAATAACTAATGATAAACTGTTCTGTGCAGACAGGAATCACGAGCTTGATATTAATATTTAAAGGCCAATGTCTTAAGGTCCTATTACACTGAACAATTTTGGGCCAATTATCAGGACTATGAATGATCATTTAATCGAGCAATCCATTGGCCAATGGACGATTAAACACTTGTTCATCGGCTTATTGCCATCTTTCTTCAGGATGAAAGATGCCCGATTATTGGCAGCACATCTTGCTCTGTAATCAGGGATATGCTGACGATAATAAATAAGACAGAATGAGGAAGGAGCATCGATGGATGTGTTATCTTCCATGGGCAGTCGCACTGGTAGATCAGGCATGGTAATATCACCCTTAGATTTCACATAATGCTGCATTTTCACTACTAAAAAAAACAGGCAATTATCTGGAAGGGACTATTCCTTCCCAATAATTGTTTGCTTGTCAGTGAAGGTGAAGGGCTGCATTTATATGCAGCAGTCACCTCAACTGTATGAGGATGAGTGATGGCTACTGTCATCCCTTGTCCTCATAGATTCATTTTTTCTGGGCAGCAGATTGCTATTCACACAGCACGATCTGCTGTCCAGCACGTTTCAGTCCTCTTGCTGGGACTTTTCTCAAGCAGTCCGCTGGCACACCACCTATAATCTTCAGCAGTGCTGCTCACATATTTTTGTTTATACAATTTAGGCTACTTTCACACTAACGTTTTATAATTCAGGTTTTGAGTTCCGTCATAGGGGCTCAATACCGGAATAAAACGCTTCAGTTTTGTCCCCATTCATTGTCAATGGGGCAAAACTGAACTGAAGACAACAGAATGCTCATAGAAGCATTTAATTCCGTCTTCAGACCGGAGAGCAAACCACAGCATGCTGCGGTTTGCTCTCCGGTCCAGGCATCCGCACCAAGACGGATCCGGAATGACCCCCAATTAAACACAATGGTGAACGGATCCGTCCTCTATTGACTTTCAATGGAGTTCATGACGGATCCGTCACATACATACACATACAAATACACATACATACTTACATGTTCCTGGCAGGTCACCATAGCGCAGGAGGAGCAGGACGGCGCACACATAGGACCATTCCACCCGGCGCCCAGCAGAGGGCGCTGTGGGGAATCGTCCTATGTGCGCGCCGTCCTGCTCCTGTACTGTGAAGTGGAGACCTGCCGAGAGCATGTAAGTATGTATGTGTATTTGTATGTGTATATATGTGTGTGTGTGTGTGTGTATGTACTGTGTGACATGTGTGGGGCTGGAGCGTGGTTCCGGCACCACACATGTCCCTGTGGCAGCACGGATCCGGTGGCACCCTTCACCTGCCAGATTCGGGCTGCCGCTAGTGTGCAAGTAGCCTTAGATTCTTTTCATTGTGTTCTATAATCCTAAATTTTCTCAGAACAACCTTTTGTCCTATAGTTGTCTTCTACATTTCAGGTTTACAGCTGACTGGAATTTAACATTTTATTTTATTTTGCTCTTTTTTCCAGAATTAAACAGTTTTACAATTTCAAAAATAAATACAAAGGTCTGTACATATATGAATACAAAGTACTATCGACAAATCCGAACGCAGGTTGACACCTAAACCAGAGAGCCAAACACACTCTACACGCATTTCACAAAAAACGCTTTGACTTTTGTCCCCAGATGAAGTTTTCTTTTCAAAATGTCCATGTTTAGCTTAAAAGATGGCTGGACCATTTTTATAAAACAAGCACTCAAAGTAACCGGCAGAAAAATTTGAAGGTAACAGTTTTGACTGTCCAATACATTGGTAGAAAACAAATATTTACATCTCTATCAAGATGATTCATGGAAGAGCCCCCCCAATATGGTAAATCTTTCCCCTTGTATAGGAATGAGTCTCCACAGGCTGTAAATTTTGCTACCTAAATTGTACTTTTAATATTAATTATTAAAACTGATCAAGTCCTGTAACATACCTGCAGGCTGTTACATTGTATCAGTTTAGAGCTATCAGTCTGGAGTCCCTTTTGTTCAACTCCAATGTCCACCTATTGTGATAGAGAGAGTATATATATATATATATATATATATATATATATATACATATACACACACACATAGTTTCTAAGGCTGAATAAAGACATCCGTCCATACAGTTCAGCCTGTTATGCTTCAAGTTGATCCAGAGCAAGGCAAAAAATTTTCCTCATTTTAGGGGAACAATCCCTTCCCAGTTTCAATCAAGCAATCAGAATAATCAGAAAAACTCCCTGGATTAATAACACTTCTCCAAACTCTAGTAACAATAACCTGTTATTTTATTACACTCCAGAAATATATCCAGGCCCCTCTTGAACTCACCATCACCACCTCCTCAGGCAGAGAGTTCCATAGTCTCACTGCTCTTACCGTAAAGAATCCTCTTCTATGTTTGTGTACAAACCTTCTTTCCTCCAGATGCAGAGGATGTCCCCTCGTCACAGTCTCAGTCCTGGGGATAAATAGATCATGGGAGAGATCTCTGTACTGACCTTTGATATATTTATACATGGTTATTAGAGCTCCCTTTAGTCGTCTTTTTTCTAAAGTGAATAAGCCTAATTTTGATAATCTTTCTGGGTACTGTAGTCCGCCCATTCCAGTTATTACTTTAGTTGGCCTCCTCTGAACCATCTCCAGCTCTGCTATGTCTGCTTTGTTCACAGGAGCCCAGAACTGTACACAGTACTCCATGTGTGGTCTGACTAGTGATTTGTAAAGTGGCAGGACTGTGTTCTCATCACGGGCATTTGTGCCCCTTTTGAAGCAACCCATTATTTTATTTGCCTTGGCAGCAGCTGCCTGACAATGGTTTCTACAGCTTAGGCTACTTTCACACTAGCGTTTTTAAATTCTGGTATTGAGTTCCGTTATAGTGGCTCAATACCGGAAAAAAAACGCTTCAGTTTTGTCCCCATTCATTGTCAATGGGGACAAAACTGAACTGAAGACAACGGAATGTTCCTGAAAGCATTCTGTTCCGTCTTCAGACCGGAGAACAAACCGCAGCATGCTGCGGTTTGCTCTCCGGTCCAGGCATCCGCACCAAGACGGATCCGGAATGACCCCCAATGCAAGTCAATGGGGATGGATCCGTTTGGTGTGGACACACCAGTAATCCGGATCTATCCTCCATTGATTTGCAATGGGGGGTCATTCCAGATCGGCTACATACATACAGACATACATACATACATACTCACATACTCCAGGGACGCCGGCAGCATGTCTTCACGCGCCTCCTGCGCGCAGCTATGACGTTTCCCCACTGCGCCCAGCAGAGGGCGCTGTGGGGAATCGTCATCACTGCGCGCAGGAGGCGCGTGAAGACGTTCTGTCGGAGTCCCTGGAGTATGTGAGTATATATGTGTGTATGTATGTATGTATGTATGTATGTATGTATGTATGTGTGTATGTCTGTGTCTTGTTCCATGTTAACATGTGTGGGGCCGGAGCGCTGCTCCGGCTCCACACATGTATCAGCGGCAGTACGGATCCGTCGGCACCCTTTAGGTGCCGGATCCGTGCTGCCGCTAGTGTGAAAGTAGCCTTAGTTTGCTGTTTACTAAAATTCCATGTCATTGTTACCCAGTGTTTCACCATTTAGTAAGTATGGGTGATTTGTATTTGCCACTTCTCTGCAGTCCACTCCAATCTATCCAGATCCATTAGTAGCAGTAATATATAACCATCACAAAAAGTTAGGGATATTTGGCTTTCGGGTTAAATTTATGGAAAACGTAAAGGTAAAGTTCACACTACAGTGATATATCATGGAAATAGGGCATTTAAGTAGAAGCATACAATGGTGATTTCCTCATCTCAAACAATTTATTGAAACAAAAGCCAAATAACTTGTCATGTGGCCTTGAGCATCAATTAAGCTTCACAACAATGTCTCATGCTGTTTACAAGTCGACTTATTGTCTGCTGAGGCATGGCATCCCACTTTTCTTGAAGGGCATCATTGAGGTTCTGGGGTACAGAATTATGATCCTCTACATGGCGACACAGTTGATCCCATAGGTTTTCAGTGGGATTCAGGTCTGGAGAACGTGCAGTCCACTCCATTTGAGGTACCCCAGTCGATGAGCTGGCACATTGTCGTCCATGAAGATGAAATTAGGCCTGTGTTGTTCATGCAAAGGCACAAAGACTGGATTAATGATGTTATTCAAGTAGCATTGGCTTGTCACTGTACCATTCCCAAAGTGTAGGGCAGTTCTGTATCGACTAGACACACCTGCCCACACTATAACAACACCACCACCACCAAATGCAACCATAGTTGATGCACAGTGCTCTCATTAAAGTCGCTGACTTCATTGGCGGTCATCACTTCAGCATGAATCAACTTTCATCAGTGAACAACACTGAGGCCCACTGGTCCCTCATCCAGCGTAGATGCTCCCTGGCCCATGCAAGACAATGATGACTGCGGTCAGGTAACCTTGTAGGTCATCTAGCACACAGGCCACGCTGATATAAATGGTTTTGAATGGTCTGATGTGACACTTGGACACCTCTCACCTCCCTTAAATGTGCCTGGAGTTGTGTGTCATTCATCTTTCAGTTCAGCAGGATATTGTTCACAATGAAGTGGTCATCAGCGTGTGATGTGGCCAAAGGACGTCCACTTCTATGCCTTTCTGTGACTCTACCAGTCTCTCTGTATCTCTGTTGCAAGCTGCTGATGACACTCCGTGACAATCTAAGCTCAGTGGCCACTTCCGTCAGAGAATATCCTGCTTGAAGTCTTGCAATGGCGAGGTACTGTTGATCAATTGTTAGGTGTTATCTTGGTCTCATGATGTCAAAATGTGAACATCATGATGAGGAGGACTGTTTAAATACCAATTCTAATTGAATCAGGAAATATATTGGGTGATTAATGGATCAAATACCTTTTGTAAATTTTGCTGTTAAACTCCTTGTTAGAGAACAGCAAGTTGTGCAAAAAGTATTGAAACATTGAACAGTTGGACATGTGCATTCAAAATTTTAGAGAAGCTCACATTAAGTTCACCTGTAAAGGTTAGAGTGCATTTTAGGTTCATCCTGAAATTTCACCAACAAGCCAAATATCCCTAACTTTTTGTGAGTAATATATATATATATATATATATATATATATATATATATATATATATATATATATATATACACACAACAATGTCTTTTGTAAAGATTGCTCAGATGGATGACATAAAAGGAATCCAGAAGGCTGTATCATTTAAGCAAAGTATAGTTTGCTTGAACTGATTTATTCAGACTTTATTTATGTGCTGGATTTTTTTAATGGTGGGTAGGATTGGTACAGGGACCTATCATTCCACCCCACTCCAGTACAGTTATTCCCCAGTAACGATCCCAGTTACTACACCTGAGGTGTTCTCAGGTGTAGTAACTGGGATCGTTACTGGGGAATAAATAGAGGCCTCAGACAGTCTGAGTCATAGCCTTGAAGCTGGTAAACCTGTCTCCTCTGAAAGCCTGGTCTCCTTGTGACTTGTGGCTAGCTGAAGTAGATATTACTGTTGCCCAGATGGACAAGGTCAGTGTTGCAGTTCTTCTAAAACTGTTGAGTCAAGTGAAGTCTGTCACCGCCGGCGCTGTTTACACACATAGATCCCTAATATATATATATTTATATAGACTAAATTATTAGTCTAAGACCCAAGATAATTGCATATAAAATAAAGATGCAGTTTGATGTATGGAAGTCTTTAAAGCAGACTGTGGACTCATTGCCTTGCAACAGCAATGACACCACTAGAAGTAGGAGCTTTCTGTTATAAATTGAACTCAGTAATACCCCAGTATTTAGTAAGCTCCGTCTAGTGGCAAATGCATCTATCCAGAATGTTATGTCAGCTGAATATGTTGTCCTGTGTAAGGCCAGCATACTCCAGCTACAGGTCTGTACTTCTTCCTTTGTATATTCTGTGGATATAACTGACATTTGCCAAGAGATATCTTACTAAACCATGACATTTACAGATTTTTTTTCTTTTAATATCGATGGTGACTGAATACCAGTAGAAAAGGCTAGAGGGGTTGTATATGATTGACCAATGCATGGATTGTGTCTAGTAGTACACCTCATCTCCATTGACATAAAATACACATGTGGACATATATGGCACTGATTTTGGAAGACATCAGCCAGATGTTTCTAGTTTGGTGAAACCACTTTAATAGCATCATATAACTAACCAATGACATATACTGTCACAGTAGACAATCTAACATTTATGACATTATTTGATATTTACTAGTGTATATTCTGTTTGCAACCTACTGCTTACATATTCCTGATACATACATTTTAGGAAATACCCAAATTCTTATATTTCAATGGGTAACATGCCAATTTTGCTCCCAGACACGGCATGCTAAATTAGTGGGCCACTCACTTTTTAAATTTCCTCTTTATTTTAAATTGGATAACAATCTGAAGTCCACGCAATCATAATGTTAAAATGACAAAGCCATCAGTATTTTTGGTCTATTCTAACTGTCCACGTCCAGGAACCTACTTTCCTTTAAAGACCAAGCTCTTCTTTGATGTCAGCTTTGTGCCACCATCATGTAGACATCTTGTCTGCGCTCAGGGTTTCTCACAGTGAGGATGCAGGGGTAACAATGGGCTCCAGCTGTTCAGCTACCTGGTGTAAACATTTCACATGGAGTTTCTCCAGTTTTTACACAAATACATCTTCCTGAAAAAGATTAAACAGGAAGACACAGCGATTCCTTAACAAAATATGGTGGTTTTTCGTCATCATTTTAAGAACACATTAAAGTGAATATCAGATCTACTTCTACTGCTCACTTTATACAGACCACTGGCCTGAGCTTTACATAGTTGGAATTTTTACCACTTTGACATCAAATGATGATATAACCAGATTCCTATGACCAATGGCTTGTAGGAATGCTATTCACTGTATTCACTGCTGAAGTAGCACTTGGTAGAGATGAGCGAGCATGCTCGGCCGAGCGTACTCGGGAGCAATTTTCGAGTAGTAGCGTACGCATTTTATAATCTGTACGCTAATGCATACGCATCTTATAATCTGTACACTAATGCGTACGCATCTTATAAATTTATACGCTAATGCATACAAATTACAAGATGCGTACACATTAGTGTACAGATTATAAGATGCGTACGCTACTACTCGAAAATTGCTCCCGAGTACGCTCGGCCGAGCATGCTCGCTCATCTCTACACTTGAGTTTTAGTTAGTATTTGTATATTACCAAGTTATTAAAAAAATCCATAAATTATTTTTATGTGCCTGTTAAAATCATTGAAAGGTAATGGCATGCCTATGTCTATATAAACTCATAAACAAGGTGTAATGAAATTATGTATTTACAGCGTAGATATAGTAGCCTGCCAGAAGAAGGGGAGCGTCTCCACAACGTGGCAGTAGCACGTGATGTGCCTCAGCCCGTCTCCATGTTTCACTTTTTATATGGACGGATTGGTCTATGAAATTTCACCACTGATTTGGACTTTTGTTAATCATCCCCATGTGAGTTTTGAATTTTTATATACGAATTGTGAAAGTAAAGTAGGTTGTGGATTTGTAAGGTATAAAGGAAACTCACAGTACTTACAACTTGCCACTGGTGATTTGTGAAAGGACATGATTTCTCTCACATGCTAGAGGTATTTGATTTATCTTAGGTCTGGGCTCTGTGCAGGTCGGTCAAGGTCTTCTACAAGAAATTCAGCAAAACCTTTTCTTTTTTAACATAACTTTTTCCATGGGTTCACATTCATGTTAAAAGAAAGATCCATCATATAGCATTTAAGACTTACTCCAGTATACAAACTTGACTCCAACAGAAAGTATGGGGTACAAGGAGCAATCTTCAATATATAGTAATTAATGGGTTTGTCCCATCTCAACATCCCTTATGCACAGTGAAGGAGAGCACACAGTGCATGCTCAGCAGGGTTGCCAAACAGAAGTTTTCTTTTTTTCTGGACAACTTATTACAAAATCATGGACAGCCAACATTCGGACAAATTGGAGAACCATAATGAATGATAAAAATTATAAGTAATACATGTCTATAGCTTAATATACAGATAAGAATTCATTACCAGCATTTACTGTGAGCTGTAAAATTATGGTATTTACCACCAAAATAATCTAGTCAAATACCACCAGCCTCAAAAAAAATCATGGACACATCTATTTTTTTTCATGGACACTGGAAAAAAATTGGCTAGTTTTACGGATTGTACAGAAATTTCTGAATGGTTGGTAACCCCGATGCCCAGCGCCTTCTCCATTCACTGCTATAGAACTAACAAAAATAGTTGAGTCAGCACACTTAACTAGTTTTGGAAGTCCCATAGTAGTGAATTACGATCAAGCCACACAATCACAGCCACCACCATTTACTGCTATGGGACTGCTGGAAATACTGAAACCAAACCAGTGCTCAGCTATTTTCAAACTACCATGGAGAAGAAAGAAAGGCTCTGTGCATGTAAGGCTGTTCTTTATTCACTTTAGGTGCCCAGTTCTGGAGATAATAGCAGGTCCTACAAGTAGGACCCTGACATTTGTAGAATATCCTAGCGATTTTTCATAAATTGTAATATAGGACAACCCCTTTAAATCTTTTGAGCACATTCCCAAATCGCTTACCATTTATGGGACCAAAATGTACACATAACCCTTAGTTGAGCCCAATTCCTGCACTAAAGGTGGCCATACACAAGTTGGTTGATGACTGAACAGAAGTTGAACAAACAGTCATCTGGTGAACGATCATTACGTAGACATGACCATACACATTTTAGTCCATATTGGCCATTTCTGTTTTTCAAATTGGCCATACATGTTCAATGAAACTGGGCGATGGACAAAAGAGCTTCCTGGGAACTTTCTTTCAAAAAAGATCTTTTGTCCATGAACAATCTTTCTTTAAAATGAAAGGTCTTTCGTCAAATAGTATTAAACATGGCCAACTTCTTCTCAAACGATAAAGGCCTGTCTTCAGTCAGCTAAAACTATCATTCATTGTTAAATTTCACCCAAGGAACATTCATTTTGGTTGAACTTGTCCATTTTAAGCAACTTTAGACTAATGAGTTAGAGTTATAGGGTGTTTTAACTAGAAACAAATCTGAGAAGCTCAGCAGATAGTACAAATGATCCTGTTTCTCAGGGGCGTACATACCGTCTGTGCAGCATGTTCAGCTGCACAGGGGCTCAGAGAGGGATGGGGCCCTTCCCAGTGTCAGCAGGGGTGTGGAGGATGGGGCCCTGATTAGGACTTACTGTGAATCTGCTGCCCCTTCTACCTATACTCCATAGCTGAAGGACCTGCGATGACATCATAGTCATGTGATCTTTTCAACACTGGAAGTGGTGGTAGGACCTGTGATGAGGTCACCGTCATGTGACCAGTGCAGAAGGAGGCAGCGCTGAGCAGTGAAGACCTGTGATGCTATGGTAGTGCCAGAGACATGCTGGAAGATGTGGTTCTCCCCATTATACCTCCTCCCTGCTGAGTGATAGGGAAATATGTTATTTAACTGGGAATGTATGTTAGAGGGGCTGAAGGGAGGAGAGGGGTGTGAGTTACATGGGACTGTATGTTTCAGAAGATTGGGGGGAGATGACTGGTGTTATTTACATGGGACTGTATGTTATAGAAGTGTGGAGGGCAAGGAGTGATGTTATTTACATGAGACTGTGTTGGGGGGAGCTGAAGGAGGGGATTTAAGTTATTTACATGGGACTGTATTGTATACAAGACTGGTGGGAGAGGACTGGTGTTATTTACATGGGACTGCATTGTATAAAAGACTGGAGGAAGAGGAGTGATGTTATTTACATGGGACTGTATCATATAGAAGACTGATGGGAGAGGACTGGTATTATTGACATGGGACTGTATGGTATAAAAGACTGGAGGGAGAGGAGTGATGTTATTTACATGGGACTGCATGGTGTAGAAGACTGTAAGAAAGAGAGGTTATTTACATGGGACTATCATATAGAAGACTGGAGGGAGAGTAGTGATATTTAAATGGGATTGTATCATATAAAAGACTGGAGGGAGAGGACAAGCATTATAATTTATGGGGGCACTACAGACAAGATTATAACTCTAGAGGGTATGGCAGGAGGCATTATAATTACAGGGGGCACTGCAGGGATGTCACCGTACAGGGATAATAAACACCGTGATGTCACCGTACAGGGATAATAAATAGAGATGAGCGAGTAGTGTTCGATCGAGCCGGTATTCGATCGAATACTACGCTATTCGGCATACTCGATTTCAATCGAGTATAACGGCGATGGCGCACTTAGAATTCGTTTCCCCTCCCACCTTCCCTGGCGCTCTTTTTCCACCAATCAACATGCAGGGGGGTATGACAGGCACGCTGAGCACGCTGGCAGCGCGAAAACAGCGTCTACATGGATTGGCTGGAAAAACCATGTGACCTCGAATATTAAAAACTCAGCTCTTCCTGCTCGTACGCATATGCTGCGTGAACTTAGTCAGGGACAGAGGCTGGAGAAGGGACAGACAGATTTTAGCTGTTGGATAGGCAGGAGCGTGATTAAAAGCCCTTATCAGGGCTACTATAGTGCACTACAGTGATAGCTTTACTACAAGATACACTCTGCAGAGAACGGCTGCTGTATTCAGGGATAGCTGCTGGAGTAGGGACAGAGAGAGGCATTAGTGGTGTATTAGGTGCTCTGCTACATACCAAACTATATTTGGCACTACTGTTCAGCGTTCTTTTTGGCTGAAAAACCCTGTTATATAACTAGTGTGTATATGCACCATCTGATCTGGCAGTATACGGCTGTGAATTTTATTTTATTTTTTTAAATACAGTTTATTTGGCTCTAGTGTTCTGGGTTCTGTGTGCCTGCAATACCCTTTTTGTATACCAGGTGTAAATACCCACCGTCTGTTAAGTTAGTAAACGGCTGTGTACCTTGAAATATACAATATCTAGGCCATTTAATAGGCCACTGTACTGTGCGTTTTCTTGCTAAATTATTTCACATACCTGGTGTAAATACCCACCGTCTGTTCAGTTACTACACGGCTGTGTACCTTGAAATATACAATATCTAGGCATTTTAATAGGCCACTGTACTGTGCGTTCTCTTGCTAAATTATCTCACATACCTGGTGTAAATACCCACCGTCTGTTCTGTTACTACACGGCTGTGTACCTTGAAATATACAATATCTAGGCATTTTAATAGGCCACTGTACTATGCGTTCTCTTGCTAAATTATCTCACATACCTGGTGTAAATACCCACCGTCTGTTCTGTTACTACACGGCTGTGTACCTTGAAATATACAATATCTAGGCCATTTAATAGGCCACTGTACTGTGCGTTCTCTTGCTAAATTATCTCACATACCTGGTGTAAATACCCACCGTCTGTTCAGTTACTACACGGCTGTGTACCTTGAAATATACAATATCTAGGCATTTTAATAGGCCACTGTACTGTGCGTTCTCTAGCTAAATTATCTCACATACCTGGTGTAAATACCCACCGTCTGTTCTGTTACTACACGGCTGTGTACCTTGAAATATACAATATCTAGGCCATTTAATAGGCCACTGTACTGTGCATTCTCTTGTTAAATTATTTCACATACCTGGTGTAAATACCCACCGTCTGTTCAGTTACTACACGGCTGTGTACCTTGAAATATACAATATCTAGGCATTTTAATAGGCCACTGTACTGTGCGTTCTCTTGCTAAATTATCTCACATACCTGGTGTAAATACCCACCGTCTGTTCTGTTACTACACGGCTGTGTACCTTGAAATATACAATATCTAGGCATTTTAATAGGCCACTGTACTGTGCGTTCTCTAGCTAAATTATCTCACATACCTGGTGTAAATACCCACCGTCTGTTCTGTTACTACACGGCTGTGTACCTTGAAATATACAATATCTAGGCCATTTAATAGGCCACTGTACTGTGCGTTCTCTTGTTAAATTATTTCACATACCTGGTGTAAATACCCACCGTCTGTTCAGTTACTACACGGCTGTGTACCTTGAAATATACAATATCTAGGCATTTTAATAGGCCACTGTACTGTGCGTTCTCTTGCTAAATTATCTCACATACCTGGTGTAAATACCCACCGTCTGTTCTGTTACTACACGGCTGTGTACCTTGAAATATACAATATCTAGGCATTTTAATAGGCCACTGTACTGTGCGTTCTCTAGCTAAATTATCTCACATACCTGGTGTAAATACCCACCGTCTGTTCTGTTACTACACGGCTGTGTACCTTGAAATATACAATATCTAGGCCATTTAATAGGCCACTGTACTGTGCGTTCTCTTGTTAAATTATTTCACATACCTGGTGTAAATACCCACCGTCTGTTCAGTTACTACACGGCTGTGTACCTTGAAATATACAATATCTAGGCATTTTAATAGGCCACTGTACTGTGCGTTCTCTTGCTAAATTATCTCACATACCTGGTGTAAATACCCACCGTCTGTTCTGTTACTACACGGCTGTGTACCTTGAAATATACAATATCTAGGCATTTTAATAGGCCACTGTACTGTGCGTTCTCTTGCTAAATTATCTCACATACCTGGTGTAAATACCCACCGTCTGTTCTGTTACTACACGGCTGTGTACCTTGAAATATACAATATCTAGGCATTTTAATAGGCCACTGTACTGTGCGTTCTCTAGCTAAATTATCTCACATACCTGGTGTAAATACCCACCGTCTGTTCTGTTACTACACGGCTGTGTACCTTGAAATATACAATATCTAGGCATTTTAATAGGCCACTGTACTGTGCGTTCTCTAGCTAAATTATCTCACATACCTGGTGTAAATACCCACCGTCTGTTCAGTTACTACACGGCTGTGTACCTTGAAATATACAATATCTAGGCCATTTAATAGGCCACTGTACTGTGCGTTCTCTTGTTAAATTATCTCACATACCTGGTGTAAATACCCACCGTCTGTTCTGTTACTACACGGCTGTGTACCTTGAAATATACAATATCTAGGCATTTTAATAGGCCACTGTACTGTGCGTTCTCTTGCTAAATTATCTCACATACCTGGTGTAAATACCCACCGTCTGTTCTGTTACTACACGGCTGTGTACCTTGAAATATACAATATCTAGGCATTTTAATAGGCCACTGTACTGTGCGTTCTCTAGCTAAATTATCTCACATACCTGGTGTAAATACCCACCGTCTGTTCTGTTACTACACGGCTGTGTACCTTGAAATATACAATATCTAGGCCATTTAATAGGCCACTGTACTGTGCGTTCTCTTGTTAAATTATTTCACATACCTGGTGTAAATACCCACCGTCTGTTCAGTTACTACACGGCTGTGTACCTTGAAATATACAATATCTAGGCATTTTAATAGGCCACTGTACTGTGCGTTCTCTTGCTAAATTATCTCACATACCTGGTGTAAATACCCACCGTCTGTTCTGTTACTACACGGCTGTGTACCTTGAAATATACAATATCTAGGCATTTTAATAGGCCACTGTACTGTGCGTTCTCTTGCTAAATTATCTCACATACCTGGTGTAAATACCCACCGTCTGTTCTGTTACTACACGGCTGTGTACCTTGAAATATACAATATCTAGGCATTTTAATAGGCCACTGTACTGTGCGTTCTCTAGCTAAATTATCTCACATACCTGGTGTAAATACCCACCGTCTGTTCTGTTACTACACGGCTGTGTACCTTGAAATATACAATATCTAGGCATTTTAATAGGCCACTGTACTGTGCGTTCTCTAGCTAAATTATCTCACATACCTGGTGTAAATACCCACCGTCTGTTCAGTTACTACACGGCTGTGTACCTTGAAATATACAATATCTAGGCCATTTAATAGGCCACTGTACTGTGCGTTCTCTTGTTAAATTATCTCACATACCTGGTGTAAATACCCACCGTCTGTTCTGTTACTACACGGCTGTGTACCTTGAAATATACAATATCTAGGCATTTTAATAGGCCACTGTACTGTGCGTTCTCTTGCTAAATTATCTCACATACCTGGTGTAAATACCCACCGTCTGTTCTGTTACTACACGGCTGTGTACCTTGAAATATACAATATCTAGGCCTTTTAATTGGCCACTGTACTGTGCGTTCTCTTGCTAAATTATTTCACATACCTAATTATATACCCAAATATTGTATTTGCAACAAAAAAAAATAAAATGCGGAGGGGGGCTAGCGGAATCGGACGTGGACGAGGACGGGGGCGCGGAAATGCTGTTGGGGGCCTTGTTGAAGCCAGTGGGGATACAATGCGTGCTGGTGAGGGTCAGCCAGGATCCCGCTCATCCAGAATCCCTGCCTTTATGGGACAGTTAAGCAGGGGGCGGGTTACACCGCTGTTGAGGCCTGAGCAGGTTGAACAGGTGGTGCAATGGATAGCCGATAGCGCTTCCACACAGTTGTCCACCAGCCAGTCATCCACACAGTCTCACTCTGACCCTCCTTCCTCCACACCTGGCCAACAGAGTCATCCCACCATTGACCCCTCCCAGGAGCTCTTTTCGGGTCCTTTTTCAGATGTGCCGGAAGAATCCCAGGAGCTAGCAGAGGAATTTGTTTGTAGTGATGCCCAAACACTTGAGTTTTCGCCATCTCCTGCTGATGTGGACCCTGAGCCAGCATGATGATGATGAGACGCAGTTGCCATCAAGGGAGGCTGTTGGAATGTCCAGTGGGCAGGAGGAGGAGCAGAGTGAGGAAGAGGAGGTGGTGGATGACGAAATGACCGACCCCACTTGGCCAGGGGTGATGTCCAGCGGGGAAAGCAGTGGAGAGGTGGTGGTCTGCGCAGCACCGAAAAAGGCAGCAAGAGGCAGAGGGATGTCCAGAGGCAGAGGGATGTCCAGAGGCAGAGGGATGTCCACAGGCAGAGGGATGTCCACAGGCAGAGGGATGTCCACAGGTAGAGGGATGTCCAGAGGCAGAGGACAGTCCAGACAAAGTAGTGAGGCCACAGCCAGCACGGCCGAAGCTGTTCCCGGCAGCGGGCAGTCGCGCGAAGCTCCCCCATCGAGGCCTCGTACTTCTGTGGTGTGGAGATTTTTTAATGTTTGTGCGGATGACAAACTGAGCGCGGTTTGCACACTCTGCCACTCAAAACTGAGTAGGGGCTCTGAGAAGAGCAATCTGACCACCTCAGGCATGCGGCGTCACTTGGAAGTCAAGCACTGGGCTGAGTGGGAGAGAGCAAACGCAATACAAACTGCGCCCGGTCCTGCTGCCACTGCCTCTTCCCCTTTGTTGTGTGCTGCCACTGCGGTCCAGACCTCCAGCCAGGACACCTCCACATCTGCCTCTGCCTCGGCTACTTTGGGGCCTTCTCCTTCAGCCTCCCCTTCCCCCGCCTCTTCGCCTGCACCCTCACACTCCTCGTCCCAACAACTGTCCATCTCGCAGGCGTTCGACCGCAGGCGGAAGTACGCCTCGAGTCACCCCCAAGCCCAAGCCTTAAACTGCCACATCTCCAAACTGCTGGCCCTGGAGATGTTGCCGTTTAGGCTTGTGGAGACGCAGGCCTTCCGCGACCTGATGGCGGCTGCCGCACCTCGCTATTCCGTCCCCAGCCGCCACTACTTTTCCCGGAGTGCCGTCCCCGCCCTGCACCAGCACGTGTCGCGTAACATCAGGCGGGCCCTGAGGTACGCAGTCAGCGCAAAGGTCCACTTGACCACCGACTCGTGGACAAGCGCTTGCGGCCAGGGACGCTACATCTCTTTGACGGCACACTGGGTGAATGTAGTGGAAGCGGGGACGGGGTCGCAAACAGAGACGGCCTACCTACCACCCCCGCCCAAGATTGCCAGCATGGGTTCTGATAAACCCCCCTCCTCCTCCTCCTCCTCCTCCTCCTCCTGTGCCTTAACATCTCCCTCAGCCGCTAGCTGGAAGCGTTGCAGCACTGGCGCGGGGAGACGTCAGCAGGCGGTGCTAAAGCTCATCAGCTTGGGCGACAGGAAGCACAGCGCCCCAGAGGTGAGGGACGCCATATTGCAGCAGACGGAGATGTGGCTGTCGCCGCTGCAGCTAGGACCAGGCATGGTCGTGTGCGATAACGGCCGTAACCTGGTGGCGGCTCTGGAGCTTGCCGAACTCAATCACGTACCATGCCTGGCCCACGTTTTTAATCTGGTAGTCCAAAAATTTCTGAAGACTTACCCCAACCTGGCAGAGCTACTGGTGAAAGTGCGGCGCTTGTGCGCTCACTTTCGGAAGTCAACTGTAGCTGCTGCTAGCTTAAAAAAACTCCAGCAACGCCTCCATTTGCCTGAACATCGGCTGTTGTGCGACCTGCCCACTCGCTGGAATTCCACCTATTCCATGTTGGCCAGGGTGTGTGAGCAGCAGAGAGCATTGATGGAGTACCAGATTATGAATCCACGCGTGCCTCCAACTCAGCTCCCTCAGTTTGCCAACCACGAGTGGCCATGGATGGCAGACATATGCGATTTACTGCGTATCTTTGAGGAGTCCACCAAGAAGGTCAGCAGCGAGGACGCTATAGTGAGCGTAACCATCCCGCTCCTAGGCGTCCTTAAAGAATCCCTCATCGCAATAAGGGAGAACGCATTGCACGCAGAGGAGACGGGGGTTGGAGGAGACGCAACGGAGCTACACAGTCAGTCCACACTTTTGTCTGCTTCACGGTGGCAGTTGCAGGAGGAGGAGGATGAGGAGGAGGACGACGTGGAGGTGGCTGTGGAAGAGGAGGAGGATGCTGGCGGCGAGGGTAGCAGTCAGGCTGTGTGCGTCCCATTGGTTCAGCGCGGATGGGGCGGAGAGGAGGCGGAAGAGGAAGAGGAGGAAATGGCAAGTGATCCTTCTGGTGGGGGCAGTGAGGTCATGCCTATTCAGAGTCTGGCACACATGGCTGACTTCATGCTGGGCTGCTTTTCCCGGGACACACGTGTTGTCCGGATAGTGGAGGACAAACTGTACTGGGTCTTCGCACTCCTGGACCCCCGGTATAAAGATAACGTCTCCTCTTTTATTCCGGTAGAGGAGAGGACAAATCGATTGCTGGAATACCAGAGGGAACTCGTGCAGAACATGATGGAGATTTTCCCACCCACCATCGCTGGCGGCAGAGAGGAGAGGGTCTCCCAGAGTCCCACAACATCCATCAGGCCCACAGCCACCAGGGGAACACTCTCCAAGGTGTGGGACACGTTCATGGCACCCCCTCGTGCAACTTCCATCACTGCGGGGCCCGCTATCAGCAGGAGGGACAAGTATCGGCGGATGTTGCGGGAGTACCTGGCAGACCGTAACCCTGTCCTCCCCGATCCCTCGGCGTCCTACACTTACTGGGTCTCCAAGTTGGACACGTGGCTGGAACTGTCCCTGTACGCCTTGGAGGTGCTTGCCTGCCCTGCCGCCAGCGTGCTATCAGAAAGGGTGTTCAGCGCAGCCGGGGGCATTATAACCGATAAGCGCAGCCGCCTGTCAACCGACAGTGCGGACAGGCTGACGCTAATCAAAATGAACAGCAAGTGGATTGACCCGGACTTTGCTTCTCCAACCGTGGAAAGCAGCCAAAAGTGAAGTGCCATCTGTATGAAGTGCCATTTCCTCCTCCACCTCCTCCTCCTCCTTAACCGCCGTAGAATTGCTCCAAAAAAAAAAATATATATATATTTATGGCTCTCCTCTTGGGCCTCCACATAATTTTTAAGAGGTCTCACCTCTTGGGCCTCCACATAATTTTTAAGAGGTCTCACCTCTTGGGCCTCCACATAATTTTTAAGAGGTCTCACCTCTTGGGCCTCCACATAATTTTTAAGAGGTCTCACCTCTTGGGCCTCCACATAATTTTTAAGAGGTCTCACCTCTTGGGCCTCCACAAAATGTTTAACAGGTCTCACCTCTTGGGCCTCCACATAATTTTAAGAGGTCTCACCTCTTGGGCCTGCACAAAATCTTTAGAGGTCTCACCTCTTGGGCCTCCACAAATCTTTAAGAGGTCTCACCTCTTGGGCCTCCACATAATTTTAAGAGGTCTCACCTCTTGGGCCTCCACATAATTTTAACGAGGTCTCACCTCTTGGGCCTCCACAATAATTTTTAAGAGGTCTCACCTCTTGGGCCTCCACAAATGTTTAAGAGGTCTCACCTCTTGGGCCTCCACAAAATCTTTAAGAGGTCTCACCTCTTGGGCCTGCCACAAAATCTTTAAGAGGTCTCACCTCTTGGGCCTGCACAAAATCTTTAAGAGGTCTCACCTCTTGGGCCTCCACAAAATCTTTAAGAGGTCTCACCTCTTGGGCCTCCACAAAATCTTTAAGAGGTCTCACCTCTTGGGCCTGCCACAAAATCTTTAAGAGGTTCTCACCTCTTGGGCCTGCCACAAAATCTTTAAGAGGTCTCACCTCTTGGGCCTCCACAAAATCTTTAAGAGGTCTCACCTCTTGGGCCTCCACAAAATCTTTAAGAGGTCTCACCTCTTGGGCCTCCACAAAATCTTTAAGAGGTCTCACCTCTTGGGCCTCCACAAAATCTTAAGAGGTCTCACCTCTTGGGCCTCCACAAAATCTTTAAGAGGTCTCACCTCTTGGGCCTCCACAAAATCTTTAAGAGGTCTCACCTCTTGGGCCTCCACAAAATCTTTAAGAGGTCTCACCTCTTGGGCCTGCACAAAATCTTTAAGAGGTCTCACCTCTTGGGCCTGCACAAAATCTTTAAGAGGTCTCACCTCTTGGGCCTCCACAAAATCTTTAAGAGGTCTCACCTCTTGGGCCTCCACAAAATCTTTAAGAGGTCTCACCTCTTGGGCCTCCACAAAATCTTTAAGAGGTCTCACCTCTTGGGCCTGCCACAAAATCTTTAAGAGGTCTCACCTCTTGGGCCTGCCACAAAATCTTTAAGAGGTCTCACCTCTTGGGCCTCCACAAAATCTTTAAGAGGTCTCACCTCTTGGGCCTCCACAAAATCTTTAAGAGGTCTCACCTCTTGGGCAGCCACATAATTTTTAAGAGGTCTCACCTCTTGGGCCTCCACATAATTTTATCGAGGTCTCACCTCTTGGGCCTCCACATAATTTTTAAGAGGTCTCACCTCTTGGGCCTCCACAAAATGTTTAACAGGTCTCACCTCTTGGGCCTCCACATAATTTTTAAGAGGTCTCACCTCTTGGGCCTGCACAAAATCTTTAAGAGGTCTCACCTCTTGGGCCTCCACAAAATCTTTAAGAGGTCTCACCTCTTGGGCCTCCACATAATTTTATCGAGGTCTCACCTCTTGGGCCTCCACATAATTTTTAAGAGGTCTCACCTCTTGGGCCTCCACAAAATGTTTAACAGGTCTCACCTCTTGGGCCTCCACATAATTTTTAAGAGGTCTCACCTCTTGGGCCTGCACAAAATCTTTAAGAGGTCTCACCTCTTGGGCCTGCACAAAATCTTTAAGAGGTCTCACCTCTTGGGCCTCCACAAAATCTTTAAGAGGTCTCACCTCTTGGGCCTGCACAAAATCTTTAAGAGGTCTCACCTCTTGGGCCTCCACATAATTTTTAAGAGGTGTCACCTCTTGGGCCTCCACATAATTTTTAAGAGGTGTCACCTCTTGGGCCTCCACATAATTTTTAAGAGGTGTCACCTCTTGGGCCTCCACATAATTTTTAAGAGGTGTCACCTCTTGGGCCTCCACATAATTTTTAAGAGGTGTCACCTCTTGGGCCTCCACATAATTTTTAAGAGGTCTCACCTCTTTAGCCTCCACACAATTTTTAAGACGTCTCACCTCTTGGGCCTCCACAAAATTTTCCATGAGCCTCTGGCCAGCCCACGGCCTCTTCCTGCCTTTTGCGGTCCTACGCATCCCTCAACATCCCCACTGCTTTACCTGCTAGACATGACACTGGGCCAGGTCGGGTCACTGACATCTCAAGCGCCAACAATTTGGGCATTTTAAGGCTTCTGCATGTGTTTGAGTTGTTTTTACATTTTAAAGAAGACATGTCTGACCACATCTCACACACACACACACACAATGACAATTAGGGGTGGGGTCTATTTGCTTTCCCCCTTGCCTATGCCATCTGTGGTTGTCATAGGCAACGTGATTTTAAGGGGTGCAGAATTTTATCTTCTTTTTTGTCTAGTTTGGCTTGGGGTCCATGGCAATGTAGAGGAAAGAAGGTTTCCTTGTATGGTCTCACTTTACAGAGAGGTTAGATTGTCTTTGGAGTGTATTGTTGAGAGGCTGTGATAGTGGCGTAATAGTGCGACTTGGGCGCGTTATATGCACCCAGACATGCTTCCCCTGCTGTCCCAGTTGCATTCCAGCAGTGTTGGCATCCTTTTCTGAGGTTTCAGGGTGGACTTGGTGACCTCCAAGTGGTCGAATTGAGATTTCCAAGTGGCGAGCATTTTTTTCCCATAGACTTTAATGGGATTCGATATTCGGTCGAATAGTCGAATTTCGCGGTCTATTCGAATCGAATTTCGAACTTTCGAATATTTCACTACTCGCTCATCTCTAATAATAAACACAGTGATGTCACCGTACAGGGATAATAAACACTGTAATGTCACCGTACAGGGATAATAAACACAGCGATGTCACCGTACAGGGATAATACACACAGCGATGTCACCGTACAGGGATAATACACACAGTGATGTCACAGTACAGAGATAATAAACACAGTGATGTCACAGTACAGGGATAATAAACACAGTGATGTCACAGTACAGAGATAATAAACACAGCGATGTCACAGTACAGAAAGTTAAAAAAAATAAAAACCTTATACTTGCCTTTTTCCTAGCAGAAGAATCACTAGCAGGAGTTCTTCTGCTCTTATCTAGAGGGGGCGGAGCCTATGCTGACTGACGGCCGGCCCCACCGCGCCCCCTCCCAGACATGAGGCACAGATGAAGGTACGGAGAGAGCTGCGGGGGGGGGGGGGGACACGGGGAGGATGGAAGCTGCCAGAGACCAGGACATACCTCCCCCGTACCGGGACAGCCACTGCAATCCGGGACTGTCCCGCTGGATCCGGGACAGTTGGAAGGTATGCCTTATTAGTACTGAGGGCACTGTAGGGAGCCTTATTATCACTGGGGGTACTATGGGGCCTAGACTTCCGCCTAGCAGTGAGCCCGGTGACGTCACCGGCACTAATGGACAGGCTTTAGCGCCACCTAGCCTGCAAAGCCAACCATCAATGCCAGTGACGTCTCCGCCTAGCAGTGTAAAAATGTAACTTAAGACAGCAGGGCAAGGGAAAGCATCGGAGCATGAAATATCAGAGGGGCTGAGTGGGGAGAGAAGGGGTTATGTCCAGGGGAGGTCGGGGGCCCAGGTACATTCCTTGCACAGGGGCACTCTGCTGTCTGTGTCCGCCCCTGCTGTTTCTATTATTAATTTATTAATGGGCATCCAATCATTGTATACAGGGTCAGACTGGAGTACCTAGGGCCCACCAGAGGAAATAATTCTTGGGGCCCACCATAAAGAAATATCTGTGTTTGTTTTCCCTGTACAGTGACATCACTGTGTTTGTTATCCCTGTACAGTGACATCACTGTGTTTATTATCCCTGTACTGTGACATCGCTGTGTTTATTATCCCTGTACAGTGACATCGCTGTGTTTATTATCCCTGTACAGTGACATCGCTGTGTTTGTTATCCCTGTACTGTGACATCACTGTGTGTATTATCCCAGTATTGTGACATCACATAGGACAGGTAACACGTTATTACATACAGGCACATGGTACATATCACACAGGTTATTACATACAGGCACATGGTACACATCACACAGGTTATTACATACATGTAACTCACTTTTATGCAGGATTCCTGGGGCTCCATCAAGCAGTGGAAGGCAATCCTACAGCTATAGGGGTGGGCACAAGGCAGTACTGAGCACCCTGTACTAGGCCAGATCTAACACTGCATGGACTGACAACCCTCCCCCTCCGACCTCATCCCAGACTACAGAGCTGGAAGTTGCATCATTTACACCAGCAGCTGTGTAAATAAGAGGGTAAGGGTTAACAGGGCACCTACTAACCAAGGGGAAGGGGGCAGTGACCAGCAGTTCTTACTGCAGTGTGGGCTCCTCTGACCAGGAGCAGGCTGGGAGGAGTCTTCTTATGATGTCTTCAGGCTGCTGTGTGCGGGACCACAGGGCTGGCAGCATGATTACACGTCACCACCAGCACTGCTGCTCATTGGCTGCCGCCTACAGAAGCCAGGAGTCTAAAGGACACTTTTCAGATGGAACGGAGGATGCAGTTGGAGGAGCGATTTCACAGCAGGGGCTGGTTGTCAATGTGTAATCCTGCACACTGCCGCCCCCCGCCTGCCACTAGATCATTGATGGTGCTTCCCTGTGAGCTCTCTGCGCTCCAGCAATGAGCGTTTCCATCTGTATTGATGGAATCGCTCATAGCAGCGCAGTGGGCCCCCCCCAGGAGCAGTGGGCCCGGGCACTTGCCCGGGTATGCCGGGTGCCGACGCCGGCCCTGGGTTCCTGGCTTGGGGCCTACCAGAGGATCCTTCGGTCCTCTGGTGGGCCAGTCCGACCCTGATTGTATACAATACATTACACCAAAATGTCTATGTGATCAGTGCAAGTAGTGCTATGGAAGATCAATGTCAATAGGATGTTCCATGTCTTTGTCCTATAAGATGTTTCTCCATTTTAGATACAGTATATTTGGTTTTGATTAGAAAGAGTGAACAATCACAGTAAAGCAATAAGGTGGATTTAGACTAGCAGAGCAATGCAATGAAAGATGGACGAGAATCGTAGCATGTAAACGTTTGTAACGATTGAGCGATCGGACCAAAAATGCATCGTCACATCGTCTGTGAAATCGTTTGTCGTTGATGAATTGCGTTATGTAAGTCTGCATCATGGGCATTCTTGATGATAGAAAGCCCTGTGTTATACGATCTAAAAAAAAACAACAAAATTTTACATGATAATCCTTTCATTTAAATGCCAATTGTCTGCTAGAAAGTTTGGTCGGTAGTAGCTCGTGTCAGTGATTGCTTAAATGATTATCTGCTCATCTAAATCCACCCATAGGAATAACTAGAAAAGTAGCATTCACAAACAAATTGATAATTTCATTGAGAAGCAGCAGTGTGCATGCATTTTCACTGCTAAACAGGAGCTTATCAGCATATCAATAAATAACAAAGTGCACAGCCTTGAACAAAGGTACACAACTTACTAGAGAAAATGAGATCACTCAAACCTGACCTCTGCAGACAAGGAGGCATGCACAACACAAATGAATGTCCCTGCACCACAAGACAAAATTTCATTATAAATGTCTGCAGTGGTTGGCAAGTTGGCCATCAAAATCATATTAGTGGGAGTCCAACTCTTTTACATGCTCCTACACACATTTGTGTATTGTCAGCCAAACCATCTGAGAAGGGAAGGCTCAGTTGACAATCTATATGTATAAAAAGCCTTCCTACTCGTCCCCGGTAGATGATGTTGAGGGAGAAGGACTAGGTGAATTGAATTTTTTTGCCAAATTCTTTTTTTTTTTTAATGTAACCTATAACGTTATTGACCTTGGCAGGAGCTTCCTGACGCTGGTTGCTAAAGTAAAGTTTACTGTCAAATAAAATTCCTAAGTCCTTGTCCATGTGAGTGTTACCCAGTGTTTTACCATTTAGTATGTAATGGTTACTTGTATTTTCTCTACCCATGTGCATAACCCCACATTTAAAATATGCCACTTCTCTGCTGCAGGCTCCAATCTATCCAGATCCATCTATAGCAGTATAATTTTCTTTTTTGGTTATTTTATACAGTTTAGTACCATAAGCAAAAATGTGTATTTTACTGTGCAACCCGTCTACAAGATCGGTAAAGGGGTTTTCCGACTTTTATACTGATGACCTATCCTCTGGATAGATCATCAGTATCTGATCAGTGGGGGTCCAACACCAGGGACCCCGCCTATCAGCTGCTTGAGAAGGCACCAGCGCTCGTACAAGAGCCACAGTGCCATACATTGTACAGCGCTTGTGCTTCGTATTGCAGCTCAGTTCTATTCACTTCAGTAGGGCTGAGTTGCACCTAGGCCATGTGACCAATAAACATGGTGTCACATAGAAAGCTGTGGTGCTACTGCGAACGCTGGTGCCATCTCAAAAATGTATGTTGGACCCCCACTGATCAGATACTGATGACAAATTCAGAGGATGGGTCATCAGTATTCAAATCTCAGAAAACCTCTTTAATGAATATATTGATGATGCGGAGCCTAGCCGCGTACGAAGATGGCAGTTGAGGACAGAGCTCCTCTGCAGCCCAGCATCTAAACCCAGACTACAGGCTGATGAGCCACTCAAAAATGGTGAAATATGGAAGAGACAGAAGCGCTGACCTCATGGAGGCACCCAAATCCCAGAGACAACAACAAGGGATGCAGAAGTGCTTTAAAAAGAGAAAAGTGCTCTTACAGCACGATGGTCCCAAGATGGCCACCGGCTTGGCAGGGCCAGCAGCAGAGGAGTCGGAGCCAGAAAGCTCTCCTGAAGTGGAAGACCAGGAGTTAGATACTACTATATCTAAGGCCTTTCTTACTAAAGCCCTGGAACAAGCTCTTCGGCCAGTGATGGTGAAATTAGCCGATATTAAAACAGAGCTGATGCAGATGGGTCACCAGGTGGAAAGCCTAGAAAACTCTGCATCTGAAATTGTAACCCATTCCTCTGCCCTGGCACATCAGGGAGACGCTCAAGCCGTGGAAATAAACAGAGCCCTGACCCTGATCGAAGATCAGGAAAACCGCAGCAGGCGGAGGAACATCCGCATCAAAGGCCTTCCAGAAACCTGGGCCGCAGAAGCCTTGAATAAGGTAGCAATGGAGGTATTTGCAGATCTTGTAGGCCAGGAGAGAGCGCAACAGATTAAGATCGAGAGCATCCATTGCGCGCTTAGGCCACCTCCTAAACCCACAGAGAAGCCATGAGACGTAATTTGTGGTCTACTGTCATATGTTGACACAGCCTCTATTCTAAAGGCAGCCAAGGAGAAGACACATATAATGTATGAGGAAGCAGAGCTCCTATTCTTTCAGGACATTGCACCGTCCACCTTAGCCAAGCGGAGAATAATAAGGCCTCTGTTAGAAGCCCTGCGAGAAGCTAAGCTACCATATACCTGGTTATACCCCTTTGGCCTCTCCATACTGAAAGGGGGACGTAGGATCTCTACTCATACACCTGACGACTTGGAGAAAGCATGGTCGGTGCTGGGACTTTCCCCGATTGAAATCCCTTCATGGATGCCTGTGTCAGTAGTGGATCATCTTCCTCCTTTTCCGCGTTTCGAAAGCTGGAGTAAAGTTACCAAACATAGATCTTCCAGAGAGGCCAAGATGCAGTGCAAGATGGCGGCGAAACCAACCTGAGGCGCCACGTGGTCTCCAGTGCGAGAGTCAAGTTTTTTCTGGAGAGTCGAGGTACGGGATGTGGGTGGTGAAGGACTGAGACACAATATTTGGGACATGGGATGATTCCTGAGTAACCCCCCCCCTCCCTGTGCCACTCGTTTTTTTTTTACTTTTTTTGAGCTTTTTTGGATTTTTTCCTTTTTTTTACCCCATTTGTGACACAAGAGAGACTGCTCAGTTTATAATGATCCAGAGGAATAAGGCCACTTAAGCTTCTCTTTGAAAAGTCAAGTTGATTCCTGGACCTTTTATCCTGCTAACTACATGCCACGAAGCAGGTATTGTCTGTATCTTCATTTTTAGCTATCTTTCTGTTTTTCTTGCTTCTCTGTCCTTTTCTCCCATTTCTAGCTTGGTTTGAAAATACCTTATGTTTGATACAAGTGCCCATATGTACACTAGTTTCTCCTCTTAAGACTTTTATTCTATATAGTCACCCTTGGGAAGTTCAAGTCACTATGATCTCTCTACCTTTGCATTCATTACTTGCTAATAATTATACTCATTGATTTTTGGCAACAGTAATCTACCTCTGTTAATTTTATGCCTATTTTTACTTTCCTCCTACTGCACTTTCCTTCTTGTCTTTTCTTATCTCTCTCATTATGTATAGCTGAGTATACTGGTGTATACTCCACAGGACCAGTTTATGAGTCGGAGTAGAACCAATACTGGTTAAGTACATGACTTAGTTTAAATGTTCTAGAGTTGGCTCATCAAAAGTAATCTATGTCTTTCTATACCCATGTATTTGTTTGGGTGGAATGTTGGGCTGGGTTCGTTGTTGCACTTGTTCAAGACCCCTATCTACAACTTTATCCCCCCCGTGCTCCCACTATACTAGCGGGGGACAAAGAGATTTTATTTTTTCATTTATACTTAGGGGCACTAGCTCTAGGGTTTATACAGTTACTTACTGTTTTTCATTTCCTAGAGTGACTGACATACACCCTTTTGTTTACCTTCAGAGATTTTGTGTGTTGTATAATCTTTAGGCTACATTCACACATCCGTGTGTGTGTTGTCCGTCTTTTGCGGATCCGCAAAACACGGACAGCGACCATGTGCAGTCCGCAATTTGCGGACCGCACATAATAGAAATGCCTTTTCTCGTCCGTGGATCGACAAGAATAGGGCATGTTCTATTTTTATCCGGAGCCGCGGAACGGAAGTGCGGATGCGGACGGTACACTGTGTGCCGTTTGCATCTTTAGCGTCCCCATTGAAAGTGAATGGGTCCACACCCAGTCCACAACGTTGCAGATCAGATGCGGATGCCATTCACGGAAGTGTGAATGGAGCCTTAATTGTAGAGTCTTGTCTCTCCTGTACTCCCCCCACCTAGTGTTTTACCCCTTCACCTCTACCCCTACCCCTTCAACTTGATGGATTTGTGGCGTTCCCTTAATCCTACGGTGAAGGACTATTCCTTCTACTCCATTCCCCATGCATCTTTTCAAAGGCTTGACCATATCTTTGTCTCCTCTTCTCTCTTACCGCATTCTAGTGAAGCTCGAATAGGATCCATCAGAGTTTCGAATCATGCCCCCTGTATGGCAACTCTCACCCTGACCTCCTTGACCAGGAGAGACTGGAATTGGAGATTGAATGAATCACTACTACATAATTCTGGGCACTGCGAGCAGATCAAGGAGTCTTTGTCTTCCTACTTTTCTTTGAATAGCTCCTCAGACTGTAAGTACCCTGTGGTGTGGGAAGAACACAAGGCATTTGCGAGAGGTATCCTGATTGCTCTTGGTATGAAGGTAAAAAAAGACCAACAGAAACTAGTAGACTCACTCCTCTCACAAATAGCCACAATAGAAAGATTACATAAACAGACAGCGAGTAAGGCTACTTTCACACTAGCCTTAGTACGGATCCGGCGGGTGAAGGGACCCGCCGGATCCGTACTGAATAATACAACCTTGTGGATCCGTAATTCCGGATCCGGTTGTATTATCTTTAGCACCTTTTAAATGGATCCGGAATAACCTCTATTGAAAGTCAATGGAGGATGGATCCGTTTACAAGTGTGTCCACACCAAACGGATCCGTCCCCATTGACTTGCATTGGGGGTCATTCCGGATCCGTTTCGGTGCGGATAAATAGTACGGAGAGCAAACCGCAGCATGTTGCGGTTTGCTCTCCGGTCTGAAGACTGAACGGAATGCTTTCAGGAGCATTCAGTTGTTTTCAGTTCAGTTTTGTCCCCATTGACAATGAATGGGGACAAAACTGAAGCGTTTTATTCCGGTATTGAGCCCCTATGACGGAGCTCAATACCGGAATTCCAAAACGCTAGTGTGAAAGTAGCCTAAGACGGCAAAAGCGGATCTGACTAAACAGACTCGAATTACAAAAATGACCATCCAATAAAGTCACCAAACACATGCTTTATTTTCAACATAAACTCTACGCTCATGGGAACAAGGGGAACAAGATGATGACTTCACTACTAAAGAAAGCCCGACAAACTTCCTATATATCTAAGATCAGGGGAAGAGTGGCAATCTATACCAGGACACGCCTTCTATTGCTAAGTCTTTCCAAGAGTTTTATTCGTCCTTGTATAACCTCAATCAGAAATCCCAGCAGAAGGAGGGTCTTGATATAGCTGCTAACACAACCCAATTCCTACATTCTCTTAACCTTCCCACACTTTCCACTGAATTAGGCAACCATCTAATAAGGAAGATCACCCAGGATGAGGTTAGAGCAGTACTACTAAGTTTTGCACCTGGGAAAAGTCCTGGGCCAGATGGGTTCCCACTACTGTATTATAAGAAGTTTCAGGACATTCTGATACCACATTTTACTGAGGTTTGCAATAGTCTTCTACAAGGAGGGTCCCTTCCTAGACAAGCTCAAGACTCATGTGTAGTCCTTATTCCTAAGGAAGGAAAGGACACCCTAGACTGTGGAAATTATAGACCAATTTCCTTTCTAAATATAGACCTATAGATCTGGGCCAAAATACTCGCCATTAGGCTAGGGTCTGTCCTTCCAAGTCTTATAGGCACGGAACAGTCAGGCTTTGTGAAGGGAAGACAGGGACGAGACAATGCTCACCGTATATTCTATTCAATTCAAGCAGCGCGTCTTAAGAAACTCCCTCTAACGCTTGAGTATTGATGCAGAAAAGGCCTTTGATAGGGTCAACTGGGCTTCCATGAACATGACGCTAAATAGGTTCAATATACCAGAGGTGTTCATATCAGCTATTTTCTCCTTATATAGTCAACCACATGCCAGGCTGAGGGTGAACGGAACTCTTTTTCCGGTCTTCGAGATCTCCAATGGCACGCGTCAGGGGTGTCCCCTTTCCCCTCTCTATTTATATTAGTGATGGAGACATTAATTCAGTCAATTAGGCAAGATCAACTAATACAAGGCATCCAATATAACGAGAGAGATCTGAAATGCGCAACTTTTGCAGATGACTTATTGTTCCTGATTAACCTGTCCTCGAGAGCTGGGAGACCATTTTTAGGATTGGTAAAGACATTTAGCTTACTATCTGACTTCAAAGTTAATACCTCAAAGTTAGAATTGTTGACCGTCACTATTCCCAATGATGAACTCTCTAACCTCTCCCTCCTTTCGCCCTCTCCTATTGCAAAAGGCCCACTCACGTACCTAGGTATAAAAATTCCAAAAGACTTGAAGGACCTATATCAAGTTAATTACATACCACTCCTAGAAACTATTAAGAACATGTTACACAAATATGACATCCCCTTTCTGTCCTGGATGGGAAGGAAAAATGTACTTAAAGCCTATGTATTTCCTAAGATCCTTTACACGCTTCAGATGGTCCTGATAGCCCTTCCATCGCGATTTTTTGCAGATATCCGAAATGCTTTCTCCAGATTTCTTTGGAAAGGTAAAAGAGCTAGAATCCCCTTATTAGGTACTGGTCAGAACTAGAGAGGAGGGTGGATTAGGACTGCCTGATGCTCTTATGTACTATCAACATATACAGTTAAATAGATGGCTGGAGATGGTGGACCCTAGACGACAGGTTGATGTAGTCAACTTAGCAAAACACATAACAGGACCTTCATTCAAACGTCGTCTTTGGATCCCCTCTGGGTGCCCCATAACAACAGCAGAATGTGATCCCCTAATGGGAGGACTATGGGACACTTGGACCTAACTTAGAGATTGCTTATTTCAGGGCCCATTGCCTCTAATGCCTGCATCTCTCTACCAGATCTGGTTGGGACTCAACCAGGCATATATCCAGAATTATGGAGATTCTTTGAATCGGAAACTATAGGGAACCTCTTAAAAGACCAACACATTCCCTCAGGAGACTCTCCAACCATCTCTTCAAAACTCACCTGTCTTCTTTCTATATCTTCCTCACTTCCACCTGGTCTGCCGCAGTGCCCTGAAGAAATAGGATCTCCACAGATCCCTTTCAGCTTTTGAAAGACTTATACTTTCTCCAGTATTGAAACACAAAAAGATTTCAACTCTCTACAAGTTACTGGGAGGTCTAGGGAGGGACCCCAAGCCCCCCTTCCTAGTGGAGTGGGAGAAGGAGCTAGGCCTAGTACTGACAGAAGACGAGACGAAGAAGGTATTGTCAGCCTCACATGGGTTTTCTACCTGTATACGCATCCAGGAGAGTCACTATAAGTTACTTTCTAGATGGTATAGAACGTCTCAGTTCTTATTTGAAAGAGGATTATCTCCTTCAGCTTTCTGTTGGAGATGCGGTACTGGTATTGGTTCACTATCACACATATGGTGGGATTGCCACACAATACGCCCGTTCTGGGAAGATATACGGAAGGTACTGAGTAAGCTCAGTAAACATGAAGTCCGAATCTCTATGGACATCCTGGCTCTTGCTAGGCCCACTAAGATGTATAAACCCTCAAAGAAGAATCTGATTACTCATTTAATCACGATTACTAGAGCTTTGATCCCTTTACACTGTTTGCGCACTTCCCCTCCATCCCTGAGGGAGTGGATCCAAAAAACAGATCAAGTCTACCAATTTGAGGAGATGTCTAGTTGGATGACTAGAACACACGACAGATTCCTAAAAATCTGGAAGCCATGGAGAGATCTAAGAAATTACCTTGATTAAAGGAGTGGAACAATAATGATCTCCACCAGGTCTGCATCAGTAAAGCTATCCCTTAAAAAATAAATAAATATATTGATGAGAATAGGACCCAATACTGACCTGTGGAACCCCAGTGACAGTCACTCAACCTGAGTGTGTACTACTAATAACTATCCTCTGTTTTCTATAACTGAGCCAATGACTTACCCATATTTTCCCCCAATCCAAGCATTCTCATTTTATATAACCTTTTATGTGGCACAGTATTAAATGCTTTGGAGAAGTCAAGATATACGACATCTATTGACTCCCCTGGTCCAGTTTAGAACTTACCTCCTCATAGAAACTGATTAGTTTAGTTTGGTAGGAGCCATGCTTATATCGCATACTCCAGGATAGCATCTTAGAAAACCTTCAGTTTGCCCACTCCAGATGTTAGACTTATCGACTTATAGTTTCCAGGCTGTGTTTTTGACCCATTTTTGAATATTGGCCACATTTACCCCCAACATTTAAAGTTCCTATTGTTTGGTGTAGGGAAAAAAAATCCAAATTTTTGTTTCTTTATAACTTTCATTTTTCTTGGTAGATGTATCATGCAGTAATGCTTCTAACGTTGACATGACTGTTCCTACTACCGATGTTACATGCCACTATTACCCTACTCTGTCTACATCCACACTGTACTACTGCTGCTCTCAATTAAAAGGGAGAATTTTTCCAGGCTTGTTCAGAACAAGTCACTGTTTCTTCTGACACACTAACACTTGTGTGTATAAACAGGGGCAGGCATCTTTAATGCACAATTTTTGCAACGCTTGTTGAGAACAAGCCACAGTTTTTTTCTGATAAGAACGTGTGTGGTCACACATCATCTTCCCCCAATAAGGGACAATTTTTGAAACTTTTTAAAATTTTAGAAAGCATAATGAATGTGACGGTGCAGTATGTTTTTAAGCAGGCTGTTTGTTACCACAATCATACATTTACCTATAGCGATATATGTGTCATTCTTAAATGGGTTGGAAAAGGGGGGGGGGGAGACTAAAAATAATAAAAAAAAAAGATAGAAAAAAGCATGAGCCCCAGGAGACCAGAGTGTGTCATATACCAATTTTTAGGGCAATTGGAGCACTTTTGATGTGGATAGAACCAATTTATACAAAAATCGAATTTTTTGAAAAATTCTAAGAATTGGACACAAAATAAATTTCAAGAAGTTTACTCAACTCTAATTTGAAGGTCAAGTCTAAAGAAGGGGCACAGTGATCACAGGCACACCATGGCTCTTCATTCTAGGGAAAAACTCCCACTGATATGATCTAGCTGTGTATAAAAATATATCTCTAATATAGTACACAATGGTCTCAGCAGACTATTCACTTATATAGACAGCTTACTTTAAATGTGATGACTGAAAGGTACACTGGTCAGAAAACAGGGTGTTTTTTTACATTTAATATTCATATAAAAGAATCTTTGGTTGCTTTTTTTATTTTGGCAGTACTATACCATTGATAATTAATATTGTCCTTCTGTAGCAGTCATCGCAAAAAGATAAAAATCCTATATAGATCGGGATCCAATCGTTGCTTTACTGCTGCTGTGAGAGAAATGTGTTATCTGTTAGTAATATAGTAAATTAATAGATTCGGATAACAGTATTACAGCTTTATTATTCTTTTTTTAGGCCTAGATAAAGATGACCACAGAAGAGCAGTGCTCTTATCGGTGTAATGTGTGATGCTTTAATTAAGTCACTCCACACCTTCCCTCTCTGGTTGCAGTGAACAGTATAAAGGCCTATTAATACTGGCCGAGCATCGACCAGATAATCGCAAACAAGCGTTTGTAGGAACGCTCATTAGTGATAATCTGCATTGTAAAACACTTGTTAATTGGGTAACATGATAGTTTATGCGGTCACCTAAATCACCTTTTGACGGCAGCAGATCATGCGGTCTTAACCGGACTCTGCTGCCGGCATTCTATATGGGGACGAGCGATGGCATTACCGATTGCTCCTCCTCACACTGTGGAGGAGATGGCTGCATGTAAATCCGATTTTCATATTACAAAACAAATACAGATGTTTGAATGCTGTCTTAGACATAACAAGCTTATGTTGCTTACCTTTAAGACCCATCCCTTGATACTTGGATTCCTAATGAAGCTGGATGACGACACATTGGTAAGGACAGAGAGCAACGTTGGTCCATATCTATTACTTGTATTTCCAACAATTTATTCATCGACTGATTCCAGATTACAAAGTTCTACCTTTGTCATAAGTATATCCAAGTAAGCAACTACGGTAATTCATTGTTAACAAATTCCACCTTGTCATGAGTATAGCCAAGTCTAGCCAAATCTAAGAAAGATGCAAACCCAGATTTGTAAGAACAATTTTTAACATCCTGTGTATTTATATGAAATTAGCAGATCATTTCATGTCAAATACTGGTGATGAGCGAAGTTATCAAAAATTCAATTTGGCTGCTTCACCAAATCAGGGTAAAAAAAAAATTCACTGTATCCGTTTGCTCACGGAGAGGCTGTCGCGGCCATCTTGATTGAAGAAACTGCGCAAAATCTCCACCAGAGCAGTGACGTCACCGTGTGCGAGATTTCGTGCAGTTTCTTCACTCGTGATGGCCTCTCCGTGAGCAAATAGATGAGGTGAGTATGTTTTTTAACTGCAATTTCAGGAAAAATAGATTTGTTACCATGAAGCGCAAGGAAATTCGGCTTCATGGCAAATCAAATTTTTCCTGGAATTCACATTGAAGTCAATTCGTTTGACTTTGATTCGCTCAACACTACCAAATACATTATTCAATAATGACGCACAGTCTTTACACATGAATTCCCTTTATTTCATTACGGTATCCAAAAAAACCCACAATAAAAAAAGAATAAATTGAAACAGTGTATTTTTTTATTATTTTACTGGTAAAAGGTTGTCAGTTAGCAACAGAATGTTTAAAGCACCCGGCGAAAGTACAATCACAGCCACTAAATAAAAACAACTGCAACCAAACTGTAAATGACACAGGGTGCCACACTCTTCTCCTCCTGACCTGTGACCGCTATACAAGCGTTATCCAGTACATCAGTGTCCAAGCGGAGTGCAAACAAAGTTTCGAATAGTCCGCAGTCTTACGGTCTAAAATTCAGTGTATTTATGTTTTCTAAGGAAGGAGACTAACAGGATTTCACTGGCAGTTACCAACACATCTCTGCAGGTACTTAAAGGAGTAAGAATGCTGTAATAAACATATGAAGAAGAAGAAAGGACATCCAAAAGAAAGACAAAACGAGGTAGGTAAAAATAAAAAACAAAACAAAAAATAAAAAAAAATACAATAATAAAAGAAGAAGCGCCACACAGTTTTCTGGATGTAACATCCTATTACCACAGCCAGCCATGCTTGTAGCTAATAAAAATAATCTTCTGTTACACGTATTTTATTATTAAATTATTAGAGCATTTTGTGTTGAAAGACTGAATCACCTGAACTA
The DNA here is from genome assembly GCA_900303285.1 of Rhinella marina. NCBI lineage: Eukaryota > Metazoa > Chordata > Amphibia > Anura > Bufonidae > Rhinella > Rhinella marina. Next base: position 282,000 of record ONZH01017215.1, read on the forward strand.
CGTACACACTTTTTTTTTTAAAATAAATTTTATACTTTTTTTGCACAGATGTGGTCTGTTACTGTACGTTGGGTAATTTTTGGAAAGTAAATCTGTCTGTCTTTACAATGTTGGCCTGTAAAGTTTAATGCCTGGAACCGACTGGGGCATCCTTTGGTTAAAAAGATGTATTTTTGACCAATCTTCGAACAAATTGGCCACAGTCTCACAGAAGCTCCTGACTCCAGAATTTATTAATACTAGAAAGTGTCGCTGTGACAATATTGGCAAAAGTCCTATTATTGCCTAATAGCTATCTATCTGAATAGCTGCATCAGTGTGAATGAAAATTAAAAGGTGCCTTCATCTACACGCTCGGACCTTTTGCATAATATACAAAAAGAAAACCACAGGTAACGCCCGCCATGTCTAATTCACACATTACCCTGCTGCTCATCACTATACCCACATACACCAATTTGCATGTCTCCATAGACTATATGAGCAGACAGACTGAATAATGGCATACGATTTCTTTCCACTACGGCTAGTTTAGCCATATAAATTACGTTTCCCAAAAGAAAGCGGAAACTTTGCTTTCAGATAAAAATGATTTAGGCTGTTGCTATCAAAAAGCAACATTCAGGCTGATGAAGGCAAAAAGGTTTTTTTCTTTTAATTACCCAGCTATACAGCTTTAGCTTTCAGCAAAACAGAAAATAGGTACATTATTGTGCTGTCTAATGTAATTGTACATCATAGGTATATTATAGAGAACGCTAGAGCAGGCAGACAGGAATCAACATACTGGCTCAAATCTCAATACTTTTTTTTTTCTTTTTAGTTTTTCGATTCTTACAAAATAAGACACAATGAAAAGGTAAAATGAACAAGCCACTATAACACAGCTCAGTCTGTGGACCTCCAAGCCACAGTTTTCCCTGTGTTCAAGTGCTAAGTCTCTGTTCTGGCTGTAGGGCAAGGTTGCTGAACACTTGCACAACCTGCTACCAGGTCATCTGCACTCAGCAGGGTTGAAGACAAGAATGCCTGGACAGTTTCAGTGGCAGCAGAGAGTTCCACGAGGCGATGCACGTCTACAAAACCAAACCTAGTTTAGAAAGAACACCTTGGACAGAGTTCCTTAGAAACCGCTGTTACCAGTTCATCATGGAGTTTCTGTTCAATGTCATAAAAAAGACTTGACTGCTGCCTCCTGACCGCACAGACGCAAAGAATACCTGTGAAAGACAGCATAATTATTAAGGGCCCCATTAGACTGCATGCCTTTTGGGCCAATTATCAGGAATAAACATTCATAGGAAGGAGCATTACCGATAACTGGCCCGTATAATCGAGCAGCAGATGAATGAGCAAATGCTCACGATGAAAGTCGCAGAATATTGGCAGCACATCCCCCTGTATAATCAGGAATGTGCTGCCATTAATCAACAGAATAGAATGAGGGAAGGAAGGACTGCAGTAGTAATCATGCCTCTTAAATTCATTTTGTACTGGCCTGTCTAATCAGGCCAGTGCAAATGAGTGTCGATGGATGTGTTATCAACCATTGGTGCTCGCACTGACAGAACACTTTAAGGTTGGTATCCACTGTATATTTTGGACATTCAAATAATCTGAAAAATTCAACATTCAATAAAACAAACCACGTACATGTAATATCCCTAAGACAGAAAAAAAAATAAAGTATTTTTCACCCTATAAGACGCCCAAAGCGGAGAGAAAATGTCAGTGCGTCTTATGATACGAATACTAATGAGCCCTTCCATTATGGAAGTGCTCATTAGTACAGGAGGATCGGGAAGCAGTGAATGCGGCTCTCCCCTGGCTCTGTACTCACTGCTTCCAGGGGCTCCTCAGCCGCTCGCTGTGATACGACTGCGCTAAGCGTGAGGATTGTGCAGATTGGGTCACAACAGCCATAAGGCTAATCACAGGCATTTAATCTCTCACATGCCGTGATCAAATGTGATCACAGCATCTGAACGGTGAAGTCACAGGAGCCGCGCACTCCTGCTGAGACTGAGGAAGCTGTAATATGTCAGTGATAGCTCGGAGCCTCAAGAGGCTCAGACACCTAACCCTTGTATATTCCAATACAGGCCTGCAGGTGGCAGCACTGTATTGGAATGCAGGGAATGGTGTTTTCTGTGAAGGATAAATATGAGAGAATACAATTGCCAATCTGATGACTGAGTTACAGTCACCTAAGGTAACAAGAAAAAGTAAAAATAAGTTTTTTAAAATATAAAAAAGTTCAAATCACCCCACATTTCCCCCAAAATCAAAAGAAACAAGTAAATAAAAAACATCATAGGCATCGCCGCATCCGAAAACACCTGTACTATTAAAATATAAAAATATTTATCCCATAAGGTGAATGGCGTAATGGAAAAAAAAAGTTCAAAATGGCCAACTAGCCATTTTTTGCCACTTCATCTGCGAAAAAAATTTAACGTGAAGTGATCAAAAAGACACACAAAATGGCATCACTGAAAAGTACTGATTGCCCCATAAAAAGTTATAGGGGTTAGAATATGGCAATAAACATTGTTACATTGTTGTAATCGTACTGAACAGGATCATGAATGTAACAGGTCAAAAGCATAGGGAACGCTGTTAAAAAAAAAAACCCACAAAATTGTGCTTTTTTTTTTCAATGCCACCCAATTTAGAATTTTTTGCAATATTAAATTATAAAGTACAACTTGTCTTGCAAAAAACAAGCCCTCATATGGCTATGTGAGCAGAAAAATAAAAAGTTATGGCTCTGGGAAGGCGAGCAGTGAAAAACGAAAATGCAAAAAGGGAAAATCGCAGGGTCCTCTAAGGAATAAAAAGTCTGCATGTGTTCAGGCTGCATTCAGAAAAACTGGCACCATTTTGCGAGCAAGTTCAGTCAGTTTTGTCTGCGATTGCATTCAGTTTTTTCTGCGCGGGTGCAATGCGTTTTTCACGCGCGTGATAAAAAACTGAAGGTTTACATCTCCTAGCAACCATAAGTGAAAAACGCATTGCATCCGCACTTGCTTCAGAATGCAATGCGTTTTTCACTGAAGCCCCATTTACTTCTATGGGGCCACGGATGCGTGAATAACGCAGAATATAGAACATGCTGCGTTTTTCATGCAACGCAGAACTAATGCGTGAAAAAAAACGCTCATGTACATAGACCCGTTGAGATGAATGGGTCAGGATTCACTGCGGGTGCTATGCGTTCACGTCCCGCATTGCACCTGCGCGGAAAACTCGCTCGTGTGAAAGGGGCCTAAATGTGAATTAATGCATGAGTTTCAAACAAACTGCACAACACATCGCTTGAACTGCCACCACTCATAGTTATAGGGTAAAATAATATTTGTGCATCGGTAGACTGTTTACACGGGGCAGTTATGGTGAACCAACATTCCCATAAACATTCTTCTTCCAATCATCGACCCATGTAAAAGGCCATTTATAGCCACAGTACATGTCTCTGCATTATCTGGTAATACCTTATCATTTCTTTCACATAGAAATTTTAACCTCTGGGCCCTCTTGTGCATGAATACCCCGTCTAGATGTCCAGTTTCCACAGAACGTATTTCAATGGCTTTCTCTCCCCAGCCCATTATCTGATTGGAATGGATATATGCTGTGAACCAAAAACATAGAATCAAGTCAGAAAAATTGTTGCATCAAGGAATACAGTCCTAACTGATCACACGGCTCACAAAAGTCCTGTTGTCTTCTCTATAGTTAGAAATTCATGGGATCATTTATCAAACTGGTGTAAAGTAGAAATGGCTTAGTTGTCCATAGCAACCAATCAGATTCCACCTTTCATTTTTGACAGCTCCTTTGGAAAATGAAACGTGGAATGATTTATTGCTATGGGCAACTAAGCCAGTTCTACTTTATATCAGTTTGATAAATGACCTCATACGTGTGGAAACAAATGACATATAACCTTCTTTACCAAAGAATAATCCTACTTCATAAAACTGTGGAATGGAAAGAAATCCATTATCCTTACCATATGTTATAGAGCATTATATAGTATTTTATAGTGTGCACTGAAAAAAACTCACCTACTGAAGTCGGCATTTCACCCCACTGAAGCACCACATCTTTAGTTATTCGGCCATAGGTGTTCACGTACACCCCTTCATCCTCGTAGCACACAAGCATTTCCATGCCGTCGGTTTTAGGCAAGATGACAATGGCGTGTGGAGTGATGTTCCCTTGAATCTACAAAAAGGCAAAGCAAATCTGTAGCACAGGCAGCTTTAATATAATCCTCATAACCCTGGCCAATTTAGTAAGGAGAGACTTGAGGTTTGCATCCCTATGAGTAAAATGTCCTACAGTAGAAGAGATCCATTTATATTTTGTGCATTTGGGCACAAACATGAACGTAATAGAAAGAATACTCATCTACTGTACGCCAAGGCGTATAAAATGACAACTCCAGAGGCTCTACAAAAGAGTGTCCACATATGGGTGATACACGTCTATGGGCAAGCTGAAATCCTACCCATTAGCACCTCATGCTTTTTTATGCTGCATTACTACAATGATGATTTTGCCTACAAATAAATACATTTTAGACTGAGGGTCATACAGCCATCCCCACAGTTTAAACAAAGTATTAAACATATTATAGTGAGTTTATCTAATATACAGCTCTGGAAAAAATTAAGAGACCACTCAACTTTTTTCTTAAATCAGCATCTCCACACGTATGGCAGCCATTTCATTCCAGTGTTTCATGAATTCTGCCACAAGCACACCTCTTTCTACTAAGGCCAAGTTCACACATCAGTTATTTCCATCAGTTATTGTGAGCCAAAACCAGGTGCAGCTCAAAAACACAGAACAGGTGCAGATCTATCCATTATTCCTGATCTCTGATACAAGTTTTGGCTCACAATAACTGATGGAAATAACTGAAGTGTGAACTCAGCCTACTGATCTGGCCTCAACCAAAACCTAAACCAAATCTTATTTAACGAGCAATAGTATAAAAACCCCTCCTATGGTCATCACTATTCTCTTGTAGAAGCAGCAGGATGGCAAAAACAGTGCTAGTAGTACCCAAAAAGTAAGTGTAATAAAAAAATAACTACAGACCATGCCAAAAGAGTTGAAAAGAAAACTTCTAAGTGATAAAATGAAGGGCAGAAGGATACAGTGAGTGTCAGGTTGCTTCCTTCCTTAAAATTTCAAAGACAGTGGTTCATAAGAACAAAGTCAAGTAGCAAACATTAAGGACAACAAAGCTACAGACTGTCAGAGTAGGAAACGACTTTATACTGACCGCGATGACCGGCACGTCATTCGAATCTCACTTAACCATAGGATGATATCAAATGACAAAAATGGCAGTCTGGAGCTGGGGTGAAATGCATGGGAAGTATGGTTTGAAACAGACTTCTAGAGGCGTGCAAAGCTGGAAAAAACCCTTCATCAATTAGAAGCAAAGAAGAGCCAGGCTGACATTTGCAGAAGACCGTAAGGATTAGACCGCGGAAGACTGGAATAAGTACATCTTTTCTCATGAGTCCAATTTTCAGCTTTTCCCAACACCAGGTCATGTAATGGTTAGAAGGAGTCCTGGAGAGGCCTACAATCCACAATGTTCCGCACCCAATGTGAACTTTGGTGCAAGATGGGTGATGATGTGGGGGGTGTTTCAGCAAGGATGGAATGGGGCCGAATTGTATTTCTGAAGCACATGCAACGTACAAAATTATCCTGGAAGAAAACTTGCTTCCTTCTGCTCTGACAATGTTCCCCAACACTAACAACTGTTTGTTTTTTTTTCAGCAGGACAATCACACAGCCAGGTCCAAGTATGGATAAAGGACCACCAGATCAAAAACCTGTCATGGCCAGACCAATCTCCAGACTTGAACCCCATTGAAAATCTCTGGAATGTGATCAGGAGGATGGTCAGAAGCTATCATACAAAGCTGAGCTGCTTGAATTTCTGCACCAGGAGTGGCATAAAGATACCCAACAGTAAGGTGAAAGACTGGTGGAACGCATGCCAAGATGTATGAAAACTGAGATTAAACATCAGGGTTATCCCACGAAATACTGATTTCTGGATTCCACCTAAGTTGAAATATTAGTACTGTATTGTTTTAAAATGAATATGAACTTCTTTTCTAAGGATCGAGATCTGATATTATAATAACTACTTAGTTATTTTGAACAGTTGTCATTTTCTAAAACAAAACAAAAAAAGATGTTCTAAAATACAATATTTTTATCTGGAATTTGGTGAATTGCTGTCAATAGTTTACAAAATAAAACAAAACTGCTCATTTTAGTCAAACACATAACCATACATTGTAATCCTAGAGATCCTGACAATTTTGCAGTGGTCCCTTAATTTATTTCTAGAGCTGTATGCTTGTCTGTATTCATATCCACTATGACAGTGTGACCTATACATTGAGTTGTGCATCACAATGGCATGATGATCTTCCATCACTTACATGAGATGGTATGTAGATGTCATATGTATTTCCAGAATCGACATCAATGACATGGAAACCAGTGCTGGAGCCAAATATTACTTTTAATCTCTGACCTTCTTCTACAGTTAAGTCACAAAGCAATGGCTTATGTTGTAGATCTGTAAAAGACTAAACATGCATATTCCATTTTATTTTCTGTCAACAAACTAATAAAGTACAGGACAAATAAAATGACAATATTAAGAGTGGAGGATTCTGCTTACTAAGCACAGTAGCCCCAACGAATGTCTGGATAAAGGCAGAAGGCTGCTTTGTAAGTGGGGTTCCTACAAAGCAGCTTAGAGGAAATGATGAAGACTAATGCACTCTGACATCAGCTTGAACCCCACAGTAATGAATATGATAGGTCAACTTTTCCCCCCACTTCAAATGTAACATGAAGCTGGATCTTTTCTCCTAGATTCCAACTTTGCAAATACAGTGGTCCCTCAAGTTACAATATTATTTGGTTCCGGGACGAACGGGAAACCGTTGTAACTTGACTCCACCGGAGGATCCTCTGGTACTCTGTTGGGCTGATATGACCCTGATAATGACATCACTGCAATGAATGTGAACCAGCACTACACTTTGTAAACGTGTCATCAGTTTCTGACTTCTATTAGTAAAGGTTGATTTAGACAAACCAATAATCGTCCAGATTATTGGTAACGACTGTTCCTGCGAACACTCGTTGCCAGTAAACTGGCCATCTAAATGTGCCGCCGATCACCCGATGAACGAGCAGGTGACTCTGTCATTCGTGCAGGCACCACCAATCATCTTTTCTGGCCAAGAGATTGTGCTGTCTAAACAGCGATCTTCCGCCTAGAGACAATATTTCTATAGTGATCCCTCATCCTTAGGCCCCATTCAGACGAACGTATTTTTGCGGGGCTGCATTATTGCGGCCCCGCAAAAATCCGGGGGCCGCCCAGCGTGTTCCGCAGCGCTCGGAACACACGCCGTGCGGCCCCATTGAAAATGCCTATACTTGTCCGTGCGCACAGACAAGTATAGGACATGCTTCAAAAGAGCCACGGCACGGAGCTAGCTCCGTGCCGCGGCTCCTGGCCCCATAGAGGTGAATGGGGCCGCATCTATTCCCGCATTTTTGCGGATAGATACGGCCCCATTCATACGGTCGTGTGAATGGGGCCTTATACTGTGAAGGAGATTGCTGCATGTAAATGTAGTGGTTTCCTTCACGGAGGGAGCAGCTGTTGTTGGGAAGGAACGCTTCCTTGCCAACAATCAGCTGCTACTTCAGCCTGTCTAAACCCAACTTAACACCAGTTTTTCTAAACTCTTGTATTTTTTAAAAAAAATTTTTTAAGAGAAAACCGATCTAAACATTCAGTTCTACAATGTATATACTGTATTTTTTTTATTACAATTTATTTTTATATTTTAAAAATATTATTTTTATTTTTAAACATACCTTAAAAGCCATAAACTTATGATATGGCTTTGGAGCCCAGGCATAAATCTCTACAGCATTCTTCAATGCAATAACCAAGAACTTGATTCTTTCATATTTCACTGTAAAAATAAATATTTGCAGAAATTAGGCTGTTAATATACCAGAACATAATAGGAGGCTGATAACACATAAGTGCTTTTCACACCAGCTCTTATAGACTCCCCTATATGTAGAGAGCTGCAATGAGATGAGACAACAGGTTCCACAATGACATTTCTTTAGTAATCGAAATTAGGCTATACGTGTACCTTAAATAATACATTTGCTGCAATATTTATAGATTATAGGGGGGTCTGACAGCAGTTTTAATCCCTAAATAGATGTGGTCATAAAGTAGTTAGTTAAGGTATACCTGGATGAATGGTCATGCTATACATATGACTTATAAAAAAAAATACGTTTTAATCTGCTTCGTGCCAAAGTCTCAAGTGTCCGCTGGGCGTTCCCCAACAGTGAATGCTACCCATCCCCTCCCAGTAATATACTGTACTCCCCTCGTGTGAGAGCTCTATTATCCATCCCGGAGAATTGGTAGAGCAGTCACTCAGTAGCAGTGGGGAGGGGAGCCAAGGACACCAGTTAGAGAATGCTCAGCAGACACATCAGGGCATCAGACAAATTAAAGCTCCTTTTTCTATTCAACTAGTTTGTCCATCCACGTAGGTATGCTTTAAGTTCTTTACACCTCACCTACCTAAATTAGCATTTATGAAGGGTCAGCATTTAACAATGTGAATGAACTGCCTGTACTATGATTGTTAAGGGTAGCAAGCTTTAAAGTTGTATTCCCATCTCATACATTGACAGCGTATCACTAGGTGTGGGTCCCACCTGTAGGACCCGCTTCTATCTCCAGAACGGGACCCCAGAAGTGAAGGAAGGAATACCGCATGTGTGACATGCTCTCCATTCACTGCTATGAAAGTTCTGAAAATAGCTGAGCAAGCACACTTAGCTATTTTCAGAACTCCCGTAACACTGAACGGAGGGTGGCCATGTATACATGGCTGCTCTTCCTTCACTTTGCAGGCCAGTTCTGGAGAGAAGAACAGCCTTAGAGGTGTGACCTGCATCTATCTGACATTGATATCATGTCCTAGTGAAATGCCATCAATTTCTGATATGGGAATACCCCTTTAAAGATATTTAAAGTACAGAATTTTAAACACTTGGAATGTAGCTACAGCAGTTCTGTAAGACTGTTTAAGAACTTACCAACTTTATAATGTACACAACCTTCTAATTCCCCTACAGTTATCCAACCCTGCTTCTTCTCCACCTCTGGATCATTGTGCAATATTCGATTCCTCAACCAGGAAAGGTAGTACACTCTTAGCTTGTTCTTTTTTCCTAAAAAATACAAATCGGAAATTAATTGTAAAAGCAAATATTTATTCATTTATACATATAAAAACATGCCCTAATGAAATCAATAATCAAAGGGGTTGTTCCAGAATGGACATTTATGAACTATCCACAGGACAAGTGATAAATTTCTTATCGCTAACGGTCCCATCATTAGGACCTCACCACGCACTAGAACAGGGCTCCCGAGCCCTCCATTCCTTCTCACTGCACAACCACAGTGAGGGAGAGATTGAACGGCCAAACATGAATGTTGTTGCTCTATTGAAAGCCTGCCTTTATCAGTTCCAAAAACTGTGTGTACATGCTCGACAAGCACTCCTCACCACAATCATGAAACGAGGAGGAACAGAGGGTTTGAGACCTTGGTTCTAGTGGCTGGCAGGGGTCCCCGTTAATAGGTAACAAATGTTGATTCTGGAGCCTTTAAATTGCATACAATTTAAAATCAACTAAAAGATAAAATGTACTAGACTTTGGTAATGCAAATGTTCTTCTAAAATCTTGACCTATTATTAGGAAAGGCCATGAATGTTTAAAGGGGTTCTGTAGTTCTTTAAAACTGATGATCTATCCTCTGGATAGGATCATCAGCATCTGATCGACGGCGGTCCGACACCCGGGACCCCTGGCGATCAGCTGTTTGAGAAGGCAGCGGCGCTGCAGGCCGCAGGCCCAGTGACGTCACGACTAGTATCACTGGCCTGGGCGGGGCTAAGCTCTGTTCACTTGAATGGAGTTTAGCCTAGCCCAGGCCAGTGATACTAGTCGTGACGTCACTGAGCCTGCGGTAAACACAGAGAAGGCCGCAGCACTCCTGCAGCGCCGCTGCCTTCTCAAACAGCGGATCGGCGGGGGTCCCCAGTGTCGGACCGCCGCCGATTAGATGCTGATGATCTATCCAGAGGATAGATCATCAGTTTTACAGAACTGCAGAACCCCTTTAATCAATGGAGGTCTGACTCCTAGGACTCCCACCATTCATCCAAATAAAGTACTTCATTGTGCTGACCATCTTGGTTCCCATAAGGTCCATTTTTTTAACCACATTAAAGGGGTACTCTGGTAAAGTAACTTAATTTTTGAAAAACTGCATTAAGGCTGCAAGCTGTGACCCAACCAGAAAACTATAACTATACATATAACCAGAGCTTCATTTTACCTTGTAATCCATTTGTCCAGGTCCTGTGTGAGCCTGCAGGAGCCATGATACTCAGTGTGCTGATCTTCCCTCACAAAACTACAATCCCCACAATGCCTAGCTTTCCTGCTGTGAGTTTGTGCTTGTTCATGAGTGTTGATGCGTACTGATATACTGCCTGATATACAGTCCGGTCACGCCCCCTCTACTCACCAATCACCAGCACACTGACACTCCCTTTGTTTCACAAGACATTTAGCTAGAGAACTGATGGCAACACACTGAGCATGCTCGACCTAACAAAGGCTCAGAACTACAGGTCGCTGCCATGGTAACTTATGAGGAAACACAGTGGGTAGCAGAGGAAGAAAACTACTTTTATAACTACTGAACGTTAAATATGTAAAATTTACATTATATTAGGTAATTATTGATGATGAATTAGTCTAAAACATAAGTTATATTTATGGTAACCGGAATACCCCTTTAAGGGTATGCTCACACAACGTATTTGGACCATGTCCCACGGCAGAAACCGCTGTGGTTATTTATTTTCAATGCTGCAGTCCTGCCCTCGGTTTAGCTCGACTGAACGGAGTTAAACTGCAAGCAGGCTCCTGCCGCGGCTTTCCGAGGTGTCCATGTGGTAACTGTGCCAAGAATGTACATGTTCATCCTTGGCGTGTTCTGGAAAATAACATGTGAAAAATCCACATGAACACCGGTGCGGCCTGCCACTGAAAACAATGGGAGGCTGGTTCGGTAAAAATTCAGCTCTGAATCTGTGTTGAAACCTTGTGCCAACAATCCATTGTGTGGACATAAATTAAGAAGAGTTGCCAGCTCTCCAGACATGTCTATGTAAATACCTCTGTTCTACGAGAAATAACAATTCTGAAGCATCTTTTCTTATAACTCTGTGTTGTGTTGTTCCCGTATTATTCCTCCTAGAAATATATGAATAAATTAACAGCTGGATGTTACCACTCTCCAGAGGGGGGTGTTTCTACACAACGTGGCACTATCAGCACTAACTGGACAGTGTCAGACTGTGTTGGGGAACAGCACCATGCGGATTACTTAAAAAAAAAATGCTCCAGAATTATTATAATGTGGTTAATATACGGTAAGTATTTATTATAATTCTAACTGCATATTAAAGGTCTGCCATTGCTGTACTAAGCACAGATTACTGCATGCAGTGTATCACACCTGATATGGTTACAAGGACATTTAGGCCCTCTAGAACATCCATCTGCTGAAACCTCCGTCTGTTGATAAGGTTGTAGACCTTTCCTTGCCCACTTCGATCCAACAACATAAGTCCATTCTCTGTGCCCACTAGCAAGTTTACACCTGTGCCGGAAACATGAAGTGTGCGTGAGAAAAATAGCCGCTCTAAAAACATATATTTTTACCTAATTCTCGATGGAAAAGTAACGATAACAATATGACAGGTAAAGATAAAAAAAAAACAAAAAACACCAAAATGATAGATTGTGCTAGCCAGCAAAGCAAATCGTATGTTATTTCATTAGCAAGACAGCCTTAAGGGAATTATCCCCATCTTGGACAATGGGGGCATATCGCTAGGATATGCCCCCATTGTCTTATAGGTGCGGGTTCCACCACTGGGACCCGCACCTATATCGAGAACGAAGCAGTGGAGCTCTGAGCCTGGAGGACCCCGGGGTTTCCCAGGGTCCGACCACCACCACGCGCAGCTCCCTGCTTCGCTCATAGATATTAATGGGAGCGCACCGCGCAAGCGCGGCCCAGCTCCCATTCATTTCTATGGAGCCGACGGAGACCCGCACCTATAAGACAATGGGGGCATATCCTAGCAATATGCCCCCATTGTCCAAGATGGGATAACCCCTTTAAGGCCCTTTGCAGACGATCGTGACACACACACCTCTCCCGCATCGCATCTACTGGCCTGAACTCTATGTAGCCCTCACAGTCCTGGAATGTAATGGATAACACTAACAGCATTATTTTAGTGTTATCCAACACATTGAAGAACTGTAAGGGTTACATAGCATCATAAATCAGTATAATGCTATGTGATCCCGTCACTGCCGGGAGTTCAGGCCAGTAGATGCGATGCGGGAGACGTGCGTGTGACATGTTTGTCTGCAAGGCGCCTAAATCATTTTAAGCTGGGATCCTTTTAGCACCAGCTGATGACTGGAGCTGCTGACACTCGCACCTAGCTGTAGTTTTACCCCAGTGTCAATACACTGCACTTGTGTACTTAAAGAGGTATTCGGTTGTTTGAAGTTATCCCGTATCCACAAGTTAGGGGATAACTATTAGATTGGTGGGGGTCCTATTGCTGGGACCCACACCAATAACGAGAACGGGGTCCCCGTACTTCCCCTGAAATGAATGGAGCGGCAGGATGGGCATGCGCTCTGCTGTTCCATTCATTTCTATGGGAGATCCGAAGATAGCCAAGTATAGCTCTCCGCTTTTACCAGAATTACCAGAATTAATGGAGCGGCTGAACACATGCCCGACCAGCCTGTGGATAGGGGATAACTTCAAACAACTGTAACACCCCATTACTTAATTTCTATTCACATTTATACTATTCACATATATGATTCACTTTTAGAATAATTATATTTACATGAAACGTGAAAAGAATGTTTGTTGTGTGGTCTGTTTTCTTAAGGAATACTGCTGTCATATCTCAGATTAGTTAATGTGCCTAAGAAGGTCATATGTTAGATTTAAATACTAAATATGCCTAAGGAAAAAATGTGGGGGAGATTTATCAAACTGGTGTAAAGTAGAACTAGTTTAGTTGCCCATAGCAACCAGATTCCTCCTTTCATTTCCCAAAGCAGCGGTGAAAAAAGAAAGGTGGAATCTGATTGGTTGCTATGGTCAACTAAGCCAGTTTTACTTTACATAATTTTTCATAAATCTTCCCCTTTGTCTTATCAGGGCTCTGGTGTGCATCTAGAGTACATGTTTAAAGCTGGTCGTCCACATTAGTTTATTGTCGGTTGAACCTGCCAAGAATGTGTATGTGAGCCTTAACTCTTGGAATGAAACACTCTAAAGCTGGCCATACACATTAGATAGAAGTTAGCTGATGGGTGAACAGCAGTTGAAGAAACATCTGGTGAACGTTTTCAGACCCTTTCACTTTTTTCAAATATTGTTATGTTGAGGCCTTCAGATAAAATGTAAAAAAAATTATGCTTCCGCCTATCAGTCCACACACAATACCCCATAATGAGAAGGTTAAAACAAAAATTTTTAGAAAGTTTTGCCAATTTGAATTTGAAAACGAAAAACAAAAAATTTGAATGGACATACGAATTCAGACCCTTTGCTACGACTCTTGAAATTTAGCTCTGGGGGCCTCCAATTTTTCTTAATCATCTTTGAGATAGTTCTACCGTGGAAAAATCAGTTGATTGGACATGCTATTAATGGTCCATTCATGCGTCCGCATGTGTTTTGCGGATCCGCAAAACACAGACACCGGCCATGTGCTGGCACTATAGAAATACCTTATCCTGTCCATGGCTGCGGGCAAGAATAGGACATGTTCTATTTTTTTGCGGGGCCATGGACCGGAAGTGCGGTTAGCACACTGTGCTGTCCGCATCTTTTGAGGCCCCATTGAAAGTGAATGGGTCCACACCCGTTTTTGCGGAACGGATGCGGAACCATTCATATGGACGTGTGAATGGAGCCTTAAGGTCTCACAGCTGACATTGCATATCAGAGCAAAAACCAAGCCATGAGGGGGAAAGAACTGCCTGTAGAGCTCAGAGACAATTGTGTGGAAGCACAAATCTGGAGAAGGGGACAAGAAAATTCTGCAGCACTGAAAGTTCTCAAGAGTACAGAGGCAGCCATAATTCTTAAATGGAAGAAATTTAGAACAACAAGGACTCTTATAGCTGGCTGCCCCACCAAAAAAGTAATCTGGGAAGAGGACCCTGGTAAGAGAGGTGACCAAGAATCCAATGGTCATTCTGGCTGAGCTACAAAGATTCTATGTGCAGATGGGTGAAACTTCCAGAAGGTTTACAGCAGAGTGGCGAGAAAAAAGCCTCTCCACAGTAAAAGACACATGAAAGCCCAACTGTAGTTTGCAAAAAAGCACCTAAAAGGACTCGCAGACAATGAAAAGTAAAATTCTCTAGTCTGATGAGACAAAGATTGAACTTTTTGGCCTCATTTCTAAGTGTTCTGTCTGGAGGAAACCATGCACAGCTTATCACCTGACCAATACTATCCCTACAGTAAAGCGCGGTGATGACAGAATCATGCTGTGGGTTTTTTTCAGCAGTTTGGAAAGGGAGCCTGGTCAGGGTTGAGGGAAAGCTGAAAGGAACAAAGTACATAGATAATGAAAACCTGATCCAGAGTGCTGTAGACTGGGTTTAAGGTTCATCTTCCAACAAGATAATGCCTCTAAGCACACAGCCAAGACAACACTGTGGTGGCTTAGGGGCAACTCTGTGAATGTCTTTGAGTGGCTCAGTCATGACTTCAACCCAATTGAACATCTATAAGGAGACATTAAAATGGCTGTCCACAGATGGTACCCATCCAACCTGACAGAGCTTGAGAGGATCTGCAGGGAAGAATGGGAGAAAATCCCCAAATCCAAGTGTGCAAACCTTTCATTGCATCATACCCAAGAAGACTGGAGGCTGTAATCACTGCCAAAAGTGCTTCAACTAAATACTGAGGAAAGGATCTGAATACTTATGTCAATGCAAGATTTTTGTTTTTCTTTTTCAATAAATTAGCAAAGATTTTGAACATTCTTGAACATTTGAACATTCTCTAGCATTTGTCAAGGAGTATTATCATGGTGAAAAACGTAAAATGTGAAAAAAGTGAAAAGGTTTGAAGACTTTCCGAATGGACTGTATGTGTGCTTTATCCAACACCGGGTATCACTGTTGACAATCTCACTGTGCCTCCTTTCCATGGCAGCCATGTACAAAATGTTTAACGTAATGTAGCTGTAAAAGTGGATTACGATAAGGAATTTAAAAAAGAAAAAAAAGTATGTAAAATAAAAAAATTCTAAGAAAGAAAGCTGCAGACTTCATTTAATACAGGTAGAAAAAGTACTGTCACTCACCCCATAATGCTGCACAAAGTATCTCAGAATTAAAGCGTTTCTTGTATTTCCGGATCTCTGGAGTATCGCTGTGAGGACGAATATTGGTAGGATTCACGTTTACCACTGATATTTTTCTGGCCTCATTCAGCTTGGCTTGTTCTTGTCTAAGCAGTTCGCTAGTAAACAGGGCTAAAAAAAACACTCTCTTCATTCAGCAAAAAAAGAATAAGAAAATGGAGCATGCGTGTTCTGTCACAAATCTCATTACATGACAATTCATACGGGGCACGGGCAACCGTTGGCACACATGATATTGCTAACACTCTTCCCCCAAAATCATCCTCTAAGGGTGATGTAGAGTAGCAAGAGCTGGTGTGCCCAACGTTGCTAACCCATATTTTCACATTCATTTTCTTAGGGGAAAGGAGATAAAGAAATAAAACTTCAAGCGCAACAAAAGAACAAAAATAAATTAAAATGCCTATCATCATTCAGCCAGGAAGAAGGACAGCTGATGCTGCTTCTTTTCAAATGGTACAGTGTAGTTTACTTTAGTTGATTTATTAAAATTTGCTATAATTAAATGAAATATTTAAAGTAATATAAAATATAATATATAAATATAATTAAATATAAGGAAGATGCATAATAATTTATGAAGCTTTGGCAAGCCGATATTTCTTAAAGAAAAACAAAAATCAGATGAAAGACTCTTATGTTCTATTTCAAGACATGAAAGCTATGACACTACAATAAAATGACTGTAGAAGGTGAACACAGTGGGGGACTTTTACTAACACTATGGCACCGGATGAGTGGGTTATCGGTCTGTGACAGTATTGCAGCATACACCATATTTTCCTGCACAGAGCCCACTTTTAAACAACTGGTTTCACCTAGCAATGACTTCAGCTGCTTTTCCAAAAAAAAGAAAAAAAATCTGTAGCATGCAAATCTGTAGCATGCACCTTGAAGCCTTGTCTACTTCTCTGTGCTGCATGTTTTGGAAAAGTAGTGAAGGGGCTTCATAAGTATGGCAGTCAAGCTGAATGCCATGTTTTTCAATTGATTTACACCAAATACATTGGAACCACCTAGAATGTAATTTAATCTTGGTAGAACATATTACACTTGCTATTTAACCATCCTTCAAGGATGTGTGTATTTCTTTGACCTAATCTATTGTTCAGATTTTTTTTAGCTAAGCAGGTGATCACATTCTTCATTCTGGAGAAATGAAGCATGGCAGCTCCATTACATAAACTTATGTCAAAAATGTAAGGGGTATTTCCCACCTTAGATATTTATGGAAAGTGTTTTTGGAGCTCTAAGACAAAAGAGAGGTGAAGGCCACACACCAGAAGTCACCTCTGTATTCACAGCAGTCGCTCACCAGAGTAGAGTTAGGTGTGGGTCCCAGAAGTGAGGCCTACATCTATAAGACATTTATGGTGCATCTCATAGATATGCTATAAATGTCCAAGATGGGAATACCCCTTTAAGAATATGAGGAACACTAAATAATTACTATTAGATAATTACTGTATATACTTTAGGTAGAGCACATATTGGTATCCAGCACCAATAAGAAAATGCAGTGCAGTCAGCATCCACAAAGCCAAAAGTGTTAGTACATCATAAAACAAAACAATAAGCTTACTTGGACTTTGGATAAATCACAGGGGAAACATTGCAGGCCTTTAGTTAGTCTTTTTTGGGACTAATGTATAGGGCAAGCAGAGATAACCCTTTCAACCTTCTGAAAAAGGTGCAAATGGTTTATAGCATGGTGTCGCTTAGACAGCTACTCAATACATGGAATTATTTGTTTCTCAAACTACTACTACTACTTAGCGAGTGTAGAAAGTGGTAATATTAAAATCTTGATTACTTTATTTAGAAGGATATACTATAAAGCATATACTATAAAGAATTGAAATCCAGCTTTCTAATACTGATGACCTGAGGACAGGCCAAAAAATTAAAGGGATTATGCAGCCAGAAAATATTGACAACCAATCCTTAGCATAGGTCATCAATATCTAATTGGTGGGGGTCGGACTCCTGGCACGTCCCTCCAATCAGCTGTTTGTGTACTGCTCAGATATTGATGACCTATTGTGAGGATAGGTCATCAATATGTACTGGCTGCACAACCCTTTTAAAATTGGTCAGTGTCTGACTCCCAGCATCCCTGCCAATTAGCTGTTTTAAGGGGGAATTAGTGCCAGCTGATTGGCATGGGTACTGAGAGCTGGACCCCACAACCTAATATTGATGGTCTGTCCTGAGGCCATCAGTATTTGAAAGCTGGATAACCCTTCTAAGATTATCCTGAGTATACTGTAGTAATAGTCATGTGGCTATTTTAAGTAAAACTTAAGACAAATTTCCAAAAATAATAAAACTGAATAACTAGGTTCTTTAAAATACCAAGACTGTTAAGGGGAACAAAACACCACAAAATGCAGAACTGCCTGTCTGCAGGCAGCTTGTTGAAGAGCAGGAGGAGCTTAGCAGATTGATATACATTTTTGTAGCAAATGATTCAGTATAACTTGCAATTTACATTTAAATGTCAGTTGTTTCCTGACTTCAGTTGTACACAGGGGCTTTTTTTTATCAGCGAGTGACTGCATTCTCTCTCTCTGTGTATACAGAGATAGCTGTCAACCACTGATGACACCTCCCTTGTGTACAAAGTCAGAAAAAGCAGATATATAAATTTATAAATTACAAGTTTTACTAAGGCTACATGCAAAAGACCGCATGTATTTTGAAGTCCGCAAACCGCATATGCGTGAAATACAGATACTGGCCGTGTGCATGCTTTTCCTAATAGAACCGCCTATTCTTGTCCACAAAATGGACCAGAATAGGACATGTTCTATAATTGACAGAACTGCCGCACAGATGCGGACAGCACATGGATGAGATCCACGTGCTGTCCGCCTTTTTTTTTTTATATAGACCCACAAAAATGAATATGTGATCCACAAAAAATGTACGACGGATGCAGACTCACACAACAGTCATGTGCACAAGGCCTCAATCTTTTCCCACATACTATCAATCTGACCATCTCCTGCAGATTGCATTGCATTTTGTGGTGACACGTTCTCTTAACTCTTTCATTGTGGCCTGTCAAATGCAAGTTTCCAAGACGCTCTGTACACTATAGGTCCTTTGCACAGGATAGAGGATACGTGTCTGATCAGTGGGTGGTAGAACCCCCACCAATCACAAGAATGGTGGTCTTGTGCTCCCCAGAATGATAGATATTGAACGGTGTGGGACCTTATTGTAGTACCTAACTACAAAAATTCTGTAGAACATGAGAGTCCTGCCAATAAAGTATAAGTTTTACATTTATCTGGAACATGGTATCCCTGCACCACAAAGGAAGCAACCATCCTGTCAGTTCTTCCTAGCATTAAATGGGCTGAACCATCACAATGAACCAGTTTAGACACAATCCTAAATAAGTCCCCTATCTACCTACCTGTTGGCTACAAGACCAGTACCAACTTACTTAAGTACAAACCATATTTTCCTAATACCTGTTGCAGAAGACTCTTCATCGTCATCATCATCTTCATCATCGTCCTCATCATTATCAGTGGGTGAAGTCTGGTAAACTCTTGGATCAACAAATGGAGTAAAGGATGATTTGGTGGTGCTTCCCATGCCATACTACAAGGGTTAAAGCAATACAGGTACATACATAACTAAGCATAAAATAACTATGCAAAAATATTGCAATTTTACAATAAATCAACTATTGGTAATAAATGAATCCGAGTGCTGCTCTGCTGCACACAGGAAAAATCTCCTCATATTTTATCCATACGTAGGATATCCTCCATAAATGTCACTGACATGGCTGCTAATAGATGCCAGTTTTCTAAGACTGTCTCTCAAGGACACTTTATCCACTCTGGTCCAGTTTTATGTAATATGTGTATAGAATTTTTTTGTAAAACTGAAGTCATATCCAAAAAGGAACATCAATAACATCAACAGCAGTTCTGCTGACAGCACTCTGTATGTGATGGTGAGATCGGTACAGACATACCTAGACAAATGGTCATGCAGGCTGTTTGACCGAGCTGTCAATGTTTTCATCCCCCTGGCACCGCGACAGCAAGTGCCCAGGGTTCTGTGCCTTTATGTCCAGTGCCTTGTGCACTCTGTATTGAACGCTTCCCAGCCCTCCTCCCTGCTCTGAGTACCAGCTCTCCAACGGTCACTTAGGGCATAGGCCAAGAGGCATTCAGTGCAAATAGGTCATGGAACTGAACATAAAGGGGCATCCTCCAGGGAGCTTGCAGAGGGTGGACGACAGCATCAACATCCCAGTCATGTAACTTGCATGACAATCTCTCTAGGGATGTCTGTACTGCGCTCCCCGCCGCCTATAGAGTGGTGGCAGCAGTGTTGAAGGCTGAAAACTGCTGACAGACTCCTTTCGGAAAAAAAAATAGCCACCATAGCCATACAATAAGCTTTCTTAGAGCATATACCTATTCATATACAGGATAGTAGCTCAACAGTGCAATATAAAAACGCAATCCATGAAATATTGCTTTAATATATTTATCCTGTGTTTCCTTCTACAGACTTAAATATTAGCATGTAGTTTGATTTGTGCCCGGAGTAAAACTCATTTACTGCACAGAAAAACATATATTTTTAGCTATATACATGAAATAAACTACTACCAATAAACGTGTCACAAAATACAAACTATTTGAAATAAACTTGTAATAACGTTGGTGTAAATTTACTTTTCCATTATATTAAAGGCCTTTATGACACAATTAGGTTTGATGTGGGGATGATTGTTCAACTTTTATTATTTTGTTTTATATTTTATTTTTGTAGGACTGGTTTGGTTAAGAATTCTAGTTCTCCTGAGAAGCAGATATGTTTCCTTAGGTACAAATCTTACCAATACTGCATCAATATGCATGTTTGCAAGTTTAAAGTCTTTAATTATACAAGTGCTCAGCAAATACATTGTAAGACACTGTATTAAAAAGATTAATTAAAGAACCACTCCCATGTTTTTTTTCCAACTTGCTGGTTTCTTGCAATGGCCATGTACATCTCATAGTTGCATAATAATGTAAATTTTTTTCAAGGTATCTAGCTAAAGATTTGTATTTTAAGTTTGTCCTCAGAAGGAATCAGCTTCGCCCGGGTATATTTCATCTATTTCATTTAATGTTTGTGTGTGTCGTTAAAAGATATCGAGAGTGATCCCCACAGTGCCCGCCCCTTTAACAGTGACCTCCACAGCAGCCTGCCCCTTAACAGTAACATCCACAGCGCCCTCCCCTTTAACTGTGACCTTCACAGCAGCTAGGGTGGCCACTGTCTTCACCCCAGAAAGCTGAACCTCATCAGCCATGCCCCCGATCCCCATGAAGCCACACCCCTAAACATGAGGCCACGCCCCATGTCTCCGTGAAGACACGGAGGAGAAGCTGTCTGAGCATGAGCTACTAATAGGGTGGACATCCCTGCGTCCGTCCAGGCACTTCGCCCGCATGGAGGACGGAGCCAGAAAACCGGACTGTCCAACCTAAAACCGGACGTCTGGCCACCCTAACATCAGCCTGGCCCTAGGGTGGCCAGAGGTCTTGTTTTAGGCTGGACAGTCTGGCTTTCAGACTCCATGTCCTCTGTCATGTGCATGGCCACAGGGATTTCCTTTTGAACAGCTCACCCTCAGCAGCAGCACTGTGCAGTCTGAGCATGAGCTGCAGGGAGAAAGTCAGCTCCCTCCCACCCTGGCAGCTGACAGAAGTTGATTTTTACCTTCATTTTTTCAATCCCTGTCTGCTGCGGAGTGGAAGGGGGCGTGAAATGACTGAGTCGGGGGAGTGGTTTAGCGGACCTGGGGGCGGGGCTTTTAAGTCCTTCTTTTGAGGGTGGCCTGATTTACGCCATGGTAATTTATGAGGAAACACAGTGGGTAGCAGTGGAAGAAAACATCTTTTATTACTACTGAACGGTAAATATGTGAAATTTACATTATATTAGGTAATGATTGATGATGAGTTAGTCTAAAACATAAGTTATATTTATGGTAACTGGAATACCCCTTTAACAGTGTCATCCACAGATCCCTGCCCCTTTAAAGCAGACCTACAGCAGTGAAGGAAAATGGGTTGTTATGGAAACCTGGTATGAAACTGTGTGTGTATGGAGACTAACAGCCTGCGAGCTTCTATTGGCTGATAAGGGTCATGTGAACAGGCTTCTATTGGCTAATGCATTTTTGTGAATATCTCAGGAACGGTACGTCCTGGAGAGCTGAGACCTGTTCTAAAACCTTCCCGGACACCTGATGTACCTGTGTGCCAAATTTCGTGACTGTAAATGCGATGGTGCGGATTCCTTTAGCGGACATACACACATACATACATACACTCAGCTTTATATATTAGATTTAAAATTCCTATGTTCCTTCTACAAACAACGCCTTAATTTTAATTTAGGAATAAGAAAAAATCTTTGTATTTAAAAATGTGATATGAAGACCACTGAAAATCAGTGTATGACGTCATCGTAGCAGTGGTCAGGGACCAGCAATAGAGTTTTGAGGATGGCAAAATCTGATCATACATAACTGTGTACAGACTATAGAATACTTTGGGGGAAATTTATCATAGATCGACGTTTTATGTTGGTCTAAGATATCTCACGAGCTGCTGGAGGATGTGCCTAATTTATGACGAGGTGCATGCCTCACAATATATTAGGTGCATCCTCCAGCAGTCCATACGCCTAAGGCTACTTTCACACTAGCGTTATTGCTGGATCCGGCAGGGTTCAGCAAAAACATTTCCGTTACTGATAATACAACCGTCTGTAGCCGTTATGAACAGATCCGGTTGTATTATCTTTAACATAGCCAAGACATGAAAGTCAATGGGGGACAGATCCGTTTTCTATTGTGTCAGAGAAAACAGATCCCTTCCCTATTGATTTGCATTGTGGGTCATGCTGCGGTTTGCTCTCTGGTATGGGAATGCAACTAAACAAAACAGAATGCATTTTGGAGCATCCCGCTCTGTTCAGTTATGTTTTGTCTGCATTGACAATGAATGGGTACAAAACGGAAGCTTTTTTTTTCAGTATTAAGACCCTATGACAGATCTTAATACCGGAAAATAGAAACGCTAGTGTGAAAGTAGCCTAAACGGAAATCTACATCAGCTCTGTCCAGGTTACAGATAGGATATGAATATCAGCTTGGTAGGGGTCCGACACCAAGCACACCGACCGATCATGTGTATCAGACTGAAGTGCTCGAAACTAACAGTATACGTATGGAGGCAGAAGGCTCCGTAAACTGTGCAGTTTCCAGTTCAAGCGTAGTGAAGTACAGCTGCCATTCACCTTTTCAAAGGTTAGGTTATCAATAGCCGTAGCCTGGAGAACCCCTTTAAATTTTCATCAGATGGAACTATGAGTCATGATGTGGGCACACTTCCCACGTGAGCCACACAAAAGTTCTAAATGTTATAATCTTGTATAGTATAATTAATTTAGGCTACTTTCACACTGGCGGCAGGCCTGATCCGGCAGGTGAAGGGTGCTGCTGGATCAGGCCTGCCGCAGTGACATGTGTGGAGCCGGAACCGCGCTCTGGCCCCACACATGTCACACAGTACATACATAGAATAGCCTTGTCGCACACTGTTTATTCCAGTGCCGGAGTAGGGTTCCCACCCCCGTTGTCAGAAAATATAAAACTCCGAAAAAAAGGGGTAATTTCTTATATGGCTTTATTTCAACATATGCGGCACAAATTTCGTGACGTTTCGGCCCCTTTTGGCCTTTTTCAAACCAATGCCGCCGGAGATGAAGTTGGAAGGACGAATAGACAGGAGGGAGCGCTTGCAGACTTGCTGCAACTGACATAGGGCGCTGTCAGTTGCAGCGAGTCTGCAAGCGCTCCCTCCTGTCTATTCGTCCTTCCAACTTCATCTCCGGCGGCATTGGTTTGAAAAAGGCCAAAAGGGGCCGAAACGTCACGAAATTTGTGCCGCATATGTTGAAATAAAGCCATATAAGAAATTACCCCTTTTTTTCGGAGTTTTATATTTTCTTTTTCACACAGTACATACATACACATAAACATACACACACATATAGACATACAAACACACATACATACTTACATGCTCCCCGGCAGGTCTTCGGAGCGTCAGAGGGACAGGACGGCTCACACAGGTCACGATTCCCCACAGCGCCCTCTGCTGGGCGCCTGGTGAAATCGTCATCTGTGCGCGCCGTCCTGTCCCTCTGACGCTCCGAAGACCTGCCGGGAGCATGTAAGTATGTATGTGTGTTTGTATGTCTATATGTGTGTGTATGTTTATGTGTATGTCTATGTCTGTATGTGTCTATGTGTAGCCGGATCCGTAATGGACTCCATTGAAAGTCAATGGAGGGCGGATCCGGTTACCATTATGGTCACACCAGACGGATCCACCCCCATTGACTTGCATTGGGGGTCATTCCGGATCTGTCTTGGTGCGGATGCCTGGACCGGAGGGCAAACCGCAGCATGCTGCGGTTTGTTCTCCGGTCTGAAGACGGAACGGAATGCTTTCAGGAGCATTCAGTTGTCTTCAGTTCAGTTTTGTCCCCATTGACAATGAATGGGGACAAAACTGAAGCGTTTTATTCCGGTATTGAGCCCCTATGACGGAACTCAATACCGGAATTTTAAAACGCTAGTGTGAAAGTAGCCTTAAATGGGTTTTCTGGTTTCAGCATATTGATGGCCTATCCTCAGGATAGCTCATCAATATCTAATCAGCAGGGGTGGACTGGGAACTAAATGTGGCCCTGGAAAAAAGTGGCCCCTTTTTGTAGTCATGTCCAAATTGATGGAAGGCAGGGCCAGCAGTGCCATATTGTGGCACATTATACCGCCCCAACAGAGCCAAATACCACAGTCCATCATAAAATACTGCCAGCAGCACAAAATACATCCCCAAAAACTTACACTGGCCTTCTGTGAGGAGGGCTCAGGCGGCCCCCTGGGCATCGACCCACCGGGAAATTTCCCTGTAAGGTCTATGGCCAATCCGCCCCTGCTAATCAGTATAGGTACAACTCTGGGTCTGGCTGTGGGTCACCTGTATAAAGGGGCTGCATAAATGAAGATGCAATATTCTGCCACCACTACTAAGTAGACACCACGCTGGCAGATGGCTCCATAGTGCTTGCACGAGTGCCATGGCTTCTTCAAACAGCTGATTAGTGGTGGTGCTAAGAGTCAAACCCCACTGATTTAATATTTGGGATAGGCCATCAATATGCTGATGCCGGAAAACCCATTTAAGATAAAGGAATGGCACGCTATCATATGACAGAAAGTCAGGGTAACTTTTATGACTGCATAAACCTTGTGGTCAAATTCCTCTACACAGTGACTACTAAGATTATCTGCGAATGAAGAAGTAAAACTTTACAACAAAGTTCAATTTAGGCAAGCATTCGCACTGCATGCAGTAACAGATTTAGAGAAGGCATGGTCATTTATGTAGCGTTACACCAGGGTTAATACTCATAACCAGTTAGCCAGCAAGCGTTAAGGTTAGTTGGTAGTGCCACCACCTACTTCAGTCCCAGTCTCCATTTCCTGTGCATGCGTTGAACCTCTCCCTAAAGCCTCAGTTGGAGTACCCACCGGAGAGTGGCTCTGTTGAACTAAGTCAGGGAGATTTATGTGGCCGGCAAAACCATTACTTTCTGCATGGCCAGAGCGTTTTTTATCTCCAGATGTCTGCAGAGATAGGAAGGAAAGTACATGGACAATTACATTAAAAGTGAAAATTTAAAGAAAATCATGCATGTAAAGCCTTAGGAACATAACTAGGAAGTATACAAATATCAATTATATTAGTATACTACAAAGAAGCCACAGCACGCTCCATTTCCTCAAACAGTTGATCGGCGGCGGTTGTGTCAGACCCCTGCCGATCTGATATTGATGATCTATCCTGAGGATAGGTCATTAATATGAAAAAGCCTGGAGAACCTCTTTAAGCATGCATACTACCTACATGCAGGCATTTCACCAACTGGTTACCACTATCTTATCCAGAAAAATACTTCACGCATCAAAAATGATCATCATATATACTTTGATATTATAATACATGATACAAAAACAGAATCAGAATTTCAACGTTAAAGGGGTTATCCCTCCCAATGCGCGGGTCCCTTGTATGGATTATACTTACCTGCGTTGGATCCCTGCACGGCCACCGCATCTCACCGTTGCTCAGATCAAAACATCTGCGCTAATGGGTGGGTTGGGGGTGCAGCCAATAGCAGGTTGTGACAGTGACCAGCCTCAAAAAGGCTCTTCCCCGTCGTGGTCTGCTATTGGCTGCTTCCCCCATCGCCGGATGTTTTGATCTGAGCGACGGTGAGATGCAGCAGGGGCCGTGCAGGGATCCGGAGTGACGCAGCTACCAGGGGGAAAAAGGTAAGTGTAATTCATACAAGGGACCCAGGCATTGGGGGCGGGGATATTTTAGATATCGGATAAGCCCTTTAATTTGGAACCTTACCCATCTCTATGGACTATTATCAAAACGGTCAAAGGAGTAATTATAGAGGCTTCAGAGTGTGCACCAAACACAAAATAGGTCAGCCACAAGTATACTTGCCAACAGTCCCGATTGTGCTAGGTCTATACCATAAACTGGGATGCAAAAGGATTGGGCTTGTGCAAATCCAACCCCCCAAAAATCTTCTCGTTTTGTGGGTGTTCCCTGTCTGCTTGGGCTGTTCATGGGGCGGAACTTAAATGTTCCAATTTTTACTTTTTATATGTCGTAAGTATGAACATCTAGGGGTCATATTTTGTTTGTGAGCCACTGGTTGGGGAACACTGTTGTCTAAAGAGCTACAGTACACACTTTACCTTTCATTTTATTATTGCTAAGCAAGGAATAAGGGAATAAAGCATAATACCACCTCCAGCATTAATTCCAGACATGAATAGTAATTCAACATGCAAACCTTTCCAGGTTGAAATGATGAATCCAGAAGTAGCAACTGATCTTTGGTATAAACTACACATGGTTCTTTTCTACATGCACAAGTAGGATTGACATTTATTTAATAAAAAGCTGAATATGAAACCCCGATCCTCTCCGCTGTCGCACACGCACATAGTGCGGCTGGGATGCAATCTAATATTTATGAAATCTTTCTCGGCATTCATTATCTGGCCAGATCGCTGACAGAGTCTGGAGACTTTATTTACATTTAGAAAGAACTATGAAATGATTTATAAGGGAAATTCAGAAAGGCTAGTAAGAGACTTGAAAGCAATCTTCTAGGAGAAGGCTGTGCCTTTTCACTTGCACATCTTGGCCCTTTTCCAGCGACTGAAGAGATGTTAAATCGAAACCAGAAAAACAACAAGAATCTTAAATGTCACCCATAAAGTGCGATCTTCACTTGCATTATATTATTGTCTTAGCACAATGTGTTTCAAAATTAGAGGCACCGGCCTCACTAAATGCATAGATTCCTGAAAGGAACACTAGATCTCCAAAACCATGAACAACATAATACATTCTTAAATATAAATGTCTCCAGCAATTAAAGGGGTTGTCCTGCAATTTATATTGATGAACTATCGTCAGGACAGCTTATCAGTATCTGATGGACGGGGATCTGACAACCGGCACCCCCGCTGATCACTTGTTTGAAGAAGAGGCAGCACTCCATGCGAGCACTAATTCCAGTTCATTACACTGTGTCGTCACCGAAGTTTCGGCAGTGCAGCGTAATGACAAGTACATGTCTTTACACTACACTGCTGCTCCAGTGGAGACGACGGGCAGTGTAATGAAGAGGAAGCAGCGCTCGCATGGATCACCGCCTCCTCTTTGAACAGCTGATCGGGTGGGGTGCTGGGTGTTGGACCCCCACTGACTTTATATTGATGACCTATCCTGACCATAGGCAGGACAACCCCTTTAAGCTTTCAAAACTTTCCGCAAGCTGCAGGAACAAGACTGAAATCTTGCAGGTGCAATATGCGCCCTTTCTACCCACCCTCCTCCATCTTTGGCTGGAGACCACTAGGTGCACCAGCATTATATGGCTGAAACTAGAAATTCAGGAAAACGGGGCAGGGCTTAGCTCCAATTGACTATGCCTGTAAGATCCATTGCTGAAGGATCTGTCCAACTCCAGATAAGAAATACACCAGGAGTAGGTACATTTTTTCTGATGGGTTTCTACCAGCCTTTACTAGGACTCTGAAAGGCAAATCTGGCTAGCTATGGCACAACTTGGTTGTGAAAGGGACCCAAAAGGCAAATATGGCAAGCTATGGCACAATTTGGTAGCAAGAGAGTATATCTATGTAGTTACAGTGTTTATCAGATATCTGTTAGGCCCCTTTCACACGAGCGGGAGACTCGGACGTCTCCCGCATCATGTGCCGTGTACTGAACTGCCATCACTGAATGGGGGTTACATAGCATTATACTGATTTATGATGCTATGTAACCCTTACAGTTCTAGAATGTGTTGGATAATGCTGACAATGCTATCCAACACATTCCAGAACCGTGTGGGATAGTCTCCTGCTCATGTGAAAGGGGCCTTACAGCACCACATTGTTTGCTACCCAGCTTTCCTGGGATTCTGAAAGGAAAACTATGTTGAGTTGTATGGTTCTGCTAAATACTATATCTACCTGTGGCGGGGCTTAAAAAGATGTCACGTGCTCCACAGACTGCTATAATAAATTATTGCAGTCTATGGCTTGAGCAATTGAAAGACTCTTAGGAGAGGTTAAAAATAAAAGAAAAACATTTAATTTTTTTAAGTGTGTAAGATTTAAATTACCACCTTTATCCAATTTTAATAGTAAAAATGAACATAACTGGTATTGGAGTGTCCAAAAATGTCTGAACTATTCAAATACTGTACAAATGTAGTTATCCTGCGCAGTCAACTGGAAAAAATGAAAATGGAGAAATGTGTTTTTGGTCTCACCCCTGAAAAAACCTGAATGAAAAGTGATCAAAAAGTCCTATGTACACCAAAATGGAACGGATAAAAACTATAGCTTGCCAAAGAAAAAAAATATCCCTCAAAAAGTTCTGTAGACAGAAGTATAAAAAGTTATGGGTGTCAGAATATGGCGACACAAAGCAAATGTTGGTTTATATTTTTTTAAAAGCAGTAAAGCCTTAAAAACTCTATATACATTTGGTAATGTTGTAACTGTACTGACACAACACAAAAAGGTAACATTTCATTTTAATGCACAGTGAACACTGTAAAAAACAAAAAAAATACAAACAAACCAAAACAATGTCAGAATAGCAGTTTTTTTTTTTCTGATGCACCCCACGTAACATTTTCCCCATTTTCCAATACACAATACAGTAAATGAAATAGTGTCGTTAAAAAATACAAGTTGTCCTGCGAAAACAAGCCCTCATGTGTGAACAGAAAAGTAAAAACTTTGGAAGGCAGGGAGGAAAAAACTGTTTAGGACTCCGAGGGGTTACGGTGCCTTCATTAATGTACAATATTGCAACATGTATAATGTAAAATAATCACAAAGCTGTGTTACTACAGAATTAAACTTACCTCTCGTATCATCAAAGTCCCTTCCCTTGAGTTACTTCTGAATGACTCCGACTGGGAGTTTTCAACACTTTGTGTCCCTGTATTATATGGCTCATTATTTCCAGTAGGTCTATATACAAAAAGCAAAGGGTGAGGAAGACACTAATGAATATAGTGTGTGTGATTTACATCTCAACGTGAACACGTCCCTAGACATTAAGGTTTCAGACATCCTCAACATGTAAGACCAATGGCTTCCTATTGCACTAATGAACGATTCCTACTCCCATCTGTGTTGGGAGAGGTTGTCCTAAATGGCCGGTCTTAGAACAACAACTTGCACTTTCTACTAGTGTTACAAAGGTTTGGTTTTTGGTCAGGGCTGAATGGGCTCAAGTAAAGGATGGGTTTGATAAGAGGCTCTCCCTGTGCACCCTCTCTGATTGTAAACCTTAGCAGAACGTTTTACTTCTTCTAGAGCTTACGTCAATGCAACCTCTAGCACACTATCCGCTACCTCTTCCTATGGAACTTTTTTTTTATCATATGTTGTATATTTCTTATAGTTTATATCACCATGAACATCAAGTGATTTTCACATCATTAATATTTACTGGTAAAATGCTATTTATTTCATACAAATCTCTATTTTACTCCTGCCTCCATGGCCATAATACCTAAAGTTATACATGATGAGACTAAGAAAATGATCTCAGAGAGAGAATATTCTGCTCTTTGGTAAGAGTCCATTAACATGCATGTACACTGTTACAGCGCTTACATGAGACGTGGGATGTCGTTAACTGGCACAGTTCCATCTTGAGTCTCACTCTCACCATCTTCCTCTTCACTACTCTCAGATTCCTCACTGGATGAAGAATAGTCCGTCACCTTCTTCATTGGTCGATTGGTCTCCTCAATGCGAAGTTCCCTCAGTTCTTTAGCTAAGGCAGTCAAGTCCTGTAAAAGGATTGATATTCTTATATACCCACATCAGTGAGGAATGAGAATGCAGGGGCCATCTCCTCGAAGTGAGTGGTAAGCTGTGCCAAAGCCAATGAGAAAACAGCCAGACGATACTATTACACACATTTCTATCAGACAGAGGTAACATTAAAAGACAATTTTTTTCATTACAGGTTTCTTTAAAACCATAATGCGCCTATTGCATAGAGCAGATGGAAACATTCTTGTGAAATATCTGAACATTCTGTCATAGTAAGCTGGAAAATATTCTCTTTTGTGCTTCTATATCCCTGGGAGCTATTATTCTCAGACAATTTATATATATATATATTTTTCAATAACCTATTTCTGCGAGAATCTGGATATGAACACTCGTTTCCCAGTTTACTATGAATAAGCCATGATTTCTCCACTGGGACATCACAGGCAGGGCGGACAGTATGTATTCCGTGTATAGATAGGTCATGCTTGTAAAGCAATGTAGGTGAGGTAGTGAAAAAGCATGACAGCTCTGCAGGTGATGAATTTGCTGAATCTGTGGAAGAAAACATGCAAACGACAAACACACCATTGGTCTTACCATTTCCCCCTACATTTGTGACCAATGTCGCCGCCAATGCATTGGATCAGGGTTTAAGGAGAAAAAAGTATTGAACATCACCGCATTCATTTATATCCAGACAGACAGACGTTTCCACTGCTATCTATAGGTTTTTTCTACAAAGGGCTTCTTCCCTGGACGCACTGTGGTAACTTATAAAACGTGTAACTTATTAACGTGTAAAACTTACTTTCGTCCAAATCTACACTTTCTTGCATGTAATTATTTTTTTCTTCTAATGATAAATTTCCCGTATTATAATGTACACTGGAATGATTACTTGTACATGCTAAATCTAGTCATTTGAAGGCTTTAATGGTACATTTTGATTGGACCTAGCCTATCATTATGGGTTACACTGCCGAGTTGAATCTTAATGTAAAGATGGTGCTAGAATACGGGCACTACTGCACCTCATTTAAAGGGGTTTCCAAGTGTTTTTTTACTGAATGGCGGTCATCCTATCCTCTAGATAGGTCATCAGTATCTAATCAGTGTGGGTCTCTCTCTTTATATATATCAGGATTACAGGTACACTGCAGATCTGTATTACTATTATGTGTGTGTAGGTATAAGGCAATACGGAGGGGAGGGAGGTGCCTAAGTAGGTAGGGAATCTAAATATATTTATTATATTTTCTGAAGAGCACTATCATAAGTGTAAGCTGTTCTGGGATTGGTTACCCATAGATCTTTGGGTCATCTATTGCAACGTTTATGGCTGAAAATGTATCGGCCAAGATCAATTCATGGATTATTACCTCTGACCTATACTTTAAAGGGGTTGTCTCACTTCAGCAAATGGCATTTATCATGTAGAGAAAGTTAATACAAGACACTTACTAATGTATAGTGACTGTCCATATTTCCTCCTTTGCTGGCTTGATTCATTTTTTTCATTGCAATCCAGCAGCGGTGGCCATACTTGCTCATGGCCTCTCTGGTGACTGGGACTGTGGAAGCGCGCATAGGCACACATGTGCAATGGCTGCAGCAATGGTCGTAAATGCCATTTGCTGAAGTGAGACCACCCCTTTAACAGGGTTAAAATGTAACACCATGAAGCATGAAAATGAAGACTTCTATTTTCAGCAAGATGGAGCCCCTCCTCACTGTGCTTTAGCAGTGCATAATTCTCTTAATGAAAAATTACCTAATAGGTGAATAGGTAGATGAGGCCCAACATCACCAGACTTTATCCCGACAGGCTTTTTTTTTTTATTTGGGGGGGGGGTACCTTGAAACCAAACCAGAGAGGTTTTTCTACAGAAGGTTTTCTACAGAAGAAATTAATTTCCGAAGTTATTACACAAAGTCTTTCATAATCAATTTATGATAAAAATTGATTATGAAAGCATTTTTATTAAATGGACTATCCACAGAATGGATAATAAATGTATGTTCACTGGGGAAGTCCAACCACTGGAAACCCCACTGGTTAAGAGAATGGGGGCCTCAAGTCCTCTGTGTGAACATCGATCCATTCACTTCCAAGGGAGTCATGGAGAAAGCAAAGGCTCGACTCAGCAATGACAGGAATGGCAGTCATCCATGTGCACTACTGCTCCATTCACATACGGGAATCCACTGGAAACCGTACCAATCATAAGAACAGGGGTCCTCAAGTCCTCTTTGTGACCATCATTCCATTCACTTTTATGGGACTGATGGACTTAGCTAAGGCTCTACTTGGCAGTCCCAGAGACCAGTGTTCCTCAACTCCAGTCCTCAGGGTCCACCAGTCGGTCATGTTTTCTGGATTTCCTTAGTATTGAGAAGGTGATATAATTAGTGTCAATGCATCAGAACTTACCACAGGTATTCAGTCTGTGGGATAATCACAAATCATGACCAATAGGTGGGCCCTGAGGACCACTGCCATAGACAGTGATTGGAATGGTGGTCATATATGGGCACTACTCCTCCATTCACACAGGGGACTTCAGGGTCCAGCAGCAGTAACCCAATAATCATACATTTCTCTTCTGTACTGTGGATGGGTAATAAATGTTGTTCATAGGCCCAATCCCTTTAAATTTATATTATTATGGCTTGAGACAGATAAACTGGAAGAATGCCTCGAAGCTACACACTTTTCTGGAATTAAATTGGTATAACACAAATTGTGTGGACTAGAATTAGTATTTAAAAAAGCAGGCCCTTGTGGCTCTTAATTTCCGTTGCCTGTATCCATCTCAAGAAAGTAAAAATAGCACCAAATGTTTTTTTTAATAATGTGGAGCAATTACCTTGTGCAGTAATAAATGACATTACCTTTCATTAACATGTCGATGGAATAGTAAAGTGATAAGAGAACGCTGCACAGAACCAGTTACGGCTCTATTAATTCTAATGCCTTGGGCAGTCAATAAAATTGCTCCATTCTCAATTACACAAACTGCTAAAGACACAGCATTAGGATTTTGTGTATGCACATCAACGTGTGCTCTTTATTCAATTGAAAATTTCAAATTACAGTTTGAGAACTAATGGTCCAAATCATAGTTCATATTAAAATGAATATTAGCTCCAGCTTTTAGAACGTTTAATCATTTTCAGCCAAGGAATGAAATGTGATACAACCATTTTGTTTCTTTAGTCAATTAAAGTTTGAATATAGCGGACGATAAATAGGAGTCTGTAGTGTGCACGTGAAAGAGAAATCCTACAGATGCAGTGTAACCTTAAATGTATAATATTCCTTCTGGGGTAGGCCATCGTGAGACAAATCATTTAGCACTAAAGCACCCTCATAAGAATATTCCTACCAGAAACGCACAGTAATCATTTGTGGTACAGCAGATATAATAAATTCTCAGCATTTCCCTGAATGCCATCAGTAGATCGATATTACTAAGTAATACATACTACAAAACAGATATATAATGAAGGTATAAATAGGCATATATGGCTACCTCCAGGGATAAAGGTGTATGTAGAATGTGATCAAGTACTACTTAACCAACAAAATCACTACAACTATATTAAACTTGCAACCGTTTAATGCTGGCCATACAGTTTACATAGCTGTCAGACAAAGGCATCTTTGGACAACAGCTATTCCTCCCCGTACAAATGCATGCTGGGCTCAAATAAGTGTACTTGTGTTTTCAATGGAGAGAGGTGAATAAGACTAGTGTCACACTAGAGCTAAACTGTTTCAGTAGAAGAACAGCCTGCTGGAGTTCATCGCATCCGGCATAGTCGGAAACTGCCAGGCCCCATGGACTATAATGGGACCTGGCGGGGATCCGGCCCGTTTCCGGCATTAGTGCAGAGATTCGGCCAGACAAATACCACTGCAATCAAAGTGTTTTGTCCCGTTGAATCCCAGCACTAATGCTGGAAACAGGTCGGATACCCGCTGGGTCTGATTATAGTCAATGGGTTCCGGCAGGGAAAGGTAGTATCCAGCTACACCTGATGAACCCCGGCAGATTGTTCCTCTACCGGAACAGTTTAGAGCAAGTGTGAAACCAGCCTAAGCCGCTGTCAGACTCCTCTGGTGGCAATTGGGACAACGACTCTAGATGGTAGACCAGTCGTGCTGAAATCAGCAGGTTCAGCTGAAATCAAGCTGATATGAATGGCCACCTTAAGTAAACAGGGTGAAAAAGTTCAGGCACTGGGACTTCTACATGCCTGATCATTTTGTTCTCAGGGAGGAGAGGTATTTGCCAGAAGCTTACTACCCTCTCTCTTTTCAGCATACAAGAATGCTCATCTCAGCCAAGCATACAAGTGCATGTTGGAGTCAGTAGAGATAGTTGTCAGATGAAAGAGCGCTCAGCGGACAGCAATCGGATGTATTCAGCAAGCTTGAGTCTTCATTACTATGACTAATGGACTACTCAATCCTACTTTCTACTAGTTAATAACCTCAGCTTTCTAACCAATTCGAATTTAACCAAAATTATCTTTCTGTCCAGTACTAATTGTCAGTGTAAATTAACTTGTAAAAGGCAAGAAAGAAGTTTTCTTACCGTTTTGTTTTTAGTTTTCACTCTCCGCGGCATGATCTTTCCATCATCCGCGGGCATTGCCTGTGAAATAACAGCCTGTAGAAAGGTATCAAGTGTGAAAGGAAAGGACAGTATAAAAAAAAAAAAAAAACCCCAGGATCCGTTAATGAGATGTCCCAAGTTTCCAGACCATGCTTTACCAAATGTGTGCAAAACAGACAAGAAGTGCACTGTACACACAGAGAATCCACTAACAAGTGATGGACATGGACATGAATGCAGCAAGTCACATCTTCTGTGCCTCATTGACTCCATCACACAGCAGCACTCAGAATGAACTTCTCTCCTCACACCCACAAGTATGCACAAAGTCTATGTGATCTCCAGGCACTGGCTCAACATGCCATATCACATAGGCGGGTAGTTAATATAGCAGTGAGCAAGAGACGTTTTTGTATATATTAGATATAAAAGTAATGCTCAACCCATAGCCTAGTTTCAATGTTAAGGGTACGTCCACGCATAGGCAAATCTGCAGCACTGTATAGTACCAGAAAAGTGAATGAGATTTTAAAAAAACACATCCAGACGCTACACAGAAAATCTGCACCATACCAATTCATGCTGTGGATTTCACCAGTGGCTGTCAACCCTTGCCATGTAAAGGTTGAAAGCAGTAGAGGATCTACTGTGATCCTGGAAGCGATGCTACGGCAAAAACCAGTCCGTTTTGGGTGTTTTTTGCGGTGGCGGTATTCTTCCCGATCACAACATCTGAACCCTGGGATCCCCACACATTAGGGGTATAAAAGTACAGGACCATATACTAGGGCAAGGTTCCAGACAGGGACTCCCTTATCAGGGCTGGTTGCTCTGTGGTTAGGCTCTTCAGGGCATAACCGCTCATTCACCACTATCACCTTAGGGTGATGTAGGGTTTAGTGTCCTCCTCCTTTGCCACCTAGGAGACCCAACCCTGCATGTTTCTAAAGCCCTGGAACCTTTGCCTATTATGGATTCTCTATTACAACCAAACAAGACAGCACCATTGGCTTTCTCCACTGAATGAAGTACTGGTACATCTAGCAATGCTTGCATATTGGGGAGCTCTATTTTTTTTTTTTTACTGATTGTAGACATTAAAAGTTATGCTTTAGTATGCCCTTATTTTTGGATAGTTAGATTTTTAGCTCTTAAGGGTTCTCTTCATGGCTTTTTCCATTTCATTGTGTGGAAATTGCACACACTGCTTTGGCTTTGCAAAAATCAAAATCCTGACAGAACCTCAGTGGTACCAATGAAAGTAAATGGTGTCCACAATGTCTATATGGATTCATCGTCACTGTGCTCACTGCTCTTTTATGAATGGAAGCAATGGCACTAATGTAAAATAACCAAATCTGTTTTTTATAGGACCAGTTAAAGGGGTTGTCCAAGTTATTTTTTTGTTCTTTGTATGTTTCTAATATAACAGCTTTTCATGCACTTTCTGCTTCTACAGTTGCTGCTTTCTCAGATTTCAATGAGGGTCACATGACTTATGATGTCAGCTTCTCTCTCTGCTGATGTTTTGTGCACAAGCCTGAGAGATCAGATAACAGTCTGTACACGAGATGTCACTGTGCTGGCCACTCCCCCCTGCACTGCCATCTGCTGCTGCTGTCTGCTCTCTCTCTGGATTCTTTCAGAAAAAAACATTAACCCCTTCAACCAGCCCAGACTCGGGGCTAAAGGCTTTACTGAGTAGCTGCAGGCAGCGAGGAGACAAATGCTGGGCACAGGAGCTGACAGACTAGAGGAGTTCTGCAGAGCATTGCACAAGAACAGGTAGGGAGAAGATCCTATGTGTATCAGCAGTGTCATTGTACAGCTGGGACTTGTAGTCCTACACATACAACATGCTGCTGAGTATCCCAGCAGGCAGACATGTCACTCAGGGCAGCACTTGTATTCGCTCCCTTGCATAGCAGGGGGAGGGGCAGTGATTGTTGTTATTGCAGGTAAATAGAGGGCCAGAAGAGAATCAGGGAAATTAGGAAATATATATGTTTTTGCCTAAAACTTGCTTAGCTATATATTGCTGCCCATCAGAGTTACAGTGCTATATATATTTTTTTCATAACTCAGACAACCCCTTTAAGCTCTGTTCACACGTGCATTATTCCTTTTCCATCTGGATTCTGTTGCCGCGATTTTTCCACACACATTTCAGGGTGTATTTTGTTTGTTTGTTTTGAAATCCACGGGAAGATTGCCTGCATTTCTTTATTCCTCAGCTGCAATGTGTGCCTCTGTTCAGATGGTCACAGTTTTTCCTGCACGAATTCCAAATCCACATCAAGAAGGGGAAACCGTGGATGTCTGCATGTGGATTTAGCCCTATTGAATGGGGCTAGTTAAAAGTTGGATCCATTTTTCCAAAGTGTATTTTTTCGTGTGCACATACCCTTAAAAGGTCTGAACACCACAGAACGTGGCATTATTCTACCCAAGAAACCTGATAAACTCAATGGTCAATGAGGGTTTAAAAAACCTGGATCGGTCATGATGCTAATGCACCATGACTAAAAAAAATTAGCTTTGCTATGCCTAGTATAGATTCTGCAAAAATGGAAGCCATGACACCAGCACGATCAGAGCTTTCATTTGCACACATGTCAAAGTTGTCAGCTCTCCACTTTATGGTTATGATACATATTACTGTGTTTAACGGCTACAAAGGGTCTAAAGTTGCCACCTTTTATGCAGTAATACATATATTAATATTTTTAGCTTTTTTTATGTATTATTCATTAATGTTTCAAAAATTCAATAAATGTCTCGTATACACCACGTCAGAAGACTACGTATAGTGTAGGTCTCAGGAAACCAGAATGGAACACAGGGCATATATTTTCAGTGGAAAATGAACAGGTGGCAACCATAGATACAGCATCCAATGCCATGAGAAAATCACTGAACAACATGATCACAAATGCAGTGGAGGAAGGGATGTTGGCACCTAATACTAAGAAGCTAGTAGGAAATAAGCATTGACATGAAGAAGATGGGGAAACATCAGATATCACTCAAAAACTGGAGACACTCTATGCCTAATGGCTGGCTCAGACATGCATTTTTTTAAATCTAATTGACAATTGCTCACTGTGTATATATTACAGTCCAAACCAGGAGATGAAAAAGGGATTGCTTGTATTTTTATGCTCCAGATAAAATATGATGTGAGCCCCAATTTCAGGCCGATTATCGGGAACGAAAATTACTGCGAATTCTGCTTCCCAATAAGAAGCCTCTGTAAATGTGTTGTCGATCACCAGATGAACACGCAAAACACTCATTCATCAGGTGAAATGATCTTTCACTCAGCACGTTAAATCATCGTTTCTGGGCAGCAGATTGTGCCATGTGAACTGAATTAATCAGTATGAGGATGACGGTGGATCCTGACTATATATAGGCACTATCTTTCATTGTAATCCTGCCTGTGATGATAATGAGATGACTGCTGAAAAGTGATCTCTACAGAACACTCCTTTACTACTGATGAATGAGTAAATAGCCTCAGGACAGACCATTAATATCTGATCGGCGCGGATTCAACAAGTTGCATGTCTGCTGATCAGCTGTTTTGGGGTAGTTCCAGCAATGGAAGCTGGCGCCTGAACTACGCAGCTCTGTGGACCGAGCTTGTTACTGCAGCAAAGCTCCTACTGAAGGTAATGGGAGCTGCGCTGCATTTACAATATTAGGCTTAGTGGCCAGTGTGAAAATTGCAGTATTTTATATCTATAGATTTTAAACCACAGAAAGCAGAATCCATACAATGTATGAAATAGAACACACCTTACAATACATGAGAACATTTCAGGAGCAGATAGGTGTCCTGTGTATGTGGCCACAATCTTGGATTGTTTTTCCTCTGACCGTACAAATGATTTTGAGCCTTGTATGTTTCCCAACTTCATTCATTTTCAATCGCATTATAATACAACATCCCTAATGTTCGTACTAATGAATAAACTATGAGTCGGCCTGCAGCACATGATTCCATTGAAGTGGATGAAAGTCAGTGAATTTGAGATGAAGAAACAAAACTGCTGATATTACACTCAGAGCCTAGGGAGAACAGGTCACAATGTGGACTATAAAATGGGATCACTAACCTCATCTATTGCTTTCTTATAGCTCTTTGAGCAAGGGAGGGATAATCAACATCGGAGAAAGCAGAGCAGGTCAAGGGAAAGCCACGGGGAAGGAAGCAGGTTAAAAATACAAGTGTTAGTTACATGCTTGTCAAGCTTTTTGAACGGGCAGATACATAGCCAAGTGCTCGCCAAAGAGCGCACAGGGTACACAGAACACGTGATGCTGAATCATTACCAGATTGTGGATGCTGCATCACCCATAGATTTATAAGTCACACTCACTCTCCTTAGATCAAGTTTTAATACATCCACATAATGCGAACATACCACACGAATGTACAAAAAATGTACAAGAGTTCCTAGTAAAGGGGTGTTCCAGGATTTTTGTACTGATAGCGTATCCTCCGTTTAGGTCATCAATATCTGATTGGCAGCGGTCCAACACCCCGCATCCCACCGATGACCTGTTACTGAGTAGCTCTGGTGACAGAAGTCCGTTGTGTAGTGGATGAAGTTGGTTACTGCAGCTCTCCTCCCATACACTTCAATGAGAGCGGCGCTGCAGTCACCAATTCTATCAACTACTCAGTGGATGTAGATGTGTAGTTCCTGTGATTTCCAGAGCCGGAGCTACTCTGTGGCAGCTGATCAGCAGGGGTGTGGACTGTTGGACCTCCGCCAATATAAAAATCCTGGAATACCCCTTTAAAGAGGACCTTTCACCACTCCTGACATGCCTATTTTAATAGCTTCATGCATTCCCCATGCAATAACAATTCTGGAACATCTATTCTTATGGCTCTATGTTTTTCCATTCCTTTATTATTTGCACTAGAAGTTATGAATGAATTGCTATTTGCCTTCAGTAAGGGAACAGAGGGGAGGTGGGCAGTTGGGGGTGTGTCCCTGCACAGACTCACTCTGTCCAATCAGTGCTGGCATGTTCAGTCTGTGCAGATACACGCCCCCAACTGGTCACCTCCCCTCTGTTCCTTTACTGAAGGCAAATAGCAATTCATTCATCACTTCTAGTGCAAATAATAAAGGAATGGCACAACATACAGACATAAGAATAGATGTTCCAGAATTGTTATTACATGGGGAATGCATGAAGCTATTAAAACAGACATGTCAGGAGTGGTGAAAGGTCCTCTTTAAGTCATGAATTCTGCAGTGATAAAACAAATGGCTTTATTATATTATTACTGTTTTCAGCCTGCCATACACATGAGATAACTGCGGGCTGATCACTTGGGACCCAGCATGATGAAAATCCAACATTCCCAACCCTTTTTTGTCCCAGAACATCTCTCGTCGGTCAGTCAGGAGGCCCCCATACACATTAGAAGGTCAGCTGTTTCTGCCAAAGTGCATCTAATGTCCATGGTTAGCGTCTAATTATATATATATAAAAAAAAAGGTCTGTTTTTTTTTCTCCAGAAACAGCACCACTCATAGGCTGTGTCTAGTACTGCAACTCAGTCTCAATTACAGGACAGTTCTTTCAGGAAAAATGATAAGTATACAATACAATTAGTACATACAGACTAGGCAGAGTTCATATCACCATTTAGCTTTCTGTTCTTCTGATCCGACAGAAAAAGAAAGATTAAAAAAAAAAAAAAAAAACGGATCCTGTATTTTAAGCATCAGTTAGGGTACTTTCACACTAGCGTTATTGTTTTCCGATATTGAGTTCCGTCATAGGGGCTCAATGCCGGAAAAAAACGCTTCAGTTTTGTCCCCATTCATTGTCAATGGGGACAAAACTGAACAGAACAGAACGGAGTGCTCCAAAATGCATTACGTTCAGTTTAGTTGCGTCCCCAGACTGGAGAGCAAACCGCATCATCACCGCTTTTCGTCCTGGGGATCCGGAGCAAGACAGATCCATCATGACCCACAATGCAGGTCAATGGGGACGGATCCGTTCTGTCTGACACAATAGAAATCTACATTGATTTTCAATGGAGTTAATGACGGATCCGTCCCAGCAATGTTAAAGATAATACAACCGGATCCGTTCATAACAGATGTAGATGGTTGTATTATCAGTAACGGAAGCGTTATTACTGAACCCTGCCGGATCCAGTAATAAGGCTAGTGTGTAAGTAGCCTTATGCTCAGCATCAGTTTGCACTTAAAATAATCGATCCGTCTTTTTTTGAGCACCAGTTATAATCAGTTTGTGTCAGTTCTGTCAGAGAACAGTTATTTTTGAATGGAGAAAAAGTCCTACGTTCACAAATAACTAATCTCTGACGGAACTGAAGCAAACTGATTATAACTGATGCTCAAAAAAAGACGTTAGTTTAAGTGCAAAACGATGCTGAACATAAGGCTACTTTCACACTTGCGTTGTTAATTCAGGTACTGAGATCTGGCAGAGGATCTCTATACCTGAATTAAACTGATACGTTTTGATTTTGCACATCAGGATGCATCCGTTCAGTTAGAATGCAGTTGTGTGATATCAAAACTGAAAAAAAACGGATCAGGCACTAAATACATTGAAAGTCAATGGGTGACGGATCCGGTTTTTTAGTCTCCTAAAAAAACTGATCCGTCACCATTGGCTTAGGCTACTTTCACATTAGCGTTTTTAAATTCCGGTATTGAGTTCCGTTATAGGGGCTCAATACCGGAAAAAAACGCTTCAGTTTTGTCCCCATTCATTGTCAATGGGGACAAAACTGAACTGAAGACAACGGAATGCTCCTGAAAGCATTCTGTTCCGTCTTCAGACCGGAGAACAAACCGCAGCATGCTGCGGTTTGCTCTCCGGTCCAGGCATCCGCACCAAGACGGATCCGGAATGACCCCCAATGGAAGTCAATGGGGACGGATCCGTTTGGTGTGGACACACCAGTAATCCGGATCTGTCCTCCATTGATTTGCAATGGGGGGTCATTCCGGATCCGGCTACATGCATAGATACATACATACAAACATACAGACATACATACATACTCACATACTCCAGGGACGCCGGCAGCATGTCTTCACGCGCCTCCTGCGCGCAGCTATGACGTTTCCCCACTGCGCCCAGCAGAGGGCGCTGTGGGGAATCGTCATCACTGCGCGCAGGAGGCGCGTGAAGACGTTCTGCCGGCGTCCCTGGAGTATGTGAGTATGTATGTGTGTATGTATGTATGTATGTCTGTGTCTTGTTTCAATGTGTGTCATGTGTGGGGCCGGAGCGCTGCTCGGATCCGTTGGCACCCTTTAGGTGCCGGATCCGTGCTAACGCTAGTGTGAAAGTAGCCTAACATTGGTTTCAGTACCTGATCAGTTTCTTTCAGTTTTTATGACTGGAAAATTACAGCGTGTCCGCTCACAAAACTGAAAGCTGCCTGAACTGAAGACATCCTGATGCATCCTGAATGGATCTCTTTCCATTCAAAATGCATGGGGACAAAACTGATCATTTTTTTTTCCGGTATTGAGATCCTCTGCCGGATCTCAATACCGGAAAACCACAACGCAAGTGTGAAAGTAGCCTAAATGATACAGAAAATAACGGATCCGTATGTTTTTTCCTGTTCGTCTGATCGTACAGAAGAGCGGAAAGTTAAACAGTGATGTGAACTCAGCCTTATAGGAATCACATTCGTAGATTTTGATTATGACTGGTGGCTATAAGGGAGTGTAAATGTCTGAACATGGTCATGATAAAAGAACTGCTATTCTATACTCCGGTTTCTAAATGACGTGCATCAATGTATGCTAAATAATTGGTCAGAATAACTAATGGCACTTATACAAAAAGCTACAAAAGAAATCTGTAAGTGATATTATCTGCCAATTTTCTGTACATGTAATCACTAAAGTTTAAAATGAAAAGCTGCCAGATCAGGTACAGTCTGTAGCTACCATAATAATAATATACATGCTAGAGTGACATGTAAAATATACCTGGTAAGCTGCTTTCCCAAATACTTCATTTTACAGTATATTCAGATACAGCTACACCTTCATCATTCAGGGGACATTAAAATCCATTTATCTCATAAAACCTCCCCTATCCTCCTGCTGCTTGCATTAGACTTATTAATAGGTGCTTAACATTATGAGCGACATAAAAGCACCTTTTATAATCTGTGCTTACAATTGAGCGCCGCCAAATCAGTGAACGGTACTAGGAAATGCGGGCAGACTGTATGTTATGTTACTCACTAACCTGTCATCCCTTAACAAAGAGAAAGCATGCTGAAGAATACAGCTGAATAGAGAGATTAGTAAAAATGGCAATTGTATGGAGCAGTAATAACTATCTGAGTATCACACTGCCGGATCTCTAAATACAAAGAAAATGAAGGCGTTATTGGGAAATTCATATTTAGCTAACTGAACTAAAAGGTTTCACTGGTAATAGATTTCGGTTTGTCAGCTCCTAGGCCTATGGTCATAACTTGTGTCCCATTAAAAATAAAAAGAAACACTCACCTGTCCATGCCACTGCCCTGCAGGATCAGGAGAGTGGCTTGTTCTGGTGACCACAGTGGATCATCGCAGGCCGCAGCAGTGACATGTGCTTGAACAGCATGTCACTGCTCGTGCCAGTGTATTACTATGCAAAATAACCCTGAAGCCCCAGTTATGGATGTTCAACACAGTGATATCCCTCCAGGCAAGGAAGACCAAACAAAGGGGTGTTCCCGTTTTAGAGATCACCAGATCCACCATATTAAGTGGCCCCTATGTCAAGATCCAGCCTCAAGATGTTACAAGGGAAAATAACCTAAGCCAGTTATCCATCCAGTGTCAGTACATGACTGCAGCGGTCAAGGGAACAAGCCATGTAACCGGAAGCAGCCAGGAACAGGGCAGCAGTGCAGGCACAGCTGGATCGCAGACAGGTGAGTGTTTTTTATTCAATGGGACAAAGGTTGGGGCCATTAGAGTTGTAGACTCAGGCTGGACAACCCCTGAAAATAGTTGTCCAAGAATCTACACTTCTCCATCTACAGAATCGGTGATAAGTGATCATGAGTATGGGGTTCCTGTCTCCCCTTTTAAGGTGCAGTTGAGCATGCACGCTACCCTATTCAAACCCTAGGGAACTGAGGAACATAGCAGATTAGTCTCCAACAGTCCCAGACTTTGAATGGGGTGGCAGCTGTTGCGTCTTTCAAAAAAAGGAATACATGTGATCTCTGTATTCATGATCTGTAGGGTTCTAATGGTGGGACCTCCAGCAATTAGATACTTATCACCTATTCTGTGAATAGGTGACATGCGTTGATTCTGGGAAACTTCTATAAGGTGCCTTGACTAGCCAATGTCAAATGATCTGAGGTATAAAAAGTCACTGGCAAGAATCGGATGAACAATTCCATCATTACAATGCTGTCTGCCAGCAGTGAGGAGCATTACTATTTCCCAGAAACAGCTCATTAGAAAGAATGTTGCACAGGTGACAAGCAGAATGTACATTGTCCATAACATTGATTTGAAGGCCAATCAGGTGACAGTAACATATACGCATTAGTTGTGTAACTAGGTTTACGGAGTTGAAATAGAAATGTTGAATCCATGCGAATAATAAAACTGAACACAACCCTGTAAAGACAGATGATCGACTTTGGATATTTCCCAAGGTAAAAAAAAAAAAAAAGACAAAAATAAGGTGATACTTCTGTGTGCG
The DNA here is from genome assembly GCA_900303285.1 of Rhinella marina. NCBI lineage: Eukaryota > Metazoa > Chordata > Amphibia > Anura > Bufonidae > Rhinella > Rhinella marina. The sequence continues at coordinate 326,561 of ONZH01017215.1, forward strand.
AAAACCGATAAATTGTTAGTAACTGCTGACAACTGTAAAGAGACTCTTTGTTCCTCAAGTCAGAATACAGTAAATTACAAACTTGAGTGCAACCCAACAGGACACCTTGTGGAGAAAAAGGATCATGACAACATGTGACACGTATAAGAGAAACATGCAATAAACCTACAGCTGGTCGACTTGGCCGCGTCATATTGTCTTCAGCTTTTACGTTGGGTCCATCGTGAGGCAACAATGGGGATCCTTCTGGTTTATTGTTACCTGCTGCAGAGACAAACGACATTATATCCAGATTACTGACTGCACTACATGAGATGTAACACATATTTCATACATGTGCAAAAGGAATGTTCTAAGAAATTGTAGGAGATTACGGGTGCGAATATAAAGGATAGAACTGTGACTGTGGAGGGAGACGTTACCATAGTAGCTAGGACCAAAAAATAGTGTGACCATGATTGACCTGTGACCTGTTTAAAGGAAACCTGTCACCATGAAAACCAATGCAATCTGCAAGCAGCATGTTATAGAACAGGAGGAGCGGAGTAGATTGATACGGAATTTTGTGGAAAAAGACTCACTTTTAAACTTGTAAATTATATATTTATTTATTTGGTTTTTCTAACCAAAGACCTCCCCTTTGCACACCTCTCATTACAGAGTTAGGTATTATCAGTGATTGATAGCATTCTCTGTGTAAGTGTGAATACAGAGATAGATGTCAGACACTGATAGATGTACATGGGAGAGGTGTTATTAGTGATTGATAGTATTCTCTGTGTAAGTGTGTATACAGAGATAGCTGTCAGTCACTGATAGATGTACACAGGGAGGTGTTATCAGTGATTGATAGTATTCTCTGTGTAAGTGTGTATATAGAGATAGATGTCAGTCACTGATAGATGTACATGGGAGAGGTGTTATCAGTGATTGATAGTATTCTCTGTGTAAGTGTGTATACAGAGATAGATGTCAGTCACTGATAGATGTACATGGGAGAGGTGTTATCAGTGATTGATAGTATTCTCTGTGTAAGTGTGTATATAGAGATAGCTGTCAGTCACTGATAGCAGTACACAGGGAGGTGTTATCAGTGATTGATAGTATTCTCTGTGTAAGTGTGTATACAGAGATAGCTGTCAGACACTGATAGATGTACACAGGGAGGTGTTATCAGTGATTGATAGTATTCTCTGTGTAAGTGTGTATATAGAGATAGATGTCAGTCACTGATAGCAGTACACTGGGGAGGTGTTATCAGTGATTGATAGAATTCTCTGTAAAAGTGTGTATACATAGATAGATGTCAGTAACTGATATCTGTACACAGGGAGGTGTTATCAGTGATTGATAGTATTCTCTGTGTAAGTGTGTATATATAGATGTCAGTCAGTGATAGGTGTACACAGGGGAGGTATTATCAGTGATTGATAGCATTCTCTGAGTAACTGTGTATATATAGATAGCTGTCAGTCACTGATATCTGTACATGGGGAGGTGTTATCAGTGATTGATAGTATTCTCTGTATAAGTGTGTATACAGAGATAGCTGTCAGTCACTGATAGCTGTACAAGTGGGACCAGCTACTACTGCTCTATAACATGCTGCCTGCAGATTGCAATGCATTTTGTGGCAACAGGTCTTCTTTAAACCAGTCATCCGTATTATACTGTCCTCACTAAGGGCAGCACAGTGTAGTGACAGACTCGCTGATTTCAGCGGTCTGTATCTTCTGAGGTGGCAGTCAGTACTTTTATACACTGGTACAAAGAAATACTTTTGCACAGTTTTACAAGATCCGTTTCTACTTTATAAGGTTTAAATATTAACACAATATTGCCGCCATAAAAATGAATCTTTACTTTTCAATGCCTTTTCTTCTAGTAACCAGTTGTATTACTATACCTTTGTTTGACCCTCAACCAGTGGCGTAACGATCGCAGTCGCAGATGGTGCGTTGAAGTTCAGTGCGCCGGACCCTGTCAGAGCGCTCGTGAACTACGTGTAATATGCGCCACAGGCGCAGAGGCAGGGGGAGCACAGGGGCAAGGGGGAGGCAGCACTTACACTCGCCCGGAGCTCCCTGCTTCACTGTATTTCAGTGCTCCCCCTACAGGTAGCACATCGCGCTGCTGGCTGTGGGAGGAGCGCCGAAAGCCCGGCAAGAGGCCTCCAGCACAGCCAGCAGCGCGATGTGAGAGTGGGAGCGTGTCCTCAGGGAAGAAGGTTAGTATGTGTTTTTTTTTAATCTAAAGATACAGACTGGAGGCAAAGGGGGGGGGGGGTAACAAATAGAGTAAGTGGGCACCTTATTGAGGGGGCACCTAATCTGGCATACCTACTGTGAGGGGGCACCTATGTGGGCATAACTACTGTGAGGGGGCACCTATGTGGGCTTAACTACTGTGAAGGGGTACCTATGTGGGCATGACTACTGCGAGGGGGTGCCTATGTGGACATAACTACTGGGAGGGGTCACCTATGTGGGCATAACTACTGTGAGGGGGTACCTATCTGGCCATAACTACTGTGAGGGGTACATATCTGGTATAACTACTTGAGGGGGGCACATACGTCGGCATAACTACTGTGAGGGGGCACATATCTGGCCATAACCACTATGAGGGGTACATATCTGGCCATAACCACTGTGAGGGGTACATATCTGGCCATAACCACTGTGAGGGGGCACATTTCTGGCCATAACCACTGTGAGGGGACACATTTCTGGCCATAACCACTGTGAGGGGGCACATATGTAGGCAAAACCACTTTGAGGGGGCACATATGTGGGCAAAACCACTGTGAGGGGTCACATATGTGGACATAACTACTGTGAGGGGTCACATATGTGGACATAACCACTGTGAGGGGTCACATATCTGGCATAACTACTGTGAGGGGGCACATATGTAGGCATAACCACTGTGAGGGGGCACATATCTGGCATAACTACTGTGAGGGGGCACATATGTAGGCATAACCACTGTGAGGGGGCACATATTTGGCCATAACCACTGTGAGGGGGCACATATCTGGCATAACTACTGTGAGGGGGCACATGTGGGCATAACTACTGTGTGGGGACACATATGTGGGCATAACTACTGTGAGGGGCACAATGTGGGTATTAGTACTGTGTGGTAGCACTTAGGGGAAATGTCCTAGATTACACTGCTATATATTGGCATGGCTCAGTCTTACACCCCCTGCTGTTGATTTCACAGGGGCAGTGACCATCCCTTCCTTATGTGATTATTCTTTTTTTTCTCTATCACCACAGAGAACCTGTTCTGGATAGTTACGCCACTGCCCTCAACTATTTGTATAGTATATACCAATTGTAAAGTCTCTACTGGTTTATCCTGTCAGCTCTGGAAAAAACTGCTGACAAGTGGAGACCGTCAGCGAGCAGCAATATTCATAAAGAGTTCACTAGCGGTTGCGCATATTTAAATGATTGTTTTGTTCATCTCTACCTGGCCATGTGGCACCAAAACTTTAATTTTCTTTTTTTTAACAAACAGGATTGACCATTTAAACCTGCATCAAACACATTCGCAAAACTCCCTCTCTTCCTTTGATGGTAGTGGGCGGCAAAAAGTTTATGAAGGAAAGTTCTTTACATGGTGGCATGGGAACTACTGTCCAGAATCAGAAACTATATTCCATCACATTTATCTTTCATCATGGGCTGGATAAAACTAAATTGTGCACAAGAATATTAGTGACTTCAAAATAAATGATATGTGATTTATTTATTTTCATGTGAAAAGCCAATGGAGTCATTTTTTTAAATTAAAGTGGTTTTTAAAAAATGTGCAGATATTTAAAAAGGGTTTTCCAGGACTTTCCTCAGGATAGGTAATCAATGAGACTGGTGGGGGTCTAAAACCCCGCACCCCCATGATCAGCTGTTTTGGGTGGCTTTCACCACTGGAAAGTATACAGTGGATGGAAGGTTTAGTCCACCATGTAGTTTCCAGGGCGGCATGCTGCAGCCCAGCTCTCATTCACATGAATAGGAACTTAGCTGCACTACCCTATAGCATGGCCACTGAACAGCAGACAGAACCTTGTGCATCTGGCACCATGCATTATATTGTTTCCAGTACTGGCAGCTTCCCGAAACAGCTGACTGTTGGAGCTACAGGGTGTTGGACCCCCACCAATTTGATACTGATGACCTGAGGATAGCTCATCAATATCTAAGTCCCAGAAAAACCCTCTAAAACTATTTTATGTTCAAAACAGAAAAGATTCCGTCTCTGAACATCAGATCATATCTTTTAAGAAAAGCAGTCCTGCTCAGCTTGTTTAGCTGACCACTATTCCTCCAAACCCAACCTAAAACACGTTCGGCACAGGAGCAAACCACTGCCAGATACCTCTGGCAGCAGCTTATCTCCAGGGAGAACAGAAGGAATGGGCATGTTAACACCCGACATCTGCCATTTGGATTGGTGGAACGCCCCTGTACACATTAGATGGTCGGCTGACAATCATCTAATCTGTGTGGCAGGTCTGATTAGGTATTCACACAAGAAAGCATGCCAATAAGAGTATAAGGGGTTTGGGGACAAATTCTGAAAGACGACTAGCACTTTTACCCCCTCATCGGGTATGTTAATCCTTTAGAAGTGACAGATCTAGCTGTAGACATTGTACACTGTGTACTCCGAGAGATCCCATTGTGATTGAATGTTCTAAGACAAGAGCTCAGCTGGAAATAGGATGTACGCCAAACACAATAAAATCATGAATCTTTGTAAAGGGAAAATGTTTTATTAAACTAATTCACCTTGGCACAATATGAAGCTCTACTTGCACACAGATAAAGCTAAAAGCAAAAGTCAGAGCAATGCTCCCACGCACACAATCTCTTCCGAGAGCCGCATGTGGGTGTAAAAGTGCAAGGCACTGTTATTATTCAGTGCTCTGTCAATGCAGTCCTACTGCTCGCAGTGCCTGCGGTTTATGTTCATGTGGGTGTATCCTATAATTCTGACTGCCAGGCAGAAGGATTTCTAATCAACCTTACCTCGAACTCTATTTCGTTCACTGGAACCTGCTTGAGATCCTGGCTGTGATCCTCCTTGTGAGCTGGGTTGTGAGCTTGGCGTGCTGGAGCTGGAGGAGCTTCCGCTGCTAGTTCTTTGAATGGGGTTTTCTATGACTGTTTCAGTTCTTCGCAGATCCGGGTTACTATAAAATATAACAGTCAAATAAATAAGTATAACATAACAGTGAATGAGATGTTTCACTGAAGATGAATAGAAGCGGTGATAAGTGACCAGTTCAACAGTGCAAATCTATACTTCAGGGAAATCTTGAGACAAAGAGTACACAGTGTCCTATTAAGCGTCATAAAAGAAATTCTACCTTTTGTATTTGGAAATCTCACAGTAAGAAATACCCAGGGACTGAACTCCGGCTTTCCTCAGGCTTGGTACTTGCCAGATTGGATTATGCATGTAAATTACAGAAAGATGCAATTAACTGCATGAGGAGAACTGATTAGGATTTGAACTGCAATCTACACTACCAGAAAATGAAGAAAGAACGCCTGGAAAATGTAATGCGATTGAGCTGAGACTAACAAAGTCTAAACTGCTTGAGGTGCTTAGCCAATGATAACACAACTAAGGAGGTGCAGGGTCACATTAATATTGGTTGTCATCTCTCCTTGCTGTAATACAGGATACGTCTCTGGCATGGTACCGGTCAGATGCTGAATATCTTCCTGTGGTATGTCATTCCAAGCTACCTGATACCTTTCTTTTTTCGGTATGTTAAACAGTTGCAGAGATATCTGTGTTTTAATCATATGCAAATGAGCAGGTTGGGGCACCAGGGGGTGAGGTTGAATCCTTGCAGCACTGCTTTTGTAGCACCCAGAGAGCTCTGGACCTCAGACTGGGATGAAGGTTCACCTTCCCGCAAGACAATGACCTTAAGCACACAGCCAAGAGAACTCAGGAGTGGCTTAGAGACAACTCTGTGAACGTCCTTGAGTGGCCCCGCCAGAGCCCTAACTTGAACCCAATCAAAAATCTTGAAGACACCTGACTATGGCTATTCACCCATGGTCCCCATCCAACCTGACAGAACTTGAGAGGATCTGCAGAGAAGAATGACAGAAAATCCACAAATCCAGGTGTGGTATCATACCCAAGAAGACTGGAGGCTGTAATTGCTACTAAGGACTGAGTAAAGGGTCTGAATACTGTCAATACAATATTTCAGTTTTAACTCTTAATAAATTAGCAAAAGATTTCTAACATTCTGTTTCCTCTTTCTTATTATGGGGTACTGAGTGCAAAACTTGGATTTTTATTTTTTTTTACTTTAGCACATGGCCACAAAATGTAAAAAAAAAAAAAAGTAGAAAGGTCTGAAGACTTTCCAAATGCATTGTAAATGTTAAAGCTTAAAGGCTATGTAATTCAATTGGCCTTTATTAAAAATATAGAGCCCTTCTATCAAAAAGGTTTAACTGTGACTGGTACTTTCACTTTGTGCCGGTCATCTAATAAACCTTATCTCTACACTACTAAGAACTCAAACATTTAAGCCACATTCATATCAGTAAGATAAGAATTAAGCTATGATGAGTGTTTATAATGTCAGAGAGCAGAGGTAAGGAGCCCGTCAGCTCCTCAACTGATGGAAAACAGAAAAAATCCGGAGTTTACTTCTAGAGCATCTCAGCTATGTACAGAAAAAATGACTCCATATTATTAATAAAGACCAATTGAAAAAAAGCTCAAAATGAGTACAACTAATAAAAAAAATTGCCCCCAAAAGGTGTATATATAGTTTAATTTCCTCACTTTAAAGGGAACCTGTCATCTCCGAAACACCCCCTGAACTACAGTAAGCGGTGTATAGTGTAAGTGATGCTGAATCCGAATATCAAAGTTTTATCTTCATTCTCACTTCCATTCTGACGCTGTGCTCCCACAAACCAGCAGTAAAATGCATTGACAGGACTCTTCTTTGAGTCCTCTCCATTATGTGAGTGAGCACTGGAGTCCAGTGAGTGCATTTTACTGCAGGTTTGTGGGAGCACAGCGTCAGAATGGAAGTGAGTATGAAGATAAAACTTACATATTCGGATTCAGCATCACTTACACTATACAACGCTTACTCTAGTTCAGGGGGTGTTTCGGAGATAACAGGTTCCCTTTAATTTCTTTTATTACAATATACTGACATACTTAATATATGCCAGTATTTTGAGGCTGTGGATAGGGCATCCACGGGTATGTTTTAAGAAGCTTATAATAGAGACAGGCCTTGTGGATTACAGCTATCCTCCCACCGGTGAGCGTATGGTCAAAGTGTCAAGGCTCATGCGAGCTCCTTGATGTAATAGTGGGTCAAGGTGCTTCAACTACCTCAGAACCTTGACATACTAATATGTGGGAAGGGATTAACAGTGCACAGCAAAGTAAGTAGTCAGATTTAGATTGTTAAATCAGTTATTAATTGCATGCATTAGGGCAGTGCACCTTGCTCTCACTGGCTGTGTGCTCAGTCTACTTCCTAGATTACTGCCATTCCCAGGGCAGTTCTTCCGGGCTAGTGCAGGAGATATAGAAGTGGTCCTTTGAGGCACCTGGAGACAGAAACATCTCAATCAGTGCATATGTTAAGATGTGAATAAACCTTTTCAGAAACATAACGACATATGAAGAGACAGAAATAAGAGAAATGATAGTCACAGAGGATATATACAGTAGATCAAGAGGCATAGCCATGGGATAGTGGGGCTTTAAATACATAAAAGCATGTAGACCACCCTCCGTACAGTCCCCCAAAAGGGAGATGGGGAGGGTCTGCTCCAATAGGTGTTTCTGTGAGAGCAAATGATACAGAATAGCTCATGTATAAGGGTATGCTGTATCTTGCCTCGTGGTGAATCCGCAGCAAAATCTGCAACATAACTCACATGCACCTTTGCGCATGTCAGTTATGACATGGACATTGCCTGCAGCAAGTAAAGCTGTGTTCACAATTCACATCAAATTTTTGTCCCATGTTTAACATATATACAAGACGCATACGTTAAATGGATGTCATACAGTGGCATCTGTCACCATAGGGTTCCATTGTAAAAAAATAAATACATTTAAAAAAATAAAAAAGTATTGGTTTACACGCTGGACACTCTAGTATGGAAAATGTCATGTGAACTGTCCCTTAATGCCACAGAAAGTTGGTCATGTATGAATCCTTAAGGGGTTTTCCCTTTTTATATTGATGGCATAGCCTCAGGACAGGCCATTAATATCAGATTGGTGGAGTTCAACACTCCACACCCCTGCCGTTCAGATGTCCCCGAGTGGCTCTGGGACCACAACTGTATAGCTTTTCCCACTGTGTAGAGAAAGGCAGACTGGCAATAGACCCTACAGGGACATTTCCTGGAGGGTCGATGCCCAGGGGGACTGCTCAGGCCCCCCTCACGTGGGGCAGCTGGATACAAAGCCATCTGAGGCTCTCAGCATTAATAAATGCTAGCAGCATCAGGTGCTTATGTACATTGCCAGCTACTGAAGGAGCCCTCCTGAATTCAACTGTATTTCCATCCTCAGGACGGTGACACAGCTTCATACGGTGGCGAGGGCGGCAGTACTGTGTGCTGAACTGTGGTACTTGGTTCTGCTGATGCAGTATTTTGTGCTGCACAGTATTGCTGGCTCTGCCCACTTATGTTGGTCAAGTCTACTTGTGTTGCCATGACTTCTATCAGTTTGGACGCGCCCTCGACAAAGAGCCACAGTTTTTTTCCAGAGCCACTTTAAGTTCCCAGTCCGCTAATGCAGAGGACACTGGTTATTGCAGTGGTGCTCTCGTTCACTTGAATGGGAGCAGCGCTGCATTACCAACGCCGTCCACTACATAAAGGACAAAGCTGTGTAGTTCCTCCTCTGGAGCCACTCGGGAACAGTTGTTGAATAGGGGTGCGGGGTGTCAGATTTCTGGCGATTCAATATTGGTGGCCAATCCTGGGTAGAAGCCACAAAAATTCTGGAAAACCCCTTTAAGAGTTAATGAACATGAGCAGCATTCACATATGTGAGAATAAAGCACGCTCAATACATCCTCTATGCAGCGTTAAGACTTTGGTATAAAATTCAATTATGTGGGCAACAATGAGTTGCTTTTATATCTTGCTGTGAGACAATTGTCTGGAAATATGAAGCAATTACATTAATGCTCTTATTTATGTAATCTTACATAAAGCTGTGATCCAGTAATGTGGCGAGCTGGGCCCACTTAGTACACTGCTTTAATGGGAAATGCATGAGTGGCGAGTTCTAGAGACCCATAAATGAACTATGTTACAGCACTTCTGTCTTTTCTAGAGCATTCAAGACAATGCTGCCCATTTCTGTATCTCTGTCTACCATGATCAACATCATTCTAACATGGACATTTTTTTTTAGCAATACAATATTTATAGGGTATGCGGCTTATTAGCTAATGCTGCCATGTCCTCCATCTGAGGATACAAGCATCCATAAAGGTACGATCTGACCTGTAATACAGACAGAAATTACCATGATTTTAAATGTTTTTGATAAAATTATTAACACAAAGCTGTACTGTAGACTAAGGAACACAATGTAACAAAGTTGAATACATATATTAGCATAGCGACCTTTGGTGGAAGATCCTCTTCCTGACGTAACCAAGAACTACGATCAAACTTCTCAATGCGAGGAGGGAGAGGAGGGTTCTCAGAAGTTGGGTCTGAATTCTGCCTTGGCATCTCAGGCCGGTGAGAAACAATGCCTTCCTGGAATGCTGACATGCCCTTGGCTGACTGTTCATGTAGTGACTGAGAGGCCGAGAGGGATTGTCCTGGGGCTTTCACCGACACCAACATTGGAAGTTGCTAAAGAGATGATGAATATAATACGTTCACTTGTACGCTTTAGGCAGCAGTCTTTTTGGTGGCAAAGATACAACATACAGTACAGTACATAAGACATTCTAACAAGAAGTATAAAAATACTGGTATCTTAACACTTTTTTTTTTTTACCCAAAAGAGTGATGACTGAATAGTGCAGCAGAAAAAAATCTTATATTCAAGAGGTTGTCTCACTTCAGCAAGTGGAGTTTTTCAGACAAAGTTAATACAAGGCACTTACTAATGTATTGTGATTGTCCATATTGCTTCCATTGCTGGTTTGATCCATTTTTCCATTACATTATACACTCATGGAGTGACCACCTTGCAATCCAGGAGCGGTGGCTGTGCTTGCACACTGTAGGAAAAGGCGCCTGCCTATGCATACTTTCATGGTCCCGGCCACCAGAGAGGGTTATGGCTTTTTCTATAGTGTGGAGGCACGGCCACCGATACTGGACTGTAGGGTGGTCATAACCCCTGGAAATGAGCAGGGTATAATGTGATGGAAAAATAAATCCAGCCAGCAAAGTAGGTAATATGGAGAATCACAATACATCAGTAAGTGCTTTGTAATAACTTTTTCTACATGATAAATGCTATTTACTGAAGTGAGACAATCCCTTTAAGTTTAAGCAGCACAAAACATTTCAACTGCACATTTTTCACAGTAGCTGCAAAATTCTCTATATCTGCTCTCAAGGCAAAGACAAGAATTGCAATGACCTCGAGATATAACTGACTCACCCACTTAGTACAATGTATTTCCATGGAGTCGTCTACAAGTCTTGCTAGAAAACCAGAATATAACCTTACATGCCAAAGCATTTCTGAGAATCATCAAAATGGTGTAAGCCGATCTGAGTTTTTATGTGAAGAATACTTTCACCATGTTAAGGTTTATATACATAGGGGGTCAAATTAACCAACAGAAATTCAGCTATCCAATCAGTGCTGCTGCTGTCTGACTGAGCAGGGACACAGCTCCAAATGGTAACACCCTCTGTACCCTTACTGCAGACTGCTGGAAATTCATTTATATACTTGTAGTACAAATAACAGAGGAATGGCACAACATAGAGTCATAAGAATAAATGCTCCAGAAGTGTGATGTGGGGATGCATGTAGTTACTAAATCAGACACGTCAGGAGAGGTGACAGTCCTCTTTAAGAAGGGGGCTCCTTTCTTTGCGTTGGAATAGATGTTTCCAGCCATAAAGAGTCAACACATTACAACTGGCACCAGCTAAAGAGCATTCCACTGAACATGTTTTATCTCAGAATATCATCAGAAGGTTCAAAGCAGCAGGAGATTGGTGTGTTGAACTTGTGGCAGAAGAGACCTGTCCTGCCTCGCGATTATGTAAAGGAGGCCAAAGCTGCACGTTACAGACGCATGGGGAGAGGATTATACAAGAAGGTAGAAGGAACCCTTTGAAGAAACAGGTATGGTCGAAAGAAATTATGCTGGCATATAAAAAGAGGATGTGATATCTGTCCTGACGTGCTTGGTTTAGTAAATACTTACAATACTGGTTTATGCTTTTTAGAACTTTATGTTGTGCAGATTCTCTGTTCCTTCTAGAAGCGTAAGAATTAATTTGATCTTACTTTTTCCTTGTTTAAGGGGTGTGTCCCTGTATATTCTGAAACTGTCAGCAGTGACTGGACAATGTCAGGAGGTGTGGGGACACCCCTCCAACTGGTGATACTCAACTGCCAAATTAATTATAACTTCTGGTCGGAATAACAGGGAAACTGGACAATGTAGAGTTATGAGAAAAGATGCTCCAGAACTGTTATATTCTGGGGAAAATAGGTATTTACTAAAACCTAAATGTCCAGGGAGCAGACAGGTCCTCTATAAGAAAAGAAAGTTCCTGCGTCCAGATTTTTTCACTCAGTTATAACTTTTGATGTCTTGAAGCAAATGGGAAATACATTTTACTTTGAAAAATGTAGATTTGTGTTTATTTATTTTCTTCAGATCTTCAGATCAAAGAAGAGAAATGTAATTGTTTCAACTGTAAACTACGTCTGAAGCTGGATTCACACTGATAAGGCGGTGCGGAGGACACACATGACGAAGCTCTGTTATGCCACAGCCCATAGTAGTATTGTTCACAGCCTTTTCATCTCCAACCAGGGAAGGACAGGAAATACAGTAGATAAACTTTTTTTTCTTTTCTTCATTATAAATTGCAAATTATAGAGAGGCAAAAAAGCGGTGTGAACAATTATGGTGAATGAGGAAGTACTAACATTATTGTTTCATAGGCGACCGATTCAATTGCTATAATTACCCTATCTGTTTATGTAAGTGACATATATAAATAGTGGTATACGACCACAGAAAAAGTGTATTAATTTACCGCAGAGCAACACAGCTCAAATAAATATGCTGATTTGCTGACCTAATCTGCTGGTGTCAGTTTGTGCATTTTTGACGATGAAATTATCAGTTAGGGCAGTTTTACACAAGTGTGTTCTGTCTGGGAAACACGCTCTAAGTGATGGCTGCAGTTCCAAACACTGCTGTTCTGACAGAACTCACAGCATGATAATGATTTATGATGCTGTGACGTCCTGCCCGATTGCAGGCCTACTGTATTGTACTCACATAATGCTGTGAGTACAGGCAGGAGCTGACAGCGTCATGTCATTATGATGCTGTGAGTTCCAGTCAGAGGAGCAGTGATCAGTCTGGAAAATGCCGGACCAAACATGCTCATGTGAAATAAATGCCGTTGCTCCAAAAACTTTTTTTTTTTTTTTATCTGCTTAACAATTCACTAGTCGTTATTCCTATGTTCACTGGGTTAAATGGGTTATCCATGAATAAGACACATGACCAGTTGTCGTGACGCAAGGGAAGCAGGTCACTGTGTACCCCCATCCACAGACGTTGATCTCAGCGCGGCAGGGAGGGAAAGAACTGGCCCAGGAGTGTTAGACATCGAACTCAGCAACGGGGACCAGGTAAGTATGATCTCCATCACAGTTCGGCCACTCTGGGGAGGTCTGTCTACCGCTTTGATAACACCTTTAAAGTAAAAGTACCTTCACAAAATGACCTATTGTAAAAGCTGATTTTTTTACATTACAGATTTTTTAAAGATTTAATGTTTTTTTTTACATTTTCCAAGTCACTTTAAAAAAAAAAAATCCTATAAACTTGCAGTATCCTCTGAACTGCACAATAATAGGCTGACTCTTCACCTTCTGGACCACATTTCATTTTCACCTGTGCCAGTGGTCAGAGTGAAAACTGCAATTTTCAGGATTATTATTTTTAAATATAGATCACATGGAAAAAAAAGAGTGAAGTTCTGCCTCCTCCTTAGCTACTAAACAGGGAGGAGAAAATTCAGGATCCCTACCAATTAGACATTGTAGAGAGCAGCTACAAAGAGCGTCTTGCTTACAGGAAAGCTCGTATGTCAATGAACTCGAAGGCCAGCCTGTTAATTTTAATAACTATATAGTCATCTACCCGCTGATCTACATTCATTACAATTATGAAATGCTATTAATCTATTCAGGTGCCTGCTGGGCAGCTAACAAATGGGCAGCTGGGCAACTCAAAGCTCCAAAGCCTCAATGCAAAATCTATAACAGAAAGCCCAGCTAGCATGTTCCATTTATTATACGGTTGTCTTCTTACAACCCTTGGCAAAGATTATAGAATCAACACACTATACATAATACAATATACAAACTGCACATATAATACAATTTAAAATTCTAGCTTTGTGAAATAAACCTCAAAGTAATGTAAATTATTTTAATGATGGCATATGTTTTCCACATGACATAGAGGGGGAAAAAAATAGAATAAACAAAATTCCACTTTAGTTCTTTAATCCCTTACTAGTTGGGCCTTTGGGAAAAGGAATTACCAGTTTGGCGCAAGCAGTGCTCCAACAGCAGAGGGGGGGGGGGCTGTTTCAAGCCTTCATATCTCAGTATCTGTATAAGATAGATATAATGGTCTGGTCTTCTTTGAAAGCTGGCAAATCTAATCTTAAAACCAAACCAGAATAACAGCATTGTATCCTCGACATCAGGAGATATACTGGTCCTTAATTCTAAAATTAGTTATGTCACTAAGGGGTTAAAATGAACTTCTGTTCCATGAGTTGTGCAGCAACTGGATTTACTGTAGACAAACTCAAAATCTACTATTAAAAAAAAAAAAAAAGTCATTTTTGGGACTTTTTTCTCAATTTTAATGTGACTGTTGGGAGGGTTAAAGGCCCAGTTAGAGGCATGGATGTAACTAATGATAAGCAATATTCTACCACAAGTTGCTTCCAACTTGAATGGTTGTCAGTTTTGCAGGAAGGAACCTTGTCATGGACCAATTTTTTTTTTTTTTACTCTGGGGAAAGATGCATTACCATCCTGAAAAATGAAAACTACCCAAAATGGGAAAAGTGTCCAAATGTTCTATATCCACCTGTGCACTGACTGATGAGGTAAACAAGTCTCATCTCTTCTGGACCTGTACCTGACATGCAATCCCTTACCATAAGTGGGACGGTTAATTTGCAGTCTTTGCCATTGAGTCATCTTTATAGGTTTCATTAGCACGTCACCAGATAGTACAAGCTCAATCCTCATTTTCACTGTCTTTTTTGCCTACTTTAATTCCTTTTACAGATTTTATTAAGCACTTTGGGGGTCATTTATCAAACTGGTGTAAAGTAGAACTGGCTTAGTTGCCCATAGCAACCAATAAGATTCCACCTTTTATTTTTGATAGCTCCATTGGAAAATAAAATATGGAATCTGACTGGTTGCTATGGACATAGGACTGCTTTACACCAGTTTGATAAATCTCCCCCTTTGTATTGTCTGCCATACATTGTCCTGGATTTCTATTTTAAAGGAGTTTAGAACCCTTTCCATTAAGACAATTGTCTTGTTTGTACTTTACAAGGGATACAAAAAGTCATTTGGAGCTTACTTATGTTCCTTTCCTCTATCTGCCATATGCTCAGTGCAGTTCTTATTCAGACGAGTGCCGGGACACTTTGCCAGTCAGATCAAGGAAGTCCATGATACAATAGTGAAAGTAGTTTTAAATCTTGTACAATAAAAACATCCAGCTTTATTCAATATCAATTTAAAAAGGGTTGCATCATGTAGCCATTATACCACCTGACACGTTTCAAACAATTCGGTTCTTAGTCATAGCATGGAAGAGCCAGATTTTTCTATTATACAAGATGTGTGGGATTTAAACTACTTGCACGTTTGTATTCTTGAGTTTTACAGAATATTCCAATGTATATTCTTCTTGATTGAGAACAACACATGCCATTAATTAAAATAATGCACTCACATTAGTTTGAGGTATGTTCTACAAAACCAGAATGCTCATTAAACTAACACTGTTGTGTGTAATTTCTGTGATTTATTCATTTGCTAGAAGTGTGGCGATTCCCTAATTTTTGCCAGGGGTTGTATGTGACAGAGGGACCTTAGGGAACAGGGTCCAGATGCAACTGCTAGCCACACAAGTGCCTTGTATTAAGCTTCTCTACATGATAAATGCCACTTGCTGAAGCGATACAACCCCTTTAAATCATCAATTGGAAATCGTTTCGGGCTGTTACCAGCCCATGTAAAAGGGCCCTAAAAGGAAAGTACACAGCACATACAAAACTTACATGATCTACACAGAACATTTTTGCTTTAGCAATTTCGGGCAACTGTAGACACACAGCTAAAACTAAAATAGTCAACCGAAAAATAAGTGAGGCTGTAGCTTAATTTTAGGGTACATTCATTTTAATACTGATTTATGAACCAATGTTAAATATATGTCCACTAAACTCATCCACTTCATGTGGTAAAATATTACCAAGTTATATTACTTGTCCTATAAAGAACCTAATCCTACTGATAATGGAAACACCTCACTTAAAGGGGTTGTCCCACAAAAATTATTCTACTTTTGTAATTGCATGTAATTAAAATTTTTGCATAGCCACTAAATAATTCAATAAAATGTATCTGTATAGCGTCACTTGCTGTTTGTTTTTCTTATTTCTTTGTCCTGCTCACTGAGAAGCCCACACATGCTCAGTTTCATCCTTCAACTGCATCCCGTGATAGGAGAACATGGACACACCCCCCTGAGCTAAAGCAGAAAAGACACTCCCCTTGAGCGGTCATGTCAGCTTGATATAAATCTAGCAGAGCAATGAATGGGGAGATCTCTGGATCCATGTGAGGTACAGGGCTGGTTCTAGCTGTATTATAAAGAGATTGTCATCTACTATATGTTGTGTGGTTTTCATTTTCTCCATTAATAATGGGATAACCCCTTTAAGTAAATGATACCCCATGTTCATTGAACAATACTTAAAGTGAAAATCTGTTATGGCATTTGTGAGAAAAAAAAAAAACTTTATGCAAATGAGGGTGTTTGTTGGCGTGGTCAGAATTGGGTAACGGAGAAGCAAGGGTACTCGGAAGGAGCTAGGGCCCATAACTCTCTGCACTGAAGTATTCATTTGCCTAATAATATGTATTTTTTTCTCAGGAATGCCACAACTGATTTTCACAAGACAGGAATCATTTTAATCAGCAGGATCCTGGCATAAAAAGGTTGGTTCTACTGAGGGGTGCTTTTTAAAATTCATGCTGCGCACCTTTACACCTGTGGCCACAGTCCTATATACATTTTACAGTGAGGTACCCAAAGCTGGCTACAATTGCTCTTTATGTAACGAGGCCCTAAGACCACTTTCATGATATTCGATTTTTATTTTCTGGTCAGATTTTATAGGCACTTGGAATAGTATAGTGAAACATAAAGTAGGGAAATCGGAGCTTTATGAAATAGCTCATGGCAGCTGATACACTCATTTCTAAAGCAAGTTCAGTAAAGCCCTTCTGGATACATAAAATCTATATAGTATTTGAGTTTTACCTGTGGGTCTATCTGTCTGTGCATTGGTGGTGTTCGTGCTGGCTGCACCCCAGTGATGCTGAAGGACTCTGATCTCGGAGGCAGGTTTGGGTCAGATATCCTATTGGCTACTTTATGTGGCATTGCAGGGGAGCTCTGACGATTGAGACGGGAACGCTCCTCCACCTGGTCAACGGGAAAACAATCAAATCAGCAGAGAAAAAAAAACACGCTTCGTGCTGTCATGAAGGCCAGATCACACCCTCAGAGCGGGTTGTCAACATTAAAGATTAAGGTTACAAGAAAGTACCGTAATTCTTATAAAATAGAACACGGGTAGCTTCGGTAGAAAGCACATCATTGTGCACAGTATTTGCTTATGGGATGGGATAAAGTTGATCAATGAATCAATTATAAAGCCACAAGTTTCCAAAGAAGTAGAAACAGTAAAATATCATGTTTAGTTACAGTGCATCCTCTGCCCACACGAAGTGGAGACAAACAACTGCGTCCACAGTACGTGTAAGTCTATGGGAAAAGAATGCAGTGAAGAGTGTCTTCATGAAAAAGTGCAGGTACTCGTTGGGAGTGCTAATAATACAGTTTTATTATTAATACATTCAGAAATAGGTTTCTAAATGTTATTCTAGATTAAACATGTTTTAAAAATGTGCACTGACATAAAAATAAGATGATTTGTAATCTAAATAAAAATTAGATTAAAAATTTAAAATTCATAGAAGGAAAGATAGATATTAATTAGTTATGAGACAGATTGACAGGTGATAGATAGATAGATAGATAGATAGATAGATAGATAGATAGATAGATACTAGAGATATATAGATACTAGAGATATATAGATACTAGAGATATATAGATACTAGAGATATATAGATACTAGAGATATATAGATACTAGAGATATATAGATACTAGAGATATATAGATACTAGAGATATATAGATACTAGAGATATATAGATACTAGAGATATATAGATACTAGAGATAGGTAGATTCTTGATATATACTCTGTATATGTTGGAGGATGTTAATAGTAATAATATAAACATTTCAAATATTCAAAACAAAATTAAAGATAATGGTGGAGAAGGCCTCGCTTATTGCACACTGCAATTAAGGGTGCCCATACATGGTGCAGCTCGGCCGCGAGGGGCGACAGCAAGTACAGGTTTAGCCCAGCAATTGGCAGTACTAGAAATGCAGAGCATGTTCAGGCACCCTGATGAATAACAGTTTATGAGCTCTCTTAAAGGGTAAATAATTACATATGATTTTTTGGGGAGAAAGGGGAATACTAGGGTCACCTTACAGAAAGTGTCCATAAACTGCCAATGCTGGTAACTTGTGTCTTATATAAAGTGCATTAACCACCCAGAAGATGAATTTTAAATTCGTATATTTAAATTAAATATTTGAATTCTGATATAATTTATGTACCGTACGTAATGAAAATAACTAAATGTAGGGAAATCAGACAAAAAAAAGGATCAGAAAAGTTGGAAAGGAATGAAAAGATTGGAGACTGTTGGACAAAACTTGTATGTGTCTCTTATGAACTCATTATTATTGACCCCCAAGATGGGCGAGTACATACACAATTTCACCCCTGTAAGACACAGTAGCACAATTTCATTGCTAGCATGCACATAACCTGACTGAATTAATAGAATACAGTGGCCGAAACATGCATCAATTAATGTACGTAAGACGGTACATAGATAAACACACAGCACACTTCTATAAGAAGGAGTATTGCATACAATGGACAGAATATCAGAATTATGAACCACCACCAGCCGGTCACATCCAGAGACAGTGTGTGGACATCCTCCACTAACTAGAGTCATGGCAGGACAGCCATCATTTCCTGATGCTTTTCTGATAGTAAGATGACATATACCATTTAGGTGAATGTTTTGCATGAAATACCCTTAGTATAAAAGAGTGACTTCAACACAAGAGACCTTCCTGGCATGTGCACTGGTGCAGCGGGATGGATGATGCTTGGTAACGCTAGCGGCATGCACTCCTGATTTCTCATCAGCAGTGACTGGAATGAGATCATTTTCAAGGATTTGATACAATAACATTTACCCTAAGACTTCCTTACAAAGGTAATACATACAGTATTTCTATTAAACTAGACAGCTAGTGCAAGATACTCTGTCACTGGCTGCAGAGCATTGCTAGGCCCAGGCCCCTAGGACAAGTGAAGGGCATTCACTCTGCAGGTAGCCTTCACCTCTGATCAATAGTGAGAGACAAAGCCGACAAATGAGAGCAGTGAAACGTGAACATTTACAGCAAAACTGGGTGATTACGTGAGGTGGAACGGGATATGCAGTAAAAACGGGGTAGATGCATTGCAAAAAAGGGGAACGGAGGGGCTGAAAAAGGGATGGAGATGCTCCAAACATGCCCATGCAGCAAACTCTGGATAAGCAACTTGTAGCTACAATGATAATCTGTGAAGGACTAGGCCAGATGAGGAAGACGGTCAACACTAATGGCTGGAATATACTGGAATTAACTATTTAATGGACAGTTGCTACAACCAGACCTAATTAAGGCTGTGGGGCGCGTTAGAGAATTTTTAGAGAATATTTTTAGGGTAATTCCGGTTTCAATAAATAAAGCAGATTAATTGTCTATTTCATTATACAATATTTTTTAATACACAATTTTCTAAGATGCATGGGGGACATCAAATGATGTTCAACATCTCTGCTGGGAACCTCTACTGCTTACTTAGAGGATGAAAACCTGTCCTGGTCATGTGCAGATCGCACAGGTTCACTGCTTACTGTGTGACCATATCGCTTTCTGAAACACAAAGTATACTACTAAATTATGTAACTTGTCATGATACAACAAGTAGTTTTATTTGCTGTTACTATATATTTTATTATAAATGAATGGGAAACAAGCAGCCATATTTATGAACATCAGTATTTTAACTATTCGCCTGAGTAAATTTATAGTATAAGTATCATGTATACTGTTATATAATATTTATTATGGTATGAAAATGTTCCAGTTTTTATCACTAGGATATTGCTATATGAACCTGTATATATATATATATATATATATATATATATATATATATATATATATATATATCACTTATTTATACAGCTGCAAAAGGAACTCAATGTATAATAAGTATGGATTATAAAACTGCACCTAGAAGGAAGCCTTTCCTTATTTAAATGTTTGGCCTCCTATACAGTTTATAAATTGCGCTGAGAGACAATAGATCGATGCAAAGCATGTGGATGTGCGATCCAAGTTTTGCACCAATTTTTTTGAAAGCCACAGTTTTTCTGCTGTTACCAAGATTACTGAAAAGAAGCCAGTGGTTGGACATTACTTATAGAAATAAATGAACACTTAATTGATTGGATTTTAAGATCTATTTTACTGCTTGAAAATTAGATGTAAAGTTATAACGGGTAGTCCCATCATTTCAGTGGTTGACATGTTTTGCACATTTTCCCTATTCACGCTGCTTCAAAAATGTACAGCTATCCATGGCTTCCCCTGTGAGATATCCAGGGGGTGACCCGTGATGATCAGCTTTTGAAGACAACCCTTTTAACTGATATTTACGACAACCCGAATGGCACATAATGTATTGGTAGTGGGTCAAAGTGCTATTTGTATATAGTCTTTATGTTTTTGTTTTCACTAGCTCCTATGCTGACTTTTAAACACCCAAGTACAGTGACAATAAATCTTTAAACATCCCATTTAAAGATCGAGACTGCAAATGTCAATGCACATACTGTACTGTACATAGGAGTAACTGTTTAACTGTACGGTAAATAAAAAAAGCAACCTCTAATGACGGAGAAGACAACACTAAAACACAAGAGGTAGGGGACCAACGGTTAACGACAGCGGTTAGTAAGCAGTAGTAAGGAGATATAGTAAAGGAACCACATCCAGGGGAGCTGTTAGGACTAGATGCCATAACGGATTTTAAGGATTACGCTCATCTTGATGCCACCACAGTCAGTTATCATATGAGGTTAAAACATGCTTTTAGCAGCAGGTATGACATTTTTAAGCTGTCTTGTAGTAGCAAGACTCCCAAGACGTATACTATTCATGCATGACCTGTCCTCCCGTGAAGTTAGACTTAAGAAAAGCTTGTGGCCTTCACAGATGCCTGGTAAATGGTTCATGCATGTATGTTTTGGTAAAGAATTGAAACCTCTCATGACCTTGGCAAATCCCGTGTCCCTGGCTGGACTACATCCTTGTGATCGGGACCCTTTAAGGGATGTTACTGATTTTCTCCCTGGTTCATTTTCTTGTGAGTTCACTTGGAGTAAGAATCTCACTTCGTCATCTAGAGATTGCACTTCACTCTGTGTTGCTTGTGACCAGGGCCCTGAAATCTGAATTGAAGGCAATATCATGGGTAGCGCTAAGTTGTCCATTTTCACGCGACCTGATGCTTGCAGGTTCTGAGAATTTGGCCTAGTTGAGGGTTGCCAACTAGTAGATGAATCTTTGGTTACCAGGGGCACCTGCTGCTCGATAACAGAAGTGTGCTGCTGCTTAGCTGGAAGAACAGGCGAATTACTAAGAGATCGCTGTTGAACCTGGGAGTGGGATCACACAAAATCATACTATTACAACACAACATAAAAGAAAAACTCACAATGACAAATTAGATAATTTTATGGAGCATGCACATCACATTCCTTAATGACTCTGGCATACAATGTGTTTGTATGTTAATTTGACTTGACGCAGTCTGTTAGCAATGGTTTCTTGTAACATGCAAAATCTATTGCATTCACGTTAGGCTTGGGTCACAGGGCTGCCTAGGAAATGACTAGGTACCTGATATTATTTGGTATTCAGAATTTAATTAGTATTTTTTTAAAGAAAAGAGCAGATACTATATACCCTTACAACAAACCATACAATTCTGCTGTGAATTTCATCCAGTTTGGGCCAAGCTGAAAAAAGCAAACTCTAATGATTGCCATAGGTTTGCATAAAGAAATATGTTTTAAGCTCTGTTCACACCATGTCGGCCGATCTATGACTAATGTTAATGAATGTGTGTTACAGATGAATATATGGTAGGCAACTTACATACCCTTCTTGAAGTTCTGCACCATTGGTTGAGCCAAGCCCTCTTGATCAGCAAGCTGTCCCTCTAAAATGCTCAGCCGTCCTGTGAAGGCTTCAGGGGCAGAAGCATTTGATTAGACATGTCATACAGCCTCCTCCATTGAAAAATACTCTACTGGATTCCAACCTGCGCACGTCAGGTGCAGGGTGCTTCACTGGAGAAGGCTGAATGATGTGTCTGGTCACATGCTCCTCCATCTGCAGCCACCTTATGGAAAGGACCAGAGTGAGAATGAGAGGGAAAGCTTGTTAAGTAAAAGTGCGTCGCTTAGCCAATATCAGACAAGCCCCCACATGGTCTAAAACTAAAAATGATGTTACACTTATCTTTGTCCAGTCTGGTCGTTACTGCTTAGCTGTACCTGTAACATGTGGTATATGGCAGCTGACGGCTGCAGGAAAACACTGTCCTTGGCAGTCTACTGCTGATGACAGGAGGACCGGACCAGCGGTGCAAAGAACAGCGCACAGAATTTTAGACTATTTGGGGGCTTGTAAGATTTCAAATTATCTTGGAGAACCCCTTTAAGTAAATTTTTATTGTATATCTTATTAATGGAACACTCATTTTGCTTGTACAACTTAGCATTTGAAACTATTTTAATTCATGTAAGAACCAATTCACGTGTAACCGATCTTCGTTTTTAATTTTCATTTGGAAATATTTTTTGAATGAGGAGTATTTGTCCATTTAAGAGACACATATTGGCTGAAGTATCTCCTATAAGTATCAGTTAGTCAGAAAGTAGCCCAAAGCCACTGCCGGTAAAGGAACAGATGATTTCATGAAAAATGTTTTGGAGATGGCTCTAAAACGTGGAAATTATGTAGTTCTTATGAATAAAATATTTAGTGTAAATCTTGAGCTAACTCAAAACAACACACTAAACAAGTTCATGACATATGGAAAAATACTCCCAACTAAAATACATAACTAATACATAAAACAGAATTCTTCACTGGCTTACCATTAGTGAACCAATATCACACTGAACATCAACCAAGTTATAAAAACACTAAACATATAAACCTTGTACAGTGACCATGAAGGGAACTGAAGGCCTTATGGAAAAACTGAAAGAAACGGAAGGCCTTCTACAAACTTTATAGAGAATGGCAGCACTTTCAGATAATACAGCCTCCATACCTCTTTTGCCCATGCTGGCTTCTCTGCAGGGTTTAGCCCTTCCTTGTAATGATATAAGGGCTTCTTGTCAGGTGGTCTTTGCTCCTGTTGCCGCTGCTGTTGCTGTTGCTGTTGCTGCTGCTGCAGAGAAACTAAGTAGTCTCTCTCCTGTTGCAGTTGCCTTTGTAACCTTTCCGCTTGCCTTTGTTCTTCTAGCTGCTTGCGCTTATACTCCTTTAAAACCAAGAAATAGTAAGACAAATTACACAAGTCTACAGTAAGTTACATGTCTAGTAGTGGTATGAGTGAGGCCTACAGAAAGTGAACATTCAAAGTGGCAAAAGTGTGTGACATACATGATGAAGGTGATTGAAATGGATCATATTATCATGGAAGACAGGTCAACCTTCAAGAAGTAATGACCTGAATCAAAAAACATTAACTCTTACAGATTTCAGTGATGAGATGGGTTGAAAAACAGAACCACAACCCAAACATCCAGGTCATAGGTGGGATCCACATAACCCTAATGACCTGTCTAATTGGCATATCATGAAATGATAAGGATACCCCTTTAATCCACATCTCTTAAAGTTACTTATTAACTAGAATATGGAGTGCAGCCAGTATCTGCTACAGAAGAAAAGCCTGCACAATAATAGGTTTATACAGGTTGCATTGAATATACAGTAACTATGTAATGGTAGAAGTTTATTATCACCCATGCAAATTTTATGGATAAAAAAATTGCAAACATTGGGTGAGATTAATCAAAACCGGTGTAAAGTAGAACTGGCTTAGTTACCCATAGCAACCAATCAGATTCCACTTTTCATTTTTCAGAGCTCCTTTAGAAAAGGAAAGGTGGAATCAGATGGGTTGCTATGGGCAACTGAGACAGTTTTGCCAAATCTCCCCCATTGTGTTTGCTACTTTTTAAACACCACTCATAGAAAGATTTTCACTTTCCCGACAAGGGGTTGTGAGAAGAACAGGGAGCTCATATTGAAAAAAACATTTTCTTTTCAAGGTCATTATCCAAAAAATTGGGGCCTTTAGTTGGCAATGCTACCTCCAAGATGCAGTCAGTATTACGGATATAGGACAAACTTTTATTAGTTAATTTGCAATGCGTTTCGGCCTCGTTAATGCCTGATGAAGGGTCCTATTCATACCTGAAACATGTTGCAAATTAAATAATAAAATTATCTACTGTATCTGTATTGTACTCTGACTGCATCCTGCAGGTGGCACTGCAAAGTGAAGTCCTCGTTTTTCTCTTCTGAACCTTTGATATTTTCTGTAGTAGACTGCTCAGTTTTTCTGTATAGACTGGGACAGACTCCAGTCATCTCATTATCATTAAACTGAGCACTAATGATAGGGCAGTAAAAAATAATCTGGACTCTTTATCTGCAGTACTACTTGCGAATTACTTCAAACTCAGCTTTTTTGTTATCATGTTGGGTTTATGTTAACTGTTCCAGTTGCACAAGTAGTTACCATCTCGTCTGCTTTTTTTTTTTAAACTAATGATCTGTCTTTTGGATAGGTCATCAACATTGAAGTGAATGGGGTTGAGCTGCGCCCAGGCCACATGACATTTCTGACCTGCGGAAAGCAGCGAGGTGGCTGCAGCACTACTGTGAACAGCGCTGCCTTCTCAAACAGCTGATCAGCAGGGGTTCCCGAGTGTTACACCCCCGCCGATCCAATGCTGATGACCTATCCAAAGTATAAAAAGAAAAAGGCGGACAACCGCTTTAAGAACATCTACTGTAGCCATATTGAAAATTATGATATTGATAATATGATTAAAGGGTATGATAAATACAGATGTACAAACATACAAATGTCATGAGGTTGGTACGACTGACAAATGCTTCCTGTCATGCACATACACACGATGGACTGGACATGCTAGAGCAGGGCACACAGTCATTACCAGAAGCAGGGCTTGTTCCTGCAGTAATTGCTGCTGCAAGATCTCTAATTGCCTCTGCTCTTCCTCTAGCTGTCGCCTTATGTACTCCTGGCAGGGACAGTGTCCGAAAGAGAAAGAAGTGAGAAGGCTAGAGATTAGTGAAAAAGCCCATTAGATACCACATAACAGAAATCTTACAAATTAGTAAAAGAACAGTGAGCAGTATAGAGTTATCCACAGAAAACAGCAGTGTAACCATCACCTCACAGGTTACAGGCAAGTCCAATTGACTACAGCTTCAAGGTACTAAGCACACTTGAGGGACCCTGAACCCTATATTTATTGATGAGTTAGTGACTTCTTGCTTAAAGGAATTGTCTGAGTTATTAAAAAAAAGTCCCTAGATGCATCAATGGTGATACACTAAGAAAAGAACATATGCTCATTCTCATCCCCTCATGCTCCACTCCAATCCTACATCTATGACATCATCTTGGCTGCAAATATGATGTACCCTTATACCACAGACACCACTACAGCCATTCACTAACCTAAGCGGTATGTGGCACATGACCACTGAGGCCAGCGATTTGCTGCAATGGTCAAGTGGAGTCATCTCTGCAGCCAAACAAAGCCGGCAGGGGGATCGAAGCTGTGGCACATAGAAGCACTAAGGGACACTTTTTCAATAGCCCATTAAAGGTCCTTCTACATGTGCAGATAATTGCTGGTAAAGAGCGTCTATTGATGATGTAGCAAGGGAAAGAGACATTTTACACTAGGCAATTATTGAAGGTGAATCGCCACATGAGCAACTGGCTCATGTATGGTTGTGCCATGCTTTCCCTGCGGCCTGGTGACTCATCTGATCGCAAGGCCTTTTACAAGGGACAATGATTAACAACCTGTGTAAAGGCCATTTATTCCATTATTCTCCATAAATCCTGGTGTAGTAAGATCCACTATAGACATAATCTGCTTTCAGTATTCCTTCTCTATGTTTTCAACATTTTATCTTTTGTTATACAATTATGTCTTTTAATCCATGTATTTTTTTTTAATAAAGAAACCCTACATTTAGGAATAAAATCAGCAATTCTGTGTTAGGAGAACCATATTAGAGGGGAAGAAGGAACCAAGATGCCAGACGACCCATAAATGGCCCTTCAAGCATAGACAAGAGCCTCTACAGTATTCTTTAATAATAGCCTGTGGTTAAGTAGGAAAACAGAGTACTCCTTCAGTAATACAATTAAACAGCACATAACTTGGCCAGAAGGCTTGTCAACTTAAAAGATTTCCTGCATTTTCTTGAGCAAGCAGTCTTTTGCCGATAACACATAGGTTAATTTAGTCTGGCAGACAACTGAGGGGGAAGGGCTTAGTCAAAAACGTAGATGACTTAACTACTGATGACCTATTCTAAGGAGAGGTCATTAATATCAGATCGGTGGGAGTCTGACACCCAGCATTTCCATTGCTCAGCTGCTTCGAAATAGCGGGTGGAGTTGGAAACAGAAGGCTCCGTCCTCTGTCTAGTGTCCATGCCGAGGTACTGCATCTTAGCTCCCAATCGAGTGATTGTCACCTGAGCTGCAGTATGCCAGCGCCAGAAACTACACAATGTATGAAGCCTTCTTCCAACTCCGTCCACTGAACAGTTTTCCAGCAGCTGCCCAAAACAGCTGATCGGTTGGGTGTGCACAGTGTTGAACCCCCACAAATCTGATATGGATGACCAATCCTGAAGTTAGGTCATCAGTATCAAGAGCCTGGAGAACCCCTTTAACAGGTTTAGCATTATTTGTCTCTTGTAGATTTTTTTGAAGGCAAATACCAGACACAAAATTGTGAGAAAAAGAAGGGTTAAAAAGATGATAGAATCAAGGAAAAGGAATATTTCAAAGGCATTGTCTGAATTGTGGGAAAAAAAATGCCCAGGGTGGGGAATATGATGAAACAATTACTCATTTATTCCCCTTCCATTCTAGTGCTGCCATTGTGTCCTCTCCTCTGGTCTCTGTTTAAGTGGCTGCAGCAGTGATATGCCTGCATTCTCATGTGAGTCCTGCAGCCAATCACTGTACTCAGTGATACAGGGCACGAGACTGCTGAGGCCAGTGATTGGCTGCAGTGGTCACGTGGATATACAGGGATATTATTGCTACAAAGACGTAAACAAAGACAGTAGGGAGCACCCGAACTGCCACATGGGAGTGATGGGGGAATAAACAGGTAAGTAATGTTTCTTTTATTGTTTTATCACATTTGTCCACCTTGGGCAACCCCTTTAAGGGAGGAGGTACTGGAATTCTTTTCGGTGTTTTGAGTATTTTCTGTGCTTAATGTTCCTATATACACTCCTCAACACTGAAACTGCACCACCAAGAAGGGCAAGCCGTAAGGATGTGGCAAGTGTCGGAAAGATCAGCAAATAATCAAATATTCAAGTAGCTAGTTCTAATTTGTGGCATGTGAGGTACATAAAAAACAGATTAAAAGCAACATTTTTGACCAGATGAAAACACAAAAATTGGATCAAGTCATGTAGGATGATTGTATCATGCCGCTTGTTCATCAACGTGTCAGTTATCGCCACTTGTTCCAAACTGAGAGGGGCACAATCCTTGACCTGAGAGACCTTGGTTTATCACTCCAGCAGATCATACCTAGGCTGAGATGTCAGTACTGTTCAATGCTGCATGCCCCAGTGGTTGGGAGAATGACGAAAACTGAGATGACAGCAAGAAGTGTACAGAGGTGAACCTCTGCATGGATGGATCATCTGATTAGAAAAATGGTGTGTAGTGATCCAATCTGTACTGCAAGTGAAAGTGGATGTCACATCCCAAGCCTAAAGTGGAAATCAGTGTTCAAACAAACCATCAGAAGGTGTTTGTACGACACCGGGCTACGAGCCAGACGTCCAGCTACATGTATTCCATTGTCCCAATTTCACCGGTCTCATGGCTATCATGGTGCACGGCACGATGGCAATGGAGATCTATCCTCTTCAGTGATGAGTCCTGCTTTTGTCTTGTACACAATGATAGCTGGAGATTGGTCTGGAGACCAGGTGGGCAGCGTTATGAAGAGGCCAGTCCTGATACACCAGTCCTACTCCCAGGATTATGATGTGGGGTAGCATAGTGTACGGTAGGAGGACCCCTTTAGACTTCATTTTTGGTACACTAACAGCTTGGCGTTACATTGATTTGGTCCCGGATCCAGTGGTACAGCCATTTCTCCAAAGAATCACAGTCGCCCTTTTTCAGTAGGACAATGCCAGGCAGTATATTTCTTGTGCTACTGTCAGCAGACTGCGTGTCCTAAATGCACTACCATGGCCTGCAGCATCTCCAGACTATTCTCCCTTCAAATGTTGGAAGTCATTGGTTGGCAAATGCAATTAGAGCTGCTAGAAGCGGATATGGATGATTTGTGTTCAAGTACATTCAGCATGGCAGAACATACCTCAGACAACCATTAATAACCATGCCAAGGCGTGTAAATGCATGTAATTCTGTGTGCGGCGTTCATACCCAATACTGAATAAACTGAGAGGTTTTGAATATTTTTTTTTTTTTATCATCTGCATATCATTAATATGTCTATGTGATTTCCATTATTCCACAACTTTTCCTTCTTGGTTGTAATTTAAATGTAGAGCAGTGTATATAATGTTGTTTCCACTATGAATCCAGTAGTAATTAATGAATATGTCCAAATCTTTCCTGTTGTAAATAATTCAGTTATACGATTAGTTATTGATATCCTAAACATGACTTTCATGACAAGTCAGTTGCAGCACACTGGCTGGTGATCTTGCATACCATAAGGCTTCATTCACACGACAGTATTTTGTTCCGTGTCCGTTCCGTTTTTTTTTGCGGACCGTATGCGGAACCATTCATTTCAATGGGTCCGCAAAAAAGAGGGAAGGTACTCCGTGTGCATTCCGTTTCCGTATGTCCGTATTTCCGTTCCGCAAAAAAGATAGAACATGTCCTATTCTTCTCCGTTTTGCTGACAAGGATAGGCATTGTTACAATGGATCCGCAAAAAAAACGGAAACACGGATGCCATACGGAACGTCATCCGTTTTTTTTGCAGATCCGCAATTTGCGGACCGCAAAACACATACGGTCGTGTGAATGAAGCCTAAAAGTGAGAAAACTTAAGGGCATGTTCCCACCCGTGTTGGAGGCTCAGTTCCTGTTTGCAGGACTTTTTATTTTTTATTTTTAGCTAAAAAAAAAAAAAAACACTAAAAAAGTGGAAACTTGAAAGGAAACCAAACAGAACCCATTATTTTCAATAGGATCTCTTCGGCTCTGTGCAGAATCCATTGCTTCAATTATTTCTGAAGTCTGTCCTTTAATGGAGCTGAACAACGGAAATAGCTAGCGCAGATGTGAACATGAACTGACTTTGAAGCAAAAAATATACAAAATTAAATAAACTGATAAAACAAATACACAGTTAAAATATTATATACATGAACATAGTGTAGCAGCTCCCACATATTATAGCAATGGCAACAGATGCCACTTTTGCTTATCATTTGTGATCAGACTATCCAGAAGATTTGGAACATGGGAGTTTTCTACAGTCCATGTTAAAGGGGTTGACCACTTAATGTGTAATGGTACCCAATGTATGTTTAAAGAAGCACTCCCTCAAAATGTTTATTCTATGACCGTTTAGAAGGTAGGTATAGAGGTATATGATGTAAACTGTAGTGAAGATAATTTTCTTACCAGTGGCTGTATTTGTAAGTTATAACCTTCCTTCTGATCCTCAGCTGTGTCATGTTATCAACACTATGACTTTCCAAATAACACAGCATCTTATATGTGGACAGGAAGTCAGTTTCTGTATGTATTTCTATGGGAGCTTCAATGTCAATCACATAGGAATGAACAGAGAAGTAACTGACTTCCTGTCCTGTGTCAGTTGGAAAGGCAGTGTGCTGGTCACATGACACAGCTGAGGATCAGAAGGGAGGTTATAACTCAAAAATACAGTCACTGGAAAGATTACCTTCACTACAGTTTACATCATACACCTTTCTAACAGGTCAGAGAATACATTTTTTTTGGTAGTGCGTCTTTAAGATAAATATATCCCACACATATACATTTTTGAAGTTCTTCACAGATTTCTTAATTTTTGAAGCCATGTCCCTTGCTTGGTAAGGCTGAATTCCACAATCCAATCATGTCCATATGATAGATGATGGAGGGACATGGCACTATACACATCATTCAGCCCTCTCTATTCAAACAATCTGTGCCTTCTGACTGCAGGTCCACAGTGGGAAGGTACAGCTTGGTTGAAAGGAGGAGACTAAATGATGTGTATAGACACATTCCCTCCACTGGCAGCCATCTTATGGACAGGACTCAGGTGCAGATTGCAAACAAGACAAAATTCTTGATTAACATGTGGACAGAACTTAAAAAAAGGATATATTATTAATGCTGCGTTCACATCACATTTTTCTCTTACATTTACTATATACAAAAAAGTACGCATTACATGGATGCCTCTGACAGATGTCATACAATGGCATCCACCAGCATAGAGTTCCATTGTAGAAAAAAAATGTATATGTTACATACTTTCTTTTACTGGACTCTGCAGGATAAAGAATCATAGTGTACTACACTATTGTATTCTCCCCCATGTATATGTTAACGTAAACCATGTTAACCCAGCCTAAGCAGGGTGCATTAATCAGAAAAAATACATTGGTTAACATTGTACAAAAATGGTCCACCCTTTTAATTTATTTCAAAACACAAATAATAAGTATGAGATTTAAAAACATAAAACCTTCTCATGCTCAGCCCTTCTTCGTTCCTCCTCTCTGCGCATTTGCTCCTCGTAACGCCGACGCTGGTCTCTCTCCTGCTGTTTCCTTACCTCCTTTTCTCGCCTTTGTTGCTAAAGCAAAAAAGAAAAATGATAAAGACAATTAGTTCATAATTAAGAGAAAAGAGCACATTCTAAGATTTTCCTATATCCTAATGGATCATGTGTTCATCACAATGTGTTTTACCAAGAATTAATTCCCATTCTGTACTTAAAGGGAGTCCTGTCATTTTTATTAATATAACTAACAGCAGTGCCCCACAGAAGATTGCATACACATCCCAGACATACCTGTGTGCACTGAGTACCTTTATTCCATGTCCAGGAAAAGTACTTTTACTTTGCTAATAAATGGCTCCCAAGTGCCCAGCTGGGAGTGAAAGTAAAAACAGCTTTCACACCCGACTTGATTTCTAACAGCTACATCTTCCGACATTGTGGACATATTTCTGTGATTCTGGTATCGTTTGAAAACTTGGGATGCCAGCCGCTTTCAAACAAGACCAGTCCCATATTTCTAGCTACCAATCTCAAGATATGAGTAGCTAAAACAGCCCTCCCCTCTACAGTCTGGTTTGCTTTGGGCACTTGAGAGCCATTTTCCAGCAGGATAAAAGCACTTTTTCTGGACATGGAATACAGACACAACGTCTGTTGTAAAAACAGCTTTCACACCCGACTTGATTTCTAACAGCTATATCTTCCAATATAGTGGACATAATTCTGTGATTCTGGTATTGTTTGAAAACTTGGGATGCCAGCAGCTTTCAAACAAGACCAGGCCCACATTTCTAGCTGCTACTAGGGCTGGGCGATTAATCGAATTAATTCGATTAATTCGCCAATTGAAAGCCTCACGATTTTATTTTTTAGGAAAATCGTGAACTCGATTTTCCTAAAATGGCGCCCGCCAGGTAAAAAAAAAAAAATCTCTCACCTGTCCTGCGCCGCAGCTCCGCTCCGGTGTCCGGCGCTCCTCTTCTTCTCCGGGGCCGCGCTGCACTGTCCTGACCACGTACAGTGTCAGGACGTAGTGCGCGCACTCTGACCTGACACTGCACGCAGTCAGGTGACAGTGCAGCGCCGGGAGAAGAAGACTGAGGAGCGCCGGGCCTGGAGCGGAGCCGCAGAACAGGTAAGGGATTTTTTTATTTTATTCTTATAGTGGCCTAGTGGGCTACTGTGGGCTAATCTGAGGTCTCAAGGGGGCACTACTGTGGGCTAATTTGAGGTCTCAAGGGGGCACTACTGTGGGCTGATCTGAGGTCTGATGGGGGCACTGTGGGCTGATCTGAGGTCTGATGGGGGCACACTGGGCTGATCTGAGGTCTGATGGGGGCACACTGGGCTGATCTGAGGTCTGATGGGGGCACACTGGGCTGATCTGGGGTCTGATGGGGGCACACTGGGCTGATCTGGGGTCTGATGGGGGCACACTGGGCTGATCTGGGGTCTGATGGGGCACACTGGGCTGATCTGGGGTCTGATGGGGGCACACTGGGCTGATCTGGGGTCTGATGGGGGCACACTGGGCTGATCTGGGGTCTGATGGGGGCACACTGGGCTGATCTGGGGTCTGATGGGGGCACACTGGGCTGATGTGGGGTCTGATGGGGGCACACTGGGCTGATGTGGGGTCTGATGGGGGCACAATGGGCTGATGTGGGGTCTGATGGGGGCACAATGGGCTGATGTGGGGTCTGATGGGGCACATTGGGCTGATGTGGGGTCTGATGGGGCACAATGGGCTGATGTGGGGTCTAATGGGGCACAATGGGCTGATGTGGGGTCTGATGGGGCACAATGGGCTGATGTGGGGTCTGATGGGGCACAATGGGCTGATGTGGGGTCTGATGGGCACAATGGGCTGATCTGAGGTCTGATGAGGGCACAGTGGGCTGATCTGAGGTCTGATGAGGGCACAGTGGGCTGATGTGAGGTCTGGTGGGGGCACGGTGGGCTGATGTGAGGTCTGATGGGGGCACAGTAGGCTTTTTTTTTTATTTATTTTTTTATATTTTTAATAACATAAGTAAATCGAGATTTAAATCGTGAATCGTCCAAAATTTAAAAAAAAAAAAAAAAAAAAAAAGATTTTTTTTTTTTTTTGCCCATATCGCCCAGCTCTAGCTGCTACCAATCTCAAGATATGAGTAGCTAAAACAGCCCTCCCCTCTTCAGTCTGGTCTGGGCACTTGAGAGCCGTTTTCGAGCAGGATAAAAGCACTTTTTCTGGACATGGAATACAGACACAACGTGCACACAGATACTGTATGTCTGGAATGTGTTTGCAATCTTCTGTGGGGCAGTGTTGTTAGTTATATTGGTGAAAATGACATGATAGACTCTCTTTAAAGAGGTTTTTCAGTTTCTAGATATCGATAGTCAGGATAAGTCATAAATATCAGATAGGTGGGGACTCAGGAACCCCAGCAATCACGATGGAAAAAAAAAACACAGTGGATGGAGCAGAAAAAAATAAGGCTCCACTCACTGTGCATTGGCTGTACCGCATTTCAGCACCTACTCAAGTGAACAGTCGCGGAGCTGCAGCACCCCGCCATGGCCACTACACAGTGGACAGAGCCTTCTACTTCTGGCTCCGTCCAGTGTTCTGTTTAGGCCACTGACAGCTGCCGAAGACAGCTCATCAATAAAAACATCTTAAGAAAACAAGGCTAGTGTGAATACTTCTTACACAATAAACACTAGACGTGTGAGCAAAACATGTTGTGAGCAAAACATGTTCCCACTGTTTAAAGATATCCTATCACCTTCCTTTCTTTAAATAATATCAACAGTAGTATTCTGGATGACCTTATGGAATATAGGAAATGTACGCCACATTTTGAATACATTAACATGGGCAAACTACGCAGAAGCAGCACTTCACCAGTCCACCCACATCCCTAGTGGACTCAACTGCTATAGATAAGGACAAAATAAATAAATAAATAAATAAATCTTAATTTTAAAGATTTTGTTAAGGAAGGCAAAAAGGGATTCTATCCTAGCTTCAAGTAGGAGTCTGGCAAAATATTTGAAAAAGCAGACATTAAATCACGTGGACAAAAATGGCACATCAATATGTGTCTTCCCCTTGGCTGTGGTCTCTCTCAGGCATGGTGCCCTTGATTCATGCAGTTCCCCATTCTGCTGTCATGCTACCCCTGTATTATACTCAGTGTGTGTTCTCTCACCCCCTTTCTCTATTAGTGAGCATTCACACGACAGGTTCTGTTTTTTGCTCTGCAAACAGCAAATATGCAAAACATAGATACTGGCTGTGTGCATCTCCCACTTTTTGCAGCCCCTATAGTACAACTGCCTATTTTTGTCCACAAGACAATTAAGAATAAGACATGTTCTATAATTTGCTCAAGGGCCGCATGGACGACACCACAGTGCAGCACAACATACTTCTCCAGAAGAACCCAATACCAAAGTGCAGTACAATATACAGCCCCAGCAGAACAAAATACCACAGAGCAGTACAATATACTGCCTCAGCAGAACCCAATACCACATATATGGACACTGATCCCCTGGCGATACTGACAGGCAACAGATACACCACGATTCCTGACAGCAACAACTGTACAATGGTATCCCGGGCTACAACTCAAGGATATAAATATATATTTATTTATTTATTTATTTATACACACACATATATAAAATCAACCCATAGATGCTAGTGATAATTACAAAGATTATCTCTAAGCATAAACATAAAAGACTAAAGACCCATACTGTAAGATCTGAATATAGGCACAAAGGCATGACTGAATTTTAATAGCTCATTTAGGTATAAACAATCAGAACAAAAAAAGTATTCACTTCAAAGCATCCCCATGAATGAGTGGGAGAGGGAGCTGTAATACCTGATGCACGAGATGCTGCATTCTACAACTTGGCTGCAGTTTGGTGAACCACCACAGGAGGGCAGTGCTGTGCAAAATAAGAATAAGTGACTGCATGTGGTGTGCTTTATGATTCATGTCACATGCTATAAAGCCATTCCCTAAATCAATCTTTAATTAGTAGAACTCATCAAGTGAGCACCACATATGAAATCTATGCTAGGGGAAGTAAAAAGCAAAGCAGACCAGCACTTAACTGGCAGTCACGATAGAGAAGCCTTATTCCTATACGAGGTACGCTAAGTAAATTAACCTGCTAATTAAGTAACACTTACGAGTAAATTATTTTCTCCAGTTAATCCTGAATTTCACTATATAAACTGTACGTAGTGTCTAACAGATATACACTTAAAGGGGTTTTCCAGGAGTACAACACTGATGACCTACCACCACCAGTGGTGCTCCAGTGAGCTGTGGCCCCCTCACAGCTTACCAAGCACAGCACCATACATTGTATAGTGTGGGTGCTTGGTACTGCAGTCCAGGCCCATTTACTTGAATGGAAACAAGCAGCAAATAGGCCCCACCGATCTGATATCGATGACCTATCCTGAGGATGGGTCATCCATAAACCCTTTAATATAAAACATCTATTACAGGAGAATAGGCAAAAGCCATACATTCAGGGCCATTACTGAGAGCCAGTGAGCAGAAAGGAGGTCAATGAAATGTACTACTAGGTGTGGAGAACACAGAAGCTGTGGACACCTCACCACATATATGATCATACAGATGTGTCCACATGAAGGGTTATCTGGTAGGTAAAAGTTATCTCCTATCCACTGGATCAGGGGATTGCTATCAGATCAGTGAGGGTCCTACCGCTGGGGACCACCACCAATCATGAGAATGGGGGCCCCATACACCCTGTTGCTCCTCTGAAAAGACCGGTGTTCCGGAGATAGCAGAGTGCTCTACATTATACCCCTTTAACTGTTCATTTATCTCAGCATAACCAGATACGTGTAACACAATATTCAATACCTAAATAATTCCAACATAATATCTGGAGATAAAGCTTGTTTACAACATGTGCCTACAGTACAGCTGTTCAGACAGAAGGTGGCGCATTGTCTTACTAGCTATGACTTGTACACTTAGTTACTAAAGGCCCTTTTAGACGGGCCGATGTGTCTCCCTGCCCGAGCGCCGATCAGCGATATCGGCGCTCGGGCAGGGAGCCTTTACACGGCCCGATGAATCGAGCGCCGGGCCGCACGAGTGATCGCTGTATCACTCGTGCAGCCGGGAAGCTCCATACTGTCAGGCACACATCGCCTGTTTACACAGGCCGATGTGCGCCCGACAGATTGGATCTTTTGTAGAAACCAAAAGATCCAATCAGCCGACGAACGAGCGTTTTGCTTGTTCGTCGGCTGATTAGGGCCACTTTTACACGGGCCGATTATCGGCACTAGCGTTCCTAGGAACGATTTTTCGGCCGATAATCGGCCCGTGTAAAAGGACCTTTAGCCTTGTATCTGATACTATTAAGTGTGACCATTGTCTGCTAAGGTGCCATATTTAATCCTATCATATGTGATACTGTCTGCTATATCATGTATCTATCATGTCTGTTGAGCTGTGTATAATCCTGTCATATATGATACTGCCTGCTGTACCATCTATCTAATCCTATCATATGTGACACTGTCTGCTACGTCATGTATCTAATCCTATCATATGTGATACTGTCAGCTGAGCTGTATATATTATCCTATCATATATGATACTGTCTGCTGTACCATCTATCTAATCCCATCATATGTGATACTGTCAGCTGAGCTGTATATATTATCCTATCATATATGATACTGTCTGCTGTACCATCTATCTAATTCTATCATGTGTGATACTGTCTGCTGTGCCATGTATCTAATTCTATCATGTGTGATACTGTCAGCTGAGCTGAATATATTATCCTATCATATGTGATACTGCCTGCTGTACCATCTATCTAATCCTATCACGTGTGATACAGTCTGCTGCACTGTGCTTCTAATCCTATCATGCATGATAAAGATTGTTGTACCATTTATCTTAGCCTATCATGTGTAATACTGTCTGCTGGGCTGTGTATCTAACCCCATCACAAGCTAAAATTCATTCAAATGCCCAAAATAAGGGCCCATATTGCGGCCCGCAAACAGTGTCCGTGTCAGTACTGATGACATGAAGCAGTACTTGAAGCACAATCAGGTTGCACAGGTAATTTTGCTCCTCCAGGATGAAACATCCTTATATGCCATTGTAAGGTTTGCTGTGTTCCCCAGCACAGTCTCAAGAACATGGAGATGATACCAGGACATGGGCCGTTATACAAGAGACAGGGGTATAGAAAGGCATCAATCCAGAATCAGGAGGGAGGAACAGGAAGAACACTGCCACAGCCGTACAAAATGACCTCAGCGGGCTAATAGTCTGCCAATGGCACCTGATTCTTTTCACAGATGAAAGCAGGTTCACACTGAGCATGTGACAGATGTGAAAGAGTCTGGAGACACAGTGATGAGTGTTATTCCATCTGCAACATCAAACATAACCAGTTTGGCAGGGGGTTAGTGATGGTCTGAGGAGGGATATGCTTGAAGGGCCACACTAACCTCATTGTGCCAGTCAGTGGTGCCCTGACTGCTGTTAGGTACCAGGATGAAATTCTCAGAGCCACTGTCAGACTTACAATGGTGCAGAGGGCTCTACCTTTCTTCTAGTGCAGGACAATGCCCGACCTCTAGTGGCCAGAAGGTGTGGGCATTTCCTGGATGATGAAGGGATTGACTGACCCTCTGAACCTCTAGGACATTTTGTATTAGTGCATCTAACATTGCCAAATAGTGCCACAGACTGCCAAGGGGCTCACTGATGAAGTGATCCAGGTCTGGGAAGTACCGCAGGACGCCATTTGCCGTCTCATCAGGAGCATTCTGAGATGTATACAGGCAGGTGGGGACCGTACACGCTACTAAGTCATGAGTTATTAGTTGTGATGAAATTCACACAAATTGGATCTGCCTGTGATCTGAATTTTTTTTTTATTTTGGTTTTCAGGGTTATTTGGAATCCAGCTCTCAGTTGGCTAATACATTTGGTTTCCACTGACCTTTAGAGATGAGTGAACGTGCTCGTAACGAGCACTGTACCACTCGGCTCCCCTGCGCTCGCATGGGCGCAGGCAGCCGCTTCCGTCGGGTGAGGAGGACGGAAACGGCTGCCTGCGCCCATGCGAGCGCAGGGGAGCCGAGCGGTACAGTGCTTGTTACGAGCACGTTCGCTCATCTCTACTGACCTTCGATATGTCATTCTGTTGTCAAAAAATTACACATTTCATAAATATTTTAATGTCATTCTTTCGTTCATCAAGATCCAATGTGTGATTTAAGTGTTCCCTTCATTTTGTTCAGCAGTGTATAAAGATCCATGGATGGGTCCAAATACAAGTGTGAAAGGCAGAGAGTTGATGCCTAAGATCCAAGTCTTCTCCTTGTTTGAGATGAAAGTTTAGAGGGACGGCCAGGTCTTGGTAGATTTGCAGTGGTCTGATACTCCTTCCATTTCAATATGATCGCTTGCACAGTGCTCCTTGGGATGTTTAAAGCTTGGGAAATCTTTTGGTATCCAAATCCAGCTTTAAACTTCTCCACAACAGTATCACGGACCTGCCTGGTGTGTTCCTTGGTCTTCATGATGCAGAACCCTGAGACTATCACAGAGCAGGTGCATTTATATGGAGACTTGATTACACACAGGTGGATTCTATTGATCTTCATCAGTCATTTAGGACAACATTGGATCATTCAGAGATCCTCAATGAACTTCTGGAGTGAGTTTTCTGAACTGAAAGTAAATGGGCCGAATAATGTTGCAAGCCCCACTTTTCAGTTTTATTATTACAAAAAAAGTTTAAATGATCCAATAAATTTCGTTCCACTTCACAATTGTGACCCACTTGTTGTTGATTCTTCACCAAAAATTTAAAATGTTATATCTTTTTGTTTGAAGCTTGAAATGTGGCAAAAGGTTGAAAAGTTCCAGGGGCCGAATACTTTTGCAAGGCACTGTAGCTAGTGGAAGCAGAGTCACCTGCCAAATACAATTCAACAAAACTGTTATGAAAAAGAAGCCCACCATGGGCAGTACCTTCAATAAATTAACATATATTGTGGGCAGAGCTGGGCACTAGGCACAACAACCTGTAGCACTGTTAGACAGGGGTCCATTGACTGTTGCAAGCTCATCTTGCTGGGATGTGATCAGAAGAATGCACAGAAAAAGCACTTGGAAGAAGTGTGGTGCAGTGAGGCAAGAACACCGGCCCAGGGTCCTTGCCTCAGAGCAGTGCCACTACCAAACTACTGTGAGGCCCTCCCCAACCTAAAACAGCTCCATGCATGTCTGACATTCCACTCCACTGGGCGAAGATTAGCGGGACTGCCAGTTTTTTGTCTCTTTAACATGTACTTCTGACATGTGACAGATATCAGTAACGGTCTGGGTCCTGAGACCCCAATGACAGCTCTAGTGAAGGAGCAGCAGTACTCTGCAGAGCACATTCCTCCTTCCACTTCTCTCAGGAAAGGTGAAGACAAGTCCTAGACTGCAATGCAAGTCTGTGGAAAACGCCATAGCACCTGATCTCCTAGATAACAGAGGTATGGATTAAATGACCTGGGAATTCATGAACCATTGGGCAAGTCTAGTTTACTGTTGCAACCGAGAGTAACTTTAGTGCACTTAATCACAATTGCCCCAATTTCTCCCCAGGGTCCCCGTACATCCAAAACCTTAATCAGTTTTTAAAGGAAATTATAGGCCACTGGTAACACAGTGTGTCAGCAGCATCACTTTACAACAAAGTTTTATAGAATATGCACTACTACTGCGCCTGAACAATAAATCTTTATGAAGTTTTACTGCAATTGGTTGTGCAACCTATGTCAGAACGCGCTGATCTGATAAAATTATCAGATCGGTAAGGGTCTGACTCCCAGCACGCTGCCAATGAACTGTTTGAAAGGGCCGTGGCTTTTGTGTGAGCGGTGCAGCTTCTTCAATGTTATCAGTTTCAGCCTGGTTCATACTTGCAAATGCTGTATTTGTAATAGCAATGGTCCAAAGTTTTTCAGGACTGTCCCATTCAAATGAAGGCCATCAATTTTAAAAGGTTAAATAGCACCCTTTAAGCACTGGTTCAAATGTGGTAATTGTGCACAAAATATGGCTTCCCGTTATTCACATAGCTGTTTGACAATCTATGTGGTTTGAGTTTCCTTCCTCACGTAATGTTCTGACATTTGGCTGACTTCTCTTTCACTGTTTACAAGATTCTTAAGATAAAATTTATAGGGAGTTATTCTACAATTTGTTAGTCGAGATGTTTATTATTTTTGCAATCATTTAAAGGGAGTCTTTCACCTGTTTTTCACCTATATAACTAACAGCACTGCCCCAGAGAAGATTGCAGACACATCCCAGACATACCTATGTGCATTGTGTGTCTGTATTACATGTCCAGGAAAAGCACTTTTATTCTGCAGGAAAACAGCTCCCAAGTGCCCGGCTGAAAGTGAAACTAAAAACAGCTTTCTCTCCTGACTCAATTTCTAACAGCTATATCTTCTCTGCCAGCTTTCCAAGAAGGTCAGAACCATTTTTCTATCTGCTACCCATCCCAAGATATGAGCAGCTAAACCAGCCCTCTCCTCTTCAGTTTGGTTTGCTTTGGGCACTTGCAGCAGCAGAGCTGGGCACTTGGGAGCGGTTTTCCTGCAGAATAAAAGTGCTCTTTCTGGACATGTAATACAGACACACAGTGCACACAGGTATGTCTGGGATGTGTCTACAATCTTCTGTGGGGCAGTGCTGTTAGTTATATAGGTGAAAAACAGGTGAAGACTCCCTTAAAAGGGACAGTCAGTGCTTGTGAATATACAAACCGCTCACAGCACTAGGTAGGGGCTGGGAAGAGCTGCATAAACAGCTTTTGCAGAGTTGATTATCGGGAGGAGAGAGTAAATGGACTTTTATTTTGCCAGGCACTGCTCCTGCAAGTGCCCTCACTGTGAAATGCCCTCTGCTCTGAGCTCTTTCACAGTTTTCTCTCTGCTCGGAGTGGCGACTGTAGTGGTCTCTTGGGTGGATGATACAGCTGTCACTCACAAGAGGGGAGGGTCTGTGAAGCAGCTCAATGTAGACAGCGATTCACAGTAAAGGTCTTCCTCCTGGACACTTGCAGGGGCAGAACCTGGCAAAATAAAAGTTATTATCAATGCTCCTGGTAACAAATCAACACTAAAGTTATGTTTGTCCTGCTCTTTCCAGTCTCTAGATGCCGATGTCAGCAGTTTTGCATGTTCGTTCTTCCAAGATGTACACTGCTACTACAGCAGTCTGGATGCTGGTTGTGATGAGGAACTAGGCATTTCAGTAAACCATAACTTTGTGAACCTAAACATACTTTTCTTATGCCCAAGAGAAGGTCAGTGGGTCTAGCAACTTTGTCATGTGTGGTAGCTGTCTCGAATATCGAACGATATTGGATGTAGTATTGGAGCATTAATAGATTAGCCATCTGATTATAATAAAAGTCTCTTCTGCTACTTGGCTTTGATTCTTTTTTTGGCCACTATGCTTATGCTAGTCTACAGTATCACTCTTCTGCCATTTTTAAGGCATTTTCTCCATTTTACGAGCAGGAACTTGACAGTACTTGTTATACTTTATTGATGAAAAAGGCTGCAGGCCATGTGGACCCTTATTTTTGCCATACTCAGTGGTTCCCATGCAACTTTTGTTGTCTTCAGCATTGTAGCTTTTCTCTTCACGTGTCATCTGCTGTTGCCTTCAAGTCCTATTATTCCTGCTAAGGGCATTTCCTCCTAGGGCAATGCAACCACGATATCCTCCTCTGACACCTTCATCTAATGATGCCTTTTCTGTTGCAGCCATTCGGCCAGCTTCTTGATGTCATTTACCACCTCCTTTTTGAAGCTTTCCGGCCATAACCCAATTCTCCTTTGGTGCTTGAATCATTTAAACTGGAGGAAAATTCATCACTGAAAGTGCTCCAGTGTCCTTGTATAGTGATGATTCAGATATGATGCTTCAACCACACAATAATACAAGAGAGTGTTTGATGAAACTGTGTCAAACACGGAAAGGTAGTCTTATCTTCTGAAGTAGCAGAAAGGACAATCTATAATCACTAGAAGCTTTCACATTTGACTTTTCAGTGCACTGATTGCTAGAATAAGGTTACACTATAATAAAAGACAGGAACGGATTAGACGTAGACCCTACAGGGAACTTTCCCGGTGGGCTGTCTGACTCCTCTTCACGGCCAGCGGTTGGGTACATAACGATTGGATGTTCTTAGAGTTAATTAATGCTAGGAGCATCAGGTAATTATGTTCCTGGCCACCAGCCACAGGCTGCTCTCCTGAATTCAACTGTTTTGCCATCTTTAGGACCGTGACATAGTTGAATACTGCAGCAGGGACAGAAGTATTTTGTGCTGCACTCTGATCTTTGGTTCTGCAGGGGCGGTATTTTGTGCTGCAGTACGGTATTGCTGGCCCCATCTTATTCTGTTGTCCCTACCTACTTCTGTTGCCCCACCTTCTTTCAACGTGGACTCACCTACAACATGTGGCCACTTTTAGCTTTTTTTTTTCTAAGGCTACTTTCACATTTGCGGCAGGCTGTTCCGGTGGGTGAACAGCCCGCCGGATCCCTGCTGCCGCAGGTGCATGTGTGGGGCCGGAACTACGCTCCGGCCCTATTCACTATAATGGGTGGCGGGCCGCGAATCTGGCCGCAGCACGGCAAACTTGCCGAGAGGTGGCCAGACCAAAATTACAACATGCCGGAACAGCCTGCCGGAATCCCCTGCCGCAAATGTGAAAGTACTCTAAGGCTACTTTAAGTTTCCAGTCAGTCTCTGATAAAGTACATTTGCATTGATGTACTAGTAATCAGAAATATGTAATATATTAGCTATCTATGGGCACAGAACCATTTATTCTATACATATTCACCTCTGCATGAAGACATACACAACACTAAAATGGTACTTGACAACACTTGAATTTGTAAAGTAATCATCCTCTCAACTTCCTGTTGATGGGCAGCAGCGCTGCTTGCCTGAGTGCTTATCAGGAAGGACATCTTGTCAAGAATGTGCTGAGCAACTACAACCCCCACTGCTTCCTGTGTTTAGCAAAGCCATTTGCCAGTTGAGGGACATAAAGTAGGTACACAATGCCACAGTGATAGATAATGCTTTGAGAAGAACTAGCACATAATGGTGTCTGTTCATCACTCAGCATCTACAAAAAGATGCAATCGGCAAGCCCTTGTTTCTGAAAGCACATTTTTAACTTCAGTGTGCTGCAGTTCTTTATGTCAGCCACTTTATTTTTAGGTGAGTGTTTTTTTTTGTGCTTTGGACTACTGACGTTTTGCAACCTATATTTTGTATGGCAATTTGTGAAGCACAGTAGGAACAGTTCATTCATGGGTAGAGCTGCTTTCTGATAAACTTTAGCGACTTAAATTACTGCTTTAGCACAATAGCAGAGCTAGATGCTTTTTATGTTCACCAACTTACATATAAACTATTTATAAGCTTAGCACGCTAAAAGCTTTACTTTTCAGCTGCGGACATCAAAAAGCCAAGAAAACAAGTTATGCCTTATCAT
Source organism: Rhinella marina (assembly GCA_900303285.1). Taxonomy (NCBI): domain Eukaryota; kingdom Metazoa; phylum Chordata; class Amphibia; order Anura; family Bufonidae; genus Rhinella; species Rhinella marina. Next base: position 370,131 of record ONZH01017215.1, read on the forward strand.
GTGGTACATTATAGTTACAGAAAGTAACCTTCAATCCCAAGGATGTATAGGGCACAGAAAAACTAAACACAATAATAACCAAAAAAAAAACAAAAACACAACAGTAAATATACACCGATCAGCAAAAATATTAAAGCATCTGACAGGTGAAGTGACTAATATTAGGCAACAAGAGAACAGTCAGTTTTTAGAAGATCATGTGTTTGAAGGAAAAATGGCCAATGGTGAAGATCTGACCAATTGTACAAGGGCTAAATTACCGTATTTTTCGCTTTATAAGACACACAAAAGTTGGGGGAAAATTGCAGTGCATCTCATAAAGCGAATACAAGTGAGCGCTTCCATTATGGAAGCGTTCACTTGTGTGTATCAGTTGCCGGGACCCTCATGAGACCTCAGATCAGCCCACCCAGCCCCATAAGGATAAAAAAAAACCCAAAACCTATCTTACCTCTCCTGCGCCGCGGCTCCGATCCAGGTCCGGCGCTCCTCTGTCTTCTCTGGGCCGGCTCTGCACTGTCCTGACCGCGTACAGCATCAGGATGTAGTGCGTGCACTATGACCTGACGCTGCACGCAGTCAGGTGACAGTGCAGCGCCGGCCTTAGAAGACAGAGGAGCGCCGGACAAGGAGCAGAGATGCGGCGCAGGAGAGGTGAGAGAGGTTTTTATTTTATTCTTATGGAGCTGGGTGGGCTGATCTGAGGTCTGATGGGGGCACAGTCGGGTAATATTGGGGCTGATGGGATGATCTGAAGTCTGATGGGGGTAGAGGGGGCTGATATTGGGGGCACAGTGGGCTGATGATGGGGGCACAGTGGGCTGATCTGAGGTCTGATAGGGGCACACTGGGCTGATCTGAGGTCTGATGGGGGCACACTGGGCTGATCGGAGATCTGATGGGGGCACACTGGGCTGATCTGAGGTCTGATGGGGGCACACTGGGCTGATCTGAGGTCTGATAGGGGCACACTGGGCTGATCTGAGGTCTGATAGGGGCACACTGGGCTGATCTGAGGTCTGATGGGGGCTCATGGAAGGCAGATGGGGTTCTGACATGGAGGGCTGATATGGGGGTCTGATGTGATGTCCTGAAATTTATGGGGGGTCTGATATGAGGTGTGATGAAAAATATTTTTTTCTTATTTTCCTACTCTAAAATCTGGGGTGCGTCTTATAAAGCGAAAAATACGGTAGATGGGCTGATAGATTTTTAAGTGTGCCTGTCTGTGCCAATCCCACAAAAGAACTACTATAGCAAATACCTCTGAAAATGTTAATGCTTGCTATGATAGAAAGGTGTCGGAATGCACAGTGCATCACAGCTTGCTGTGCATGAGGCTGCAAAGCCACAAACCGGTCAGGATGCCCATGCTGACCACCTGTCCACCACAAAATGGCACAAGAGCATGAAAACTGGACCATGGAGAAAGGTGGCATGGTCTGATCACATTTTATTTTCATCATGTAGACAGCTGTGCGTTTCTTACCTGTGCAAGACATGGCACTAGGATACTATAGGAAGAAGGCTAGCTGGTGGAGGCAGTGGGATGTTCTGAGTATTGTACTGCTGGGAAACATGAGATCCTGCCATCTATGTGTTATTACTTTGACCCTCAAAACCTACCATAGCAGACCAAGTACATCCATCCCTTCATGGCAGCAACATTCTCTAACAACACAATGACCTCTTTGAGCAGGATAATGTGCCCTACCATTCTGCAAAAATTGTTCAGGAATAGTTGGAGGAACATAACAGAGTTCAAAGTTTTGACTTGGCCTCCAAAATTCCCCAGATCTCAATTGGAATGAGCATCCTCTGGGATGTGCTGGAAATACAAGTCTGATTCGTGGAGGTCTTGTCTCACAACTTACAGAACCTCATGCTAATGTGCTGGTGCCAGATAACACAGGACATCTTCAGAGACCTTGTGAAGTGGTTTTCATTTTATGGCCGATTGGTGTAAGCACTTGAGTAGTCTCTTTGGTATCCAGGTGAAAAAGCTATTAAAGGGGTTGTCTGAGCTTTTTCTATTGATAACCTATCCTCAGGATAGGTCATCAATATCAGATCGGTGGAGGTCTGACACCCCCGGCAATGAGCTGTATGGGGAGACGGCGTGGGCAGTGTGCACGTGCCATTTCCCGTCTCTCCTCCTGTCTGGTGCTGTATGTCTATGGAACAGCAGCAGCGGACAGCAAGAGAGAAGGGAAACGGCACATGTGCACTATGTGCACCGCTGTCTCCCCATACAGCTGATTGGCTGGGGTGGCGAGTGTCGAAGCAGGTGAGGATAGGTCATCAATAGAAAAAGCTCGGACAATCCCTTGAAGCCATTTAGTCATATCTTTTGCTTACTTTTATATTCTACAAACAATGAAAACGGGACATCAGAGATCCTGTAGGGTTATCAGTGAGCTCTTCCAGACTTCTACATGGTAAATCTTTCGACTTATTACATTTTTTCAGGACCTACCCAACTATCAAAGATGGGGCAGAGGGACCTTTTGTGAACCTCAGCTGCAGCTATGTTTACATACCCAGGAATCTGGCAAATCTTTTTAATAACAATAATGGTTTATATTGCTGTATAAAAATATCTTAAACCAGTTAGTTTAATCTGAGATCTATTTTATATGTTACATATTTAATAAATAGCAAGTTACAGGCACTCCCATAATTGAGAAGCTGATTTACATAAAGGGGTTTTTCTGGAGTTCAGTGTTGATCATCCACTCTCAGGATAGGCAATCTATATCAGATCGTTTGGGGGTTCGACTCCCGGCCCCCTAATCAGTTGCTTAAAGAGGCTGAAGTACTCTAGTGAGCACAGCGGCCTCTTCCTAGGCCAGTGATGTCATGTTCATTGGACATATGACCTAGACACAGCTCTGTCCCATGCATGTGAATGGATCTGAGCTGCAATACCAAGCACACAATGTGCACTGTGCTTGTGACTACTGCAACCTCCTTCAAACAGCCGATCGATGAAGGTGCCAGAAGTCGGATCCCTACCTATCAGGTAGGTCGATAGGTCACCAGTTTCCCAGAAAACCCCTTTAATCCCAAGGAAATCAAAAGATATCTTTTTGAGCTACACGTGGGAACATGGAGGTCACTGCATGGGGGTCATCACAAGGCAGGCTACCCCTGGTGTGGTACCCTGGTGTGGTTTACAAAATAGATTTCTCAGTTAAAAATATTACAGTATCAGAACGATAATGATTTTAAACATTTAATAGATGTGCTCTTTGCCATAGGAAGCTGCACACTCATTTTCAGAGACAGAATGCATACCTCTTCTAAGCGTCGCCTTTGTTCTTTTTGCTCTTCAATGCGTTTTTGCCTCTCCGCCAGAAGCTGTCTTTTGTGTTCCTCATTCTCACGTTGCTGCTGTTCCAGTTGCTGACGTCTAAGGGCTTCTGAACGTTCCTTGTTAGCCAACTGCAGCCTCAAAAAATCCCGTCTTAGGGTGGACTCCCCAGGTAGATTTAAAATTGAGCTGAACAAATGAAACAAGCCATTAACAAAAAAGAAGAAAAGACTAAAAAAAAAAAATGTATTTTGGGGAAGAAGTATTTTAACGTGTAAAATTCAAGAAAATCACACAAAACAGATATTCTATAGTAGAGAACAGACAGAAGGAATATGACTGCAGGTCTGACTACAGCAGGGTTTTGATTTTAGTCTGTTACTATGGAGACACATAAATCTGCATAGGCCATTTAGACACAAAATGGTAGGCAATTTTTAATCAACCAATGGTTGTAAATGTGGACATATCCTTTAAAAAGTGTACCTACAATTATATAGGAAACCCATTACTGTGTACAATAATACATTTTTCTAATTAACTGGTATGCAAGCATCCACTTCAATATGTTCCCTGATGTGGGCTTCTCATAGCTGTGTATCTGAAGACAGGACAGCATGCTAATATTTCTCCTAGGCTCCCATGGGTGCCAGCGCCATGTTTTTTTATTTTCTTGTATTCTCTTTATTACATATAAAATGTGCCGTAACGGTTTATCAATCCTCTATACTTCGTCAGTATCACACGTCGCAAAAACACCTGTACAAGCGTCATAGTTGCAGCAATGTTTACCAGTACTACAAGCGGAGTGGTGGCCTGGTATGTGATAACTATATCTATCGCTGTGTGAGCCTGCCTTTGGGGGCATGGGGATCCCAGCTGCTGACCTATCATCTCTTGTGCTTTGCATTAGGCAGAGGGGACGCGCAGGGATTGGTGACAACTAATGGCAGGAGCTCATTTTTCACAATGTGTAAGGGCTGCATGTACCCGATGTAGGGTCATTGGTCCTCCTGCCTGCTCTGATGTCTATGCATACATGGGCACAGCTTCTGTATAGGACACTGACCATCTTCATGTAAAATCTCACTAAGGCAGAGCAGATGTCACGAGAAGGCGAAAGTGAAACTAAAAACTGTTTTCTCTCCTGACTTGATTTCTAACAGCTATATCTTCTGATATACTAGATATAATGTTGTGATTTTGGTATCATTTGAAAGCTTTGAATGCCATCTTTCATTTTTCTATCTGCTACCAATCACAAGATATGAGTAGCTAAAGCAGCCCTCCCCTCTTCAGTCTGGTTTGCTTTGGGCACTTGCAGTAGCAGAGCTGGGCACTTGGGAGCTGTTTTCCAGCAGAATTAGGGCCCTTTCACGCGTGAAAACCCGGACTGTGCTCCTTCTGAGGGCAGAAGCGCACAGCGTCATTGGTTGCTATGACGCCCTGCGCTTCCTGAGGCCGCTGCTGTACAGTGATACACTGTACACGCTCGTATACAGTGTATCGCTGTACAGCAGAGGCCTTAGGAAGCGCACGGCGTCATAGCAACCAATGAAGCCGTGCGCTCCCGTCCTCAGAAGGAGCACAGTCCGGGTTTTCACAGACCGCCCCGGACTGTGCTCCACGGTCGTGTGAAAGGGCCCTAAAAGTGCTTTTCCTGGACAAGGAATAAAGGCACAAAGTGCACACAGGTATGTCTGGGATGTGTCAGCAATCTTCTGTGGGGCAGTGCTCTTAGTTATATTGGTGAAAAACAGGTGAAAGACTCCCTGTAAATTAAACAAAAAAATAAGCAAACTCATTTACAAGTTTGTAGTGTTCTTCTTTTTTTTTAATTTTTGGATGCCAATTCCACACCGATGCTCTTGGAAGGCAATGTATTACTGCAACTACAGCTGTTTTCTAGCACTGAACATGCCATTCAGTGCTTTGTACTTTCCCTGACACAAAAAGCAGCTTTACTAAACATTCATTTTAGAAACACAGTGGTGGAGAATGGCAGGTGAGACAAAGTGAGGTTCAGTTCCTCAACAGGTGTGCTCCATGCTGGGCAATAGTTTCTGTAAAGCTGTAGATTGTCACCACAGAGGAGATAGGGACTATTCTCTCTTTCTCCCACAGTTCAGTGGAACAATATGTACTTACAGGTAGGGAACGTGGCATTATAGACTAGAAAAATGGAAACCATCCTGAATTGTGTAACGTTAGCGATTTAACAAAGACTTCAAATGTTATTTCACTTCTTTGTCAAAACTGGTGCAAAGGAAGCCAGGGCTTAGATGCCCATAGCAACCAATCAGATAAACTAAGTCAGTTTTTGTTTGCACCAGTTTTGATAAATCTTCCCCTTTGTTCAAAGATCTCAAAGTGGTAAAGAGGCTACCATAAAACTAATGGGGTCATTTATCAAGCTGGTGTAAAGTAGAACTGGCTTAGTTGTTCATAGCAACCAATCAGATTCCACCTTTCATTTTTCACAGCTCCTTTGGAAAATGAAAGATTGAATCTGATTGGTTGCTATGGGCTGCTAAGCCAGTTCTACTTTACACCAGTTTGAGAAATGACTCCTTAAAACTTTAGAGCAATGTATGCTGCAATTAGAGACAATGGTGGAAGTCTGACAGGGAACAGACAGCCTCTCTCCCTACTATAACTTCCAGAACACAAATTACAATAGACTACCCTGAAATAAATGTATTAGATATACCAAATATCCATCAATGTCTGCAGTTATTAGCCGTTTTAACATTTCAAATGGAATTACTTTGAGCAGATAAGAATTTTTAAAGACCAAATTACCTTGGTTCCCCTGAATCATTATCTTCCTCCTCTTCTTCACTTCCACTGTATTCATATTCTGTTTCATCTGCAAAGATGAAGTCTCCTGTTAACCATCATATCTAATATATAAATCTGAGTGTATGTATGTGTGTATGTCTGCTAAAGGAATCCGCACCATCGCAGCTACAATCATGAAATTTGGCACACAGGTACATCAGGTGTCCGGGAAGGTTTTAGAACGGGTCTCAGCTCTCCAGGACATACCGTTCCTGAGATATTCCCAAAAAATGCATTAGCCAATAGAAGCTTGTTCACATGACCCTTATCACCCAATAGAAGCTAGCAGGCAGTTAGTCTCCACACACACACACACAGTTTCACACCAGGTTTCCATAAGAACCCAGCCATTTCTCTTCACTGCTTTAAAGGGGCAGAGCGCTGTGGATGACACTGTTAAAGGGGTATTCCAGTTACCAGAAATATATAACTTATGTTTTAGACTAATTCATCATCAATCATTACCTAATATAATGTAAATTTCACATATTTACCGTTCATTAGTAATAAAAGATGTTTTATTTCACTGCTTCCCACTGTGTTTCCTCATAAATTACCATGGCATCGACCTGTAAGTCAGGTCACCCTCAAAAGGAGGACTTAAAAGACCCACCCCCAGGCCCCCATAAGCGACGCCCCTGAATTGGTCAGGCCACACCCCTTTCCACTCCACAGCCGATGGGGATTGAAAAATGAAGGTAAAAATCAACTTCTGTCAGCTGCAGGGGAGGGAGGGTGACTTTCTCCCTGCAGCTCATGTTCAGACTGCACATTGCTGCTGTCAACCTGTCCTCCGTCCGGCGCAGTGCCTGGAGGGATGCAGGGATGTCCACTCTTTCAGTAGCTCATGCTCAGACAGCTTCTCCTCTGTGTCTACACAGAGCCAGGGGTCGTGGCCCCATGTTTAGGAATGTGGTTTCATGGGGCCGGGGGAATGGCTTCACGTTTGGGGGCATGGCCGGTGAGGTCCGGCTTTCTGAGGTGAAGACAGTGGCCACCCTAGCTGCTGTGGATATCACAGTTAAAGAGGAGGGTGCTGTGGATGTTACTGTTAAGGAGCAGGCTGCTGTAGAGGTCACTCTTGATATCTTTTAACGACACACACACACACAAACATTAAATTAAATAGATGACATATACCCGGCCGAAGCCGCGTGCTTTTGCTAGTTATAGAATAGTAGCATTCACTAAACATTTAGTAAGAACTGCTATAGAGGAAATGTAATATAAAAAACATACAAGTAAAAAGCATAAAATCTATGATGACTTTGGTTAAGCTAGGCGAACTATTTCATAGTGACAAAGGTTTTTATTGGTGGGGTCCTAGTTAATTCATCATAAATGAGAAAGAAGCTCATTCACAAGTCATAAATCTGACCAATTCCCTCACCTTTTTCTCCTCTTTTTTTCTTTGTTCTATCAATGTGATCCTTGAGCTGAATTCGAACTTGTCTCTCATTTGGTTGGTCTCTTATGAATGGATGCTTCATAAGCTGCTCTGTTGTAGGTCTTTGGCTATGGTTCTTTACAAGACAGCTCTCAATAAAGGACTGAAATTTTTTAGACCTGGAAACAAAGAGAAAAAAATTGAACCTAATACAAAATAAACATTGATTTCAACAAACAATATTCACGACAAAAGATATGAAATTGCAATACTTTACGCTCTCCAAACATGCTACTCAGATACACAGAGTAAGGAGACACTGGTTCTTGGAAAAAGAACCCGGTTATTGCTCTATGTTGATCAGCACAAAAAATAGCTACTGCAAAAAGAAGCAAGGTAAGATAAATGACATGCCTCAAAGGAAAGCGATGGTGTAACCATTTTACTAGCTAAGCACAAAGGGGTTTGCAGAAATACATGGCGAAAGTGCAATTCCCTGGTCAGTGATATAGCTGCTCAGTTATGAACTAAAACCTTGCAAAACAAGAATATAAAAGTGGCTAAAACCACTATTTGAGAAAGGTCTAAAGAGAGATCTAATCACCAGAGATTATTCTTGGGAACAACCAGGCTTACAACTGCAATTTGTTTTTGTTGAGTTCTTTATTAACTTGATCATTTTAAGGGAACTTGTAAAATTGATTTAACTGTTATATTGCAACAGTTCACATTCAATAACTTATGTAAGACAAAAAAAAAGAGAAAGTAAAACAAAAGCATTCAGACTACCAATAAGTCACCTCTTTAAACCAAACGGAGGTTTTCTAGACATACTGCCCTACACAGTATTTTTTTGTACTTTTTCTTTTAGTCATATACTGTAACTTACTACACTGCAACAGTAGGGAGACACTGTGGCTTTTTTCTAAAATAAGGTTTCAACTTAGAAGGTGCATACACGACGGTTTCTCCAATTCAAAGATAACCCTGGCTGACAAAATGGCCTCTTAGTTTTTCAATTACCATGGGTTTAGGTTATCAAGTATTAATTGGACAATTATGTAGTTTCAATGGTGAAGAAGCTTAATTTATTTCTGTTAATGTCTGGATATTACCTACACTTTATGAGTAATATCATATGGCACCTTTTAACCAATTTTTGATGACTTGATGACTGGCTTCTATTATTTTATGCACTTATACAGCGCTGCTACATTCCAAAGTGCTTTACAGACATTATCATCATGCTGTCCCCAGTGGGGCTCACAATCTTCCCTATCAGTATCTTTTTGGAGTGTGGAGGAAACACACACACACACACAGGGAGAACATATAAACTCCATTCAGATGTTGCCCTTGATTAGATTCGAACCTAGGACCCCAGCGCTGAAATGCACCAGTGCTAACCACTGAGCCACTATAAGTAAATGTTGGGAATTGATGAGATGAACATTTTATCTGATCAGTCTCACTTTGCACTCAGAAGAGGTCTCCAAACACTAGAATATGCCTCTAAAAGTAATATCTATTTACTTCTCTTGACCATGCAATACTCCTGAGCATTTGTCAGGCTACTTTCACACTTGCGTTTGCAGGATCCGTTTGTGAGATCCATCCAGGCTCGGATCCGTCATGATAATAAAACCGTCTGCATCCGTTCTGAACGGATCCGTTTGTATTATCTTTTACATACCCAAGACGTCAACATAGCCAAGACAAGTCAATGGGGGAAGGATCCGTTTTCTGTTGTGTCTGACAAAACGGATCCGTCCTCATTCACTTACATTGTGAGTCATGACAGATCCGTTTGGATCAGTTTCCGTCAAGCTGCAGCCAGCGTTTTAGTGTCCACCTCCAAAACGGAATGGAGACTGAACTGAAGCAAAACTGATGCATTCTGAACAGATCCTTTTCCATTCAGAATCCATTAGGGAAAAACTGATCAGTTTAGGACCGTTTATGAGAGCCTGTGACGGATCTCACAAAAGGATCCTGCAACGCAAGTGTGAAAGTAGCCTTACTTATTTGATAAATCCTCGGATAGCTGCAGATTAACAGGGTCATCTAAACCAGGAGAAGAGATGCAGCAATAATTTGGTCATGGCCATATTATAAAGAGTTGCAGCATGGCCTACCAATTAAGTAAATAAAAAGTTAGTGAATATGTCTATTAAAATATCATGAAACTCATTCAGACCATGAAAAAATAAGTGCTAGATCCTTATAGTGACATTGAAACCTTAGTCAACGTTTGATGCACAAAAGACTATAATCAAGGTGTCTAATCTTTAAAAATGGTGACACCAATGATCTGCGAGCAACATGCGGCATTAACATTTGTCTTTCCCGAATAGAGATTACCATATTAATGATAGATTCTGCTACTCATTTTTGAGCGTGATGAGGTAGAAGTACATTGACTTTCTATTACAGTGTGCCAGGGTCTGAGTGATGCCTGGACTGCATTGTTAACATCATCATCCGCTGTGCCAGGGGCTAATTGCATCAATACCTGAGATCACAAGCGGTTTGTACCCTGTCACTCTTTCCAGATTTCATTCTATTTCCCTAATATGACTTGCTGGCCTTTTGTCTCTGCTTATGTTTGGAGGATGTGTGAAGTTTAATAAGCAGCACACAACAAATCTGCAGGCGTCCTGTCTGTTCACAGACGGGGACACTGACTATACGGCAGACAGGTAGAAATGGCTCCAGAATTCAGAACAGTTAAAAGTAATGAATTCTGATTGAAGTCATCTACTAATGATGCAGTTTCTATTATCGTGCTATGACACGTAACCGTACATGGACTGCCGCTAATGACCAGGCCGCCCAAGTACTTGCAACTTGTAACCATGCCACATTCATGTGCAGCTCAGCAATTAGTGTGCGGTTACCGCAACTTGGCTGCAAATGCATGTTAGCCCCCTTACAGATTTAAAAAAATAAAATAAAAAAAAATTAATAATATCAGCAATTAAGTAATTGGATACATAACAATAATCAAATTTAAAATGGGCCAAAATGAACTGGAATCTGTAAAAACAGCCAGTAAGCATAGTTACAGGGGTTCTTCGGGATTTTACTACTAATGACCTATCCTCTGGATGGGTCATCAGTATCTGAGACACCCGGGACCCCCGCCGATCAGCTGTTTGAGAAGGCACCGGCGCTCACGGGAGCCTGCCTTCTCTTAGCTTTTCCTAGGCCAGTGATGTCACATTCATCGGTCATGTGGCCTAGGAGTGGCTCAGACCCATTCAAGTCAATGGGGTGGAGCATGATACCAAGCACAGCCACTATACAATGTACGGCGCTGTGCTTGGTGAACTGAGAGAAGGCAGCGGCGCTCACAGGAGCACTGGTACCTTCTGAAACAGCTGATCTGCGGGGGTCCCGAGTGTCGGACGCCCAACGATCAGATACCGATGACCTATCCTGAGGATGGCCTGTTTAAAGGGATGAGCATTGACTTATATAGCTACCTTACATCTGGTGGCAAGAGAGCTCAGCATTAAACAGGGACCCTCTATATTAAATTAGAATGTCCTGGATTCAGGATGGCTAACTTTTTTCACCGTATAGTAGGTTGCAATAGCTTTCACTATGTTTTATAGAAAGTACTTAAAGGGGTTGTACAAGAATGAGGGGAGGGGGGGGTTATTCTGTCTGTCCCATACTTACTTGTTACCACAGGCAAGCTCCCGAATCACTCTATTGCGGGTCTGCAGTGCTCCTCTGGGCTCCAGCAATGTCAAAATCCGGGTTGACATGGCCACAGCTGTCAGACACCACTGCTGCCTGATTGGCTGTGGCGATATTGAGCCGGATGTTAACTTCACTGGGGCCCAGAGGAGTGTTGCAGGTAGGAAAGAGAAGGAGCGGGGAGCTGGCACCAGGAAGCAGGTAAGATTCCCTTTACAGGTCCCACAGAGACATGGGGGGGGGGGGTTGCAAAAAACCTCCCCATTCTTACACAACCCATTTAAATCTGTTATACAGAATAACAGATTTTGGGCAAGAACAAAAATATTTCTACAAAAACACATGATTATGTAATTCAGTGACGCAACCTGTGAAACCACAGGAAATTTATAACAACCAGAATGATTTCTTTTTCCACAGGAAGACACAATTCATACATATATCGAGGACAGAAGAATTTCTTGCAGCTCCATATACACGTATACAAGTGCAGCATTTACAGAGTAAATCCCATTCCTTTATAAAATGACAGTATGTGGAATGGCTCTCTAATGCAAGCAGTAACTTCTCAAGTGATGACATTTTGCTGTTATTTTGCTATTCTCAATGCCATTTTGTTGATCTATGCAGGATCACGCCATGTGTTCATTTTTTTCTCCCTGAGCCACATGCACACCAGGTGCTGTTCCCAGTGGAAATGGGAACTTTCTGTTCAGATCACTGAGCTGGCATCTTTCCTTCGTGATGAAAAAGCAGAAAGTTGCATGCTCAAGTCAAGCAGAGAATGAGAAAAGACAAAAAACATGAACGGCAGATGATAGCTGGAAAGAGAAAGGACTAAAGAACAAAAAAGAGACACCAAACAGATAAGTGAAAGAAAAGCAGAGTAACATTGGAAAGAAAAAGTATAACTCCTTACTCAGGTGGTCCTATTGTACCCATATGTAACCGTCTATATAGCACATTTACATCTGATACCTGTAGGGATGTAGAGTCGGTTAAAGGAGACCTCTCTACCTCTGCTACCACCTCATGGGGCTCTACAATAGCTCTACAAGCTGTCCTATCCTTATGTTGCCCAATAGTAAATAATGCAGAAAGTGATCTTTTCACTGTTTACACCTTGTATTATAACTACCTGGAAGTAGTCATCTTGGTGAAACCATTGCCCTAAATAGTCACCTGCTGTAATCCCACCCAATAAGGCGTGACTTACTGTAAGTTCTAAAGTGGGTCCAATAGTCTGCAGAATCACTGCCGAAATCTTGTGCATGCAGTTTTCTCCCTGCTCCTCTGTGTTTTTTCATTCGTAGGGTCAGTATGATTACAACGATACCACATATGTATAGGTTTTATATGTCTAAATACTGTAAAAATAAATATAACATTTTTTTCTTTTACATCATCATATTATGACCCCACTAACTTTTCTATAGGAGTTTGCCCATTTTTTGCAGGAGTTTTTATTGAAACCATTTTGGAGCGTGTGACTTTTTGACCACATTTCATTAAATGTATTTGGGGTCATTTATTAAACTGGTGTAAAGCAGACCTGGCCTAGTTGCCTATAACAACCAATCAGATTCAACCTTCCATTTCCCAAAGGAGCTGTTAAGAATGAATGGAGGAATCTGATTGGTTGCTATGGGCAACTAAGGCAGTTCTACTTTACACCAGCTTGATAAATGACCCCAATAGTGTTTGTATGCTTCTGCATTGCAGCCATGGTAGTGAGCACCTCCACTTTATTTCATATTGTTTTTCATATCTGTTTTGGGTGCTGGTCTAACTTTGTCTTTTCACATTATATATTTGGGGGGAGTTGCTACCTTCATTTGGACCTTGCACTCCTCACCCATCTGTCCAGGGCTTTTAATCAGAGTATAACTGGATTCTACATTGCCCTGCATTTTGCAGGCTTAGGCTCAGGGGAGGCAAGTCTGATAGTGTAGGTCTCGTTGGAAGACACCTTGTCACTGGTCGACGGGCCGACATAATTTTCATCAATGACGTGTGCAAATAACTTCTAATTATCATATAGTAGACATAGCAGTAATGCAATCAGATTCATCCATGTTTCCAGTCTTTGCACACATGGAGCAGCAGTGCTTTTGAATGTCAGCCATGGTAGTGTGCACCAGTACTTTATTTTATATTGTATGGAGGTGCTGGTCTAACCTTGCTTTTTTGCTTTGAAAATGGGTACAAAGTGCTCTTCTTAGGCCTGTTTCACACTACTGTTACTCGTTCCAGTAGGCTCTTCTGGCAGCCTGCCGGATATATAACTAAACTGCACAGCTACACACGGTAGTTACGCAGCGGCCTATTTGCTGTGCTGCAGCCGGATCTCCGCCAGTCCCCGTAATAGTGAATGGGGCTGGCCAGGCTTCAGGCATCGCACGGCTGTACACAGTAGTTACGGATCTGGCAGCTGTATCGGCAGGGGAACAGAGTAACTCCAGTGTTAAAGAAGCCTAAAGTCCACATTCAGAAAGAAATGTTATTACACAAAACTATGAAAACTAGAAAGCAATTGCCGTAGCGTTACTACAGTCATACAGGGAAAACCAAGAATTCAGACAATATTCTACTCCAAAATTAGTAAAAATGTGTGTGGTCGCTTAATTAGCACACCCACGTATGATTTGTATGGGGGGAATTTGAAATGGTTAGATAGACAAACTGATAGTAAGGGTAGTTTTATCAATGTTAGTCACAAGAAATAATGTTACTGATACTCTGTTGTGTCAATTATAGTAAACAGGTGATAGAAACAAATAAAAATATAGAAAAATATAAAAATATAAAAATATGTAAAAACAAAAAGAATAGTCCTTTTGATCTCGCAAATAAAATATCAAATATCAAGAGATGACAGATATACAGCGGGCTTGTGAATAGTTGAAGTCCAAAACAATGTCATATACACAATATGTCTATCCAGAAGGCCTCTGAAAAAGCACTGCCCATAGATAATGTTGTATATCGTCTGTCAGGTGACAGTATATAAACGCCCGCGCTCATCTACTTCATTGCCAAAGGTTTCAGCGTCCACGTGGGACGCCACGTGGAACGCTGATTCAGGCGCGCGATACCGGCACGAACTACGGACCTAGCCGGCAATAGAAGACTTCACCCAGCCAGCGGACCTCACTCGATCAGCGCCCCCCCACTCATGGATACTAGGATGGTAAAGTACTACCTCTAACTTACTATTTCCAGTACCATTGCTGAAAAAGGAGTTATACTGATTATATATATAATACCCCGTGGAACTAACTGAGTTCTACGTTTATATACTGTCACCTGACAGACGATATACAACATTATCTATGGGCAGTGTTTTTTCAGAGGCCTTCTGGATAGACATATTGTGTATATGACATTGTTTTGGACTTCAACTATTCACAAGCCCGCTGTATATCTGTCATCTCTTGATATTTGATATTTTATTTGCGAGATCAAAAGGACTATTCTTTTTGTTTTTACATATTTTTCTATTTTTCTATATTTTTATTTGTTTCTATCACCTGTTTACTATAATTGACACAACAGAGTATCAGTAACATTATTTCTTGTGACTAACATTGATAAAACTACCCTTACTATCAGTTTGTCTATCTAACCATTTCAAATTCCCCCATACAAATCATACGTGGGTGTGCTAATTAAGCGACCACACACATTTTTACTAATTTTGTTTATAGACGGTGCGGGTGTACCGTCAATTAAGCACCCCTTTATCCACTAGTGTGGTTGGTGAGCCGCTATATCTCTCTAATATTCTACTCCACATCTAAAGCACTCAGCTTTTTTTTTAAATTTTCTACAGCACAACCTTCCTTTTCATTTGAACGCCGGGGAAAAAAACAACAGCTGTAAGGAGTAAGTTCAGCGCTACCATGCCCTGGATTTCTTAAGATTTTGTCTAAGCAATGTGAGAAGCCCATCCCCAGTCTGAGCGCTATTCAAGTTGATGCATTCCTAATCCTTCAAGATAAACCATGCCTTTCTAGAATGACAAATTGTTTCCACTGAGAAATTACGTTATGCTATATGCAGAGACACTGCCAAATCAAGTTTCAACTAGTAGGAGCCTGAAGACCGAGCATGCATAGCAAACAGCGACAAAACAGTAACAGTAAGACGGGAGAAAAATGCATGTACATAGGTGTTTACTGTATACGAAGCAGTACGTCTCTCATATATTCTATGCATGTACGGACAGAGTGCCAACACAGAGCTTATTCAGGAAAATCACTCTCAACTATGACTCACCATTTCTTCGATTTCAATCTGGGAGCTGGATTCCGAGGGATTAGAAAAAGGGCTCTCATGGGATGCATATCACAGAGCGCTAAAGGTTAAGAAAGAATATGTTAGAGACGACAAACTGACAGCAAAAAAACATTTTGCACTACACGTACGTGTGAAATGAAATTTGTAGGCAATTGGCTTATAGTGGCAGAAAAATGTACCTGCTATTAACACCTTAGGGCTTTAGGAGCCTTTACACTAATCCACTGAAATGGAGGTCTTAATACTAGGCATGGCAGCAATCACACCTTACGCTCTGGCTGGGCTATGAACTGACGACTATAAAAATATCTTTTTAACACAATTTCGAAAAAAAATAATCTAAAAAGACAAATGCACAGTCCCTAAATTATGCTGATGTGAAGTACGGGCAGTTCTGTATAGAAACGGACTAAAGAATAACATCATATAATGTGAAAGCCGTATTAGATACTGTTTCATTACACCATAAAGGGGCACTCCCATCTTAGATAGTTATGGCATAGCCAAATGACCCACAACTATTTCCAGATTGGGTTTCATCGACCCCAGTCCCAACTGGTCATGTGGCAAGTGAATTGAAAAGTGGCCTACATTGTGCATGTGTCTCTCCATTCACTTCTATGCTTGGTCTGCAGAAGAGAATGTGTAGCTACCCTTCCAACCATCCATTCTCTACCTGCCTCTGGTGGTCAGTGGTGGCATCTAATGGATATTTATGACATATGCTTGGAAATATCCTTTTAATGTACAAGTGATATAAAAAAAAAGTCTTCATACCATTAGTGAAATTTCAAAAATTTAGCTAGAGAAAATGGTCTGAAATGCATTTTTCTACTATTCGATACTCTTACTTTTTGAGCGATGCGCCGCAGTAACATACATAATGAATCCACAAGTTTCAAGCACATTTTTTGCTCGTATCGCTGTGATTTGCAACAGAACTCGCCATATGCATTGCATTTGCAAAATTTGTGCTGCAGATATTTTTCCCCGCCTTTTTTCTAGTGTACAATCTGGTACTTTTAGGTGCATCGATGGTGACAGACATCTATAAGCACCATCCTCTTGCACAGGTGAAAGACTATATAATGTAAACTCAATAGAAAAGAAAGAAGGCAAGCACTGGTGTCGAACAGGAGAACACAATAGAGATTAACACAACTAGCAATAAGATAAACTGAGCGATGATAATACTCGGCTCCTCAGTCTACGTCTAGGTGAGCTCCCTATGGGCAGGATTAGTCTAATACCATCAGCATGCTAAAGAGGCCATAATTCCCCAACCATTCAATAGAAATAAGCTATGTGTTGCCTTCATAACTTCTTCAGTAATAAAGGTTTACAGAAGTAATATGATTTTGACAACAAATTATTGGAAAGCGCAAAACACAAGAATTTGCATTTATTGCTCTTAGTAAAACTCAGTGTATGTTAAAGGGAAACTGTCAACATGAAACTGCAGTGTAACCCTGTATATTATAGAGCAGGAAGAGCTGAGCAGACTGATATATATATATATATATATATATATATATTTACTGGAAAAGATAATTTTAATGTATTCATCTAAGCTTCTGCTTTTTCTAGGTTTAGGAGTCACGTGAGCAGTTGTATCGGTGATTGACAGCTAACTCTGTATGACTCAGAATTGAGAAAAGGCTGTCAATCAGTGAATAGGACCGCCCACCTGACTCCTACACCTAGAGAGGTTTAAATGAATAAATTAAAAGTTTTATTGAATCTTTTCCAAAAAAATTATATCAATCTGCTCAGCTCCTCCTGCTCTATACCATGCTGCCTGCAGATTGCTCTGCATTTTGATGGAGACGTTATGTTTAATTATATGTAATTGGTTTAAAAAAAAACACAAAAAAAAAAAAAAAAAAAAAAAAGACTTTTCATTCTACACCCAATCCCCTTATTCTGATGTGACCCTTTGAGGCAGGAAAGGGGGTACCTGTCAAACTCAATATATGGCAATATATGCCACTCTACGTCCATGCAAATGCAGTGTGAATAGACCTTTACTGTGGTATAGGTTTAATGTTTATAAATTGCTATTAGAGGAGTTGTCTGAGATTTTCATATTGATGGCCTATTCTCAACATAGGTTATCAATATCTGAAAGGTAGGTATCCGACTCACAGTACCCCAGCCGATCAGCTGTTTGAAGAGGAAGCAGCACTCTCGTGAGCACCCTGGCCTCTTGTTCATCTTGCTCATTCATCAGTTATATGGCTTAAGCGTAGCTCAGTCCCTTTCAAATGAATGGGCCGGGGCTGCAATACCGAGCACAGCGACTATACAATGTATGGCGTTGTGCTTAAAGGGGTTATCCAATCCTGTAAAGAGCCCCCCCCATATGCATGGCCCCCCACACTGAATATACTTACCTGGCGCCACTCCTGGTCCCCGCACCACCGCTGAAGCTTCTTCCTGTGCACAGATGAAGACATTCGGCGTCGGGGGAGAGCAGCCAATGGCAGGCGGGGACGGAGACGAGCCTCCCTAGCACCACCCACGATGTTAGGAAGACATGTCCTCATCACCCCCTGCCATTAGCTGCTCCGACACCAGATGTTTTTTTTTATCTGTGCACGGGGAGAAGCAGCAGCGGTGCGGGGAACCAGGTAAGTATATTCAGTGTGGGGGGGCCAGCATATCGGGGGGCTTTTTATAGGACTGGAGAACCCATTTAAAAAACTGATGGCAGCACTCACTGAAGCACCGTGGCCGCTTCAAACAGCTGATCAGCAGGGGGTGCCAGGAGTTGGATCCCCACCGATCAGATTTTGATAACCCGTCAGACAATCCCTTTAGCTGCACATATAGTTATTGTATATGATCCTCGTGATGAGTAAAACTATAGCTCTGAATTACTTACGAGGAGCTCCTTCTGCCATCTCTATGGCTGTTATTCCTAAGGACCACAAATCGCTCTGGAACACAAAAAAATGACTTTTCAGCAGAAAACATTTTGAAGCAATACATAACTTATAAATGATTTGCATCTTTTTATATGAAAATATATATTCTCATCAATATTCTGTTTTCTGGACAGAAGTGTTATTCGGGAGGAAGAATAATGGACAAGTAACGGCTCTGTCAGTCTATATTGATGGAAAATGCTTCTCCAATAGTGATGGGCTGCGGCTTTCAACCCTGATGAACAACGACAATGAACAAGATGAATTGTTTGTCACTTGCTGCCTCGGCTGTTGCTCCTTTTCTAGTTTTTATTATTTTTCTTTCCCAGCAAAATGAAATGAAGCATGAAGTGGGACAGCTGTGTATGACTGCAGCACTTATTCACACTAAATTTGGCTGGAAAAAAACTTTTACTGGGCAAAGAATATGATCTGCATTGATATGAACCTCTGAAATACTGGCACAGGAATACTGTAACATTGTTCCAATGTGGTAGAGGCTCAGCTTTTAGTAGCCTTAAAGGCAATGTACACCTTTGGGGACAATTCTTTTATTGCATTCTACTCATTTTAAGCTAAAAATAGGTGTTTTTTTTTCTAAATTGGTGTTTATTAAAAAAAATATGGAGCCCTTTTTTCTGTACAGAGCTGACATGCTCTAGTAGCACCCATTGGATTTTCTGTCTTTTCCGTCAGACCAGGAGCAGACAGAGTCCTTATCTCTGCTCTCTGACATCATATCCACTCATTATAGCTCAGTTCTTATCTTACCGATAAGAATGTGGCTTAAATAAGTGTTTATGACCTCTTAGCAGTTTAGAGATTAGGTTTATTAGATGACCGGCACAAAGTGAAAGTGAAAGTATCAGTCCCACAGCTAGAAAACCAGTTAACCCTTTTTGACAGAACAGCTCAATATTTTTAATAAAGGCCAATTTAAAAAATAATTTTTAGCCAAAAATTAGTAACATGTAATCATTAAAAAAAATGCCTCCGAAGGTGTACATAACCTTTAAAGGGGTTGTCCAAGTTATTTTTTTGTTCTTTGTATGTTTCTAACTAGTCAAATATAACAGCTGTTAAATGCACTTTGTGTTGCCGAAGCTGCTCCTTTATCAGATTTCACCGATCACATGACCTGTGATGTCAGCTTGCTTCCATGCTAATCTTGTATTCGTGCACCAAGCAGATAACAGACTGTACGCGAGACGTCACTGTGCTGGCCACGTCCCCCTGCACTGCCTGAGCTGCTGGCTGCTCTGTGTCTCCTTCTCCCTGGATTTTTTCAGATAAAACATTAACCACTTCAGCCAGCCCAGGGCTGAAGACTTTACTACAGTAACTGCAGGCAGTGAGGAGAGAAATGCTGGGCACATGAGCTGACAGGGGAGTTCTGCAGAGCAGAAAGGTAGGAGGAAGTTCCTGTGTGTACTGTATCAGCTGTGTCATTGTACAGCTGGGACTTGTAGTCCTACACATACAACATGCTGTTGAGTATCCAAGCAGGCAGAAATGTCACTCAGCACTATTATTCATTCCCTTTGCAGAGAGGGGGGAGGGGCAGAGATTGTTGTTATATGCATGTAAACAAAGGCCAGAAGAGAACGAGGGAAATGAGGAAATCTAGATTTTTTTTTTGCCTAAAACTTGCTTAGATTAGTGATATATTGCTGCCCATCAGATTTACAGTGCTATATATTTTTTTTTCATAACTCGGACAACCCCTTTAAGGCATGTTCACACAGAGGAATATATGCCGCATTCTGGGTGAAATCCACCCACAACTTGCATTGATTTCAACGGGAAATCTGTGAGCTAGGTCCAACGTGTGAAATTTTCAACCATGGATTTGAAGTCCATGCTTCACGAAAAAAAGAATATCATGGACCCACATTGTAATTGTGCAGAAACTGATGGGACCACACGAGGGTTAGCCCCATCCAATGGGGCTAAAGGCACTGGTGGGTCCACTGTATGGCAAACTGCAAATTTGCTGCAGAAATCTGGGGGTCAGGCTCAGATTTCTGCCATGAATTCTGTAAACATGTCCTTAGACCACAGGAGTATATGGTCTGTATTTTGCATCAATTTTTATAAGATAAAACCAGGAGTTGGCCCAAAACAAAGGAAGAGGCACAAAGATTTCTAGCATACTTTTTTTTCTGTAGGACCCACTTCTGGTCTATGCTACATGCATATGGCCATATGTATTTTGCAGACCGCAAACCACAGATCCTGAAAATACAGATACAGGCTGCGTGCATGCCACATTTTTCACGGGTCCAATAGTATAAATGCCTATTCTTTTCCCCCAAATAGACAAGAATAGGATATGTTCTATAATTTGCGCAACAGACATATGGATGCGGACAGCACGCAGATGACATCAGTGTTGCTATCCACATTTTTTCCAGTCCCAAAAAAATGAATGGGTCTGCATCCAACCCCCCCCCCCCCCCCCAAAAAAAAAAAAAAAAAAAAAAAAACGTGCATGAGGCCTTAGGCTCACAAACACTGGATAAAAAACAAATATGGACCAAATACTGACTGTGTGGAAGTGGCATTAAAGCCTCATTCATATGTCAGTGTTTTGGTCAGTGATTTCCATCAGTGATTGTGAGCCAAAATCATAGGTGTAGGCTACACAGATATAAGGTATAAGCAAAAGATCTGCATCTGTTCTGTGTTTGGAGCTGCACCTGTTTTGGATCACAATCACTGATGGAAATCACTGACCGAACACTGATGTGTGAATGAAGAGGCATAAAGTGAATATTCCAACCCTTTTTTTAATTTAAATAGCTTTACAAACCTCATTAGTTTCAGATACTAATCTCCTCCACAGAGACACAGGAGAATAAATTATGAAATAAGACAAATATGAGGTAAACTATATAAGTGTGGCTGCACACATTAAACATAACATTAAAACAGTAGGTAGTAACAGGCAGGCAGAATTTTAATTATGTTAATAATATACAACAAAAATAATCAGCACAGATTACTAAACCTAAAAATCACATAATTTTAGAAGATGGGCATTCACTTTTAAGGCTAGGCTCATCTGTATTGCAGGATAGAGTGGCACTACTTTATCTTAAAGTGGTTTTCCAGCATGATAAAGTGTCAGTGGGTTCAAAGTCTGTCCAAAACATGAAAGAACTAATACCCACTTTACCAATCCCCACTGCTGCCAGTCTGACACTGTCCATGTCACCATTGCTCTCTACTTCCTGCTACAGTCACACAGAAAATGCCCTCTCAGCCAATCACTAACCACAGTAGTGGCCAGCCCCAGCCAGTGATTGGCTGAGTGGACATTTCCTGTGTTCAGAGAAGGGAACAGAAAGTAGAGAGCAGCAAGGAACGGGGCAGCACTGGCATTCAACATCAGGGCACTGGTAAGGTGAGTGTTCTTTTATAATTTGTAAGTCACTCCAGGTCCGCTGCCACCAATTTTTTTCATGCTGAAAAAAAACTTTAAACACAACAACCAACCAAAATTGAAATGCACTATTTGCTGTAGGATTTGCTATGTTTGGCAGGTATGTTTTTTCTTTAAGACAAAATCCTAAGAAATATTCGCTGGAAAAACATGACCTTATGCAGTGGACATAAAATGTTGAAATCACAAGCCCTGCGGGCTACTGACTCAAGATAAAATAAAGCCTCATGAAGGCATCTTCTGTACCTCCCAGTGATCAGTTGGTTTTACTAGGGGCCACCACGGCCAGCCACACATGTAGCATTACAGGTTGGTTATTCAAAACATGGTCTTCCATTTAAAGGGTAACTAAATATTTTTTGAAAAAACTAAGAGGTGGAAGCACAGCTCAGAGTGCTCTGCCTCATCGGCTTTCATCAGATTTTCATGCACGTGGAATATGGATCCATAGAAAGTATGTGAGATCTGTACTCTGCACTTCTAACCTTTAGCTTTTTCATAAAAGGTTTAGTTATTCTTTAATGGATGTACCAGATCCACTAGAGGGAATAAAAATTCTGACACATTTAGGAGGGTCTATGAATCCCATCTACAACGTCCATATTGGTATGGTGTGCCATGATGAGACATGCACTTTAAAATGGCCCTTTGGCTACATATTTTTTTTTAAACTTAAAATTTTTATTGATGAAACAACAGTTTTACATTTTTAATTTTACAAACAAAAAAAAAAATCACAGGAGCAAAGTGTCCTTGCAGGGACATATGAAAGTAGTTTAATAAAAGAGTTTGTGTGCAAAATCAAACAGAGTCTCTCAAGTAGGCTCAAGTAGAAAAACATGAAAATTAAAAAAAACAATGACAACACAATTGAGACATATATAGAAAGCAGTCTCAAGTGAGACACATGGTAATTGTATTGAACTAACAAGAACCATAAGGGGCGTGGCTACCAAAACAGAGCACAAGTGGTTATAGTGTTTTAACTAAAAAAAAAAAAAAAAAAAAACAACATGTTCATGGTTTGGAATACTGTATCCATATATCCCATTTGAACGATAGTTGAGTCCAAGAGTGCGTTCTAAGGGCACAAAGTTTCTCCATTTCAAAATTCACTTTTATCGTGGAAATCAATTCTTGTATTGTTAAAGGGGCACTAGATTTCCATGTCTTCGCTATCATTGACCTTGCCGCAAGTATTATCTGTCCACAAACAGTTCTTATCTGAGGAGGTAAATCTTTTAAACCCACAAAGCATAAGGCTAGGGATGGTGACATAGGAATTTGTCTATGCCTTCCAAAATGTATATACTATGGGGCAGTCCCACCATACATGTCTATAACTACCATATTGACCGCAGCTTCTCCAACACAGTGGGGAGTATGAACTGTTACGTTTCTGAATATGAGCTGGTGAAGGTACCATCTAAATAGTATCTTAAATGCAGTCTCCCAATGGGTAGCACCTCTAGAGACTTGTTTTACAATGGGAAATGCTTGATACCAATCTTCCACTGGATGTGTCACCTTCAATTCTTCTTCCCATTTGATTACAAACGGTGGTTTAACATTTGTGTCCGGGGTGTTAAAAATAGCATAGAAAAAAGATATCCCTCTTGTAGAGGTGCGGGTGGATGATAGGAACTCTCTAATCTGGGTTGGGAATTCCAACGTAGATATATTAGGTGAAGATAGGGCACGTCTTACTCTTAAATATTTGTAGAAATCTCTGTTTGGGATACCGTACCTACATGAAATATCGGCAAAGGAACATAATGAAGTGTCATCACACAGTTGCTTAATTTGACGAATTCCCGCGGCCACCCAATTGGTCAAACAAATATCAGGGATCCAAACATTGATATATAGAAGAGGGAGAGATTGTATATTGGATTTGGGCAGAGAAGAGATATATGGTAATATGCTTTTCCAAGCATCATTTGAAGCTTTAATACTATTTAAAGTATAAGGTGCTCTTGAGATCAGTTGGGGTTGAGAGCAAACCACGCTATAAGTGGGGAGGTGGATGTAGAACTATATTTCCACCCATCTCTTGTTGGTGTCCACCAATCTTTCATCTGTGCGAGAACGCACGCCCAGTAATATTTTTTCACATCAGGAATACTCATTCCACCTGTAGTCCAGGGTCTCGTCATGGCAGACAACCCAATTCTAGGTGTGCGTCCAGCCCAGATGAAATCTGTAATTAGTTTTTGTAGATGTTTGAAGAACGAGGTGGGTACCGGAATTACTACCGTGCGAAAAATATATAATATAATAGGGAGTAACATCATTTTTACAATTGCCATTCTACATGCCCAGGACAACATGGGTTGAGAGAATCTATTTGCCAAGATAGATGTTTTATACAATAAGGGCTAATAGTTTGCTGCAAATAGATTTTTATTAGAACTGGTTAGTGTGATACCAAGATATGTGAATCCTTTATCTTGCCAATTAAAAGGATGTTGGGACATGAGTTGTGACTTAATCTGAGGATTCACACCCACTGTAAACACTTGGGTTTTAGACAGGTTCAATTTATAATATGAAACGTTCTGAAACCTATTGATAACCTGCAAAACGCCTGACAAGGAGTGTTCAGGTTGTGAAAGAGAGAGTATGACGTCGTCCGCATACAATCCCAGCGTGCGAGAAACCCCTCCAAATTGGATCCCTGAAATATCGGGAGATGTACGTATGGTTTCAGCAAAGGGTTCCATAACCAACGCAAAAATGATTGGGGATAAGGAGCACCCCTGTTGAGTCCCATTACTGATGAGAAACCGGTCTGATAGAGAGCCAGATGTATATACACGAGCCGAGGGGTTAGAATATAGTGCTAAGATTGCAGATTTAATTAACCCATGAAAACCAAACTTATCAAGAGTAGCTGATAAATAACCCCAAAATACGCTATCGAACGCCTTCTCTGCGTCAAGGGCTAGAAACAGGGAAGGCGTCCGACTACGTTCTACTAGTTGAACCAGGTTGATAAATCTCCTTATACTATCAGGGGCCGGTCTACCTGCTACAAAGCCCACTTGATCTGACATCCGTATTTAGAAGTGAGATGGGACGGAAGTTTGTAGGGGTAGTGGGGTCTTTTCCAGGTTTAGAAAGTGTTATAATATGGGCCATAAGCATTTCATCTGGGAAATCACCCTCTTCTGCGGCTTTATTAAAGACCAGCTCTAGAACTGGTGCTAGTGAATTTGCAAAATGCTTATAGTAAGCATTAGTGAACCCGTCTGGTCCTGGGGCTTTATGTAGTGGGAGTGATTTGACCGCTTTAATGATTTCCAAAGATGAAATGGGTGATGATAGTTCCTGTAGCTGTTCTGAGGATAATTTAGGTAGTTTTATCGCATCTAAGAATGGCTGAATTGTTTCCTTAGTGGGGTGTGTGGTATTATCATCTTTACGCAAATTATATAATGTCTCATAGTTATTACATATTTTATTGTTTAAATTTTTCTGCAATCAGTCTAAGATCTGTGATTTTATAACCATTTTTGTCTATTAGATGACCAATACGAGAAGTGGCAGTGGTTTGTTTGAGTCTCTTGGCTAAAAAGGCACCAGCTCTATCATTGTGTACATAACATTGCATCTTAAAACGCTTAAGAAAGAACTCATGTTGAGATGCTAGCAGGGCTTGTAATTTTCTTCTGAGATCACCCAGAGTAATAGATTGTGCGGTAGATATTGAAGACTTATTAATAGTCTCAAGTTGGCGAATTGAGGAAAGTAGCTCTGTAATTTCTTTTTTAATTACGCATCAAATTGAATGAGGGTACCCCTCACAACTGCTTTGTGTACGTTCCACAATACTTGTGGATCTATATCAGGGGTAGACTTCAATCTAAAGTATTCATCTAGTGCAGTTTTAAGTTTGGTACCTTATTCAGGGTGAAATAGAATAGAGTCATTTAAGCGCCATTGTGAAGCGAAGGGGATGAGAATCTTTCAGATAAAGTGAGTGATATCGGAGCGTGGTCAGACCACGTAATAGTATGCATAGTGGAAAAAAGTGTTTGTAGGAGTGCCAACTTGTCCACTAAGAAAAAAATCTATGCGGGAGTAGGAATGATGAGAGGTTGAGAAAAAGGAAAAAAAAAAACCCCTCCATGCTGACAGCGCATATATCAAATAGACCTTCCTCTAACATGTTATGTGCAAGCGGAGTCTAGTTGAGCGTCCAATACCACATTGAAATCTCTGCCCACTACCAAAAGACCTTTGCACATTGACCGGATCTTGGGTATTAGGCGTGACCAGAAACTCAATTGATGTCTATTGGGAAAAAACACATTAAATAGCGTATACGTTAGATTATTGATATCACAGACAATACCCAAAAACCGACCCTGGGGATCTGAAATAATATCAAGTATAGTAAAAGCTACTGAATTTTTAATTAAAACCGTTACACCTTTGCGTTTAGCAGAGCAAGATGCTAGGAAAACATGAGAAAATCTCTTATTAGTGAATTTGGGTGATTTCGGTCTATGGAAATGTGTTTCTTGTAGAAACATAATGTCACAACGAAGGTTTTTAGCCTCCTTCCAAACCATACTGCGTTTAAAGGGGCTATTAAGTCCCTTAGCATTCAAGGATGCAATACATAATACCATGGTTGAGTAGTTTAAGTACCTGATATTTTAAACTCTGGATAGGCAGCCACGCCACAAAGCAGACCCTGTGTATAACACCTCTGAGAAACTCAGAGGTCAAACATTTGAAAAGTGAACAAAAAAAGATAAACAGTGGGAAATGTACCTAAATATCTGTGAACATAACCAACATCTGTTTGGTACGCTATAATCTCATACCAGTAAGAGCAGGGGGAGACATTAAATGAAGGTAAGAAAAAGGTTAAGCATACTGATGCTCAAATAGACAGTCTGAGGATCAAAAGGCAAACCTGAAACATATGAATAAGAAGCCAATAAAGTGATGCAAGTTCCAACTATCTGATGACCGTTTTCCAATCGGCGGTGACTGAAGATGGAGAGCGTCGAGACCCATTCGGTGAGCTGTTGCTTCCCGGGACGATCCTCCACTTCTTTAAAAGCTGCATACCTTTCTCTACTGTGGAAATCGATGTAGTTGTGCCATTGTGGGAGATCAGAAGTTTGATTGGAATCCCCAGCGATATCTGATGTCATTTTTTCTTAGGAGCTGGGTTATGGGAAAAAAGCTTCTGCGAGCTTGAAAAGTTGCCGCGAAGAGGTCCGGAAATAAGGATAGCTCAGTGCAGGGCGACGGAAAAGAACCATATTTTCGGGCTTCAAACATAATAAGTTCTTTGATGTGGTAAAAGTGCACTCGGACAAATGTATCTCTTGGTGCATTACTTGGTGCATTTTTAGACTTCGGAATTCTGTGTGCTCGGTCTAGGGTAAGGTCCATGTTTGTCAGAGATGGAACTAATGACTTGAATAGACGTTTCAGATAGTCAGCAAGAGTATGAGCTGCCACCTCCTCTGGGATGCCTCTTATTTTAATATTATTTCTCCGAGATCTATCTTCAGCATCAGTGGCTTTGGTTTTGAGCCATTTTACATCTTCTAATGTGTTGTGAGCATCTACCAGTTCGTTGTGAGCACTGGAGAAATCTGCCATTTTGTTTTCGATATGGTCTGTACATTCATCTATAGCTGATATATTGGATTGGAGCTTATTAACTAGGGAAGACACATTCTTGTTGATCCCATTTTGTAGGACTACTAACATATCTTTTAAGGTATCCACTGTGACTGGGGCAGAAGAAGCTGGAAATTGAAATATGTCACATTCTTGCATAATTTCTGCAAGTGCATGTTCTTTCTCGGAGGGGTTGTTTGGTTTCTTTTGAGCAGGACCTTTATTGGTAGGGGATGCAGATGGTGATCTCAAAGAGCATCTTTTCCCACTGTCCAAATTAGACTCTGTGGGGTCTATAGATGTGGCAGTTTCAATGCCGTCAGATGAGCCTTTGGATGGATATGATGGGCTAGCCTGTCTAGAAGACGATGGTTCTGACGCAGACATCGTTTGAGCAGAGTGCGAATTAGCCCCAAAAAATAAAAAAATCGGTTAGCCTCCGTGGGGCTACCGACCTGCCTCTTCTTTTGGTCATTATCTTTATAGAGTGTGAGAAGCATCCCTCTTAAGAGCTGGTGTGTAAATAAGGAGATCTCAACAGGGTGACCTGTTTGACTCTCACGTGGGCAATATGGCGTCTGTTGTTTGTAGGTGCCTGGGCACGTTTGCTCACAATGCTACAGTGAACTTGGCCCTCCTTAATACACTATAGAGCAGTAGTAGATGCGTAGCCCTGTGAGGAATGTAGGTCAGGCCTACCTACATATGCGTCCTCTAGTTCCCGCCACGTGGCTGATGATGATGGAGGTAGCGGAGCTGGAGCATAGTGTGGAGACCGAAGCTGGTAAATATCTGGGTACTTGTACCAGCGATGGAAGGGTGGAAACGCTCCCCGGATGAAGAAGGAGGTCAGGCCTGCTGCTGTTTGCGTGCGCTGAGTCCCGCTGCGGGGCTGCAGGAACAGGAGATGGCGGAGTGGTAACCCTGAGAATCAGCAGAACATGCCAGGTAATGTCGCCAAACAGGTCTTGGCTGCACGTCCTGTGTTACCACCAGGTGGATCGATGTGGCCACGCACGATGAGGTCAGATTTGCCTGCTGTGAACCGCGGTTTGAGCGTCCTCAGTACGGAGAGCTAGATACAAGCAGCCATCTTCATTAGCGGCTAGGCTCCACCCCCCTTTGTCTATATTTTTGCACACATAATGCCAATATTCTTGCAGTCTTTTTCTCTTTCTAGCTTAGCTCTATCCATACATTTTGAGCCCTTTCATTATGATGATTTGGTCATGTGAAGTCGCCAAATTCAGTACTTTTCCTGTGAGGATAGCAGGTGAAGATGCGCTCACCTGTCGCAAGACTGACAGGGCCGGTCATTTAGCCCAGCCCTGACGATTTCCTGCAAGGGCACAGGCTCTGTTTTGACTAGGGCTGCACCTGTGAGCACCTTCAGATTACAAGAGCCTGTGCCCTTGCTCTGCTAATCAGGGCAGTAGCGCAGGCAGAAAATTGTCTGGACCGGGCTCAATGTCCAGCACTGTGAATCTTGCACTGGGTGCGCACTTGTCTACCTGTGGGGACAGTCCCCTAATGAGACAAATCTGCTAGAATCTGCAGAGCTACAAAACCCTCCTGACTCACATGAAGACTGTTTTCTCACAGTTAACATTTGGTAAGCATTTTGATTCAGTATTTGTAAGCCAAAACCAGGAGTGGGTCCAAAACACATAATAGGTACAAACCTTTCCATTATACTTTTTACCTGCCAGTTCCACACTCTGTCTACATCTTGAAAGAGCTGACAGGGATAAACTTATCACAAGTAGGAGACAGCGAACACAGGCTGAAGCTGCATCACATAGGAATACATTAAGACTCTACAATGTGAGTTAGGGGACATAGGTTTTGTCACTGCGAAAAGGCTGCAGCGCTCACAGGGGCGCAGCCAATGGCAGACCGTGACAGGGACGAGTCTCCCTAGCTTCACCCGCGCTGCTAGGGAGGCTGGTCACCGAAGTGGCCTGCTATTGGCTTGCCAAGTATGTTTTGATCCGCGTGATAGGGAGATGCAGCAGCGGCTGGGATCAGAAGTAATGCGAGTGCCGGGGAGTAGGGAAAGTATAACCTATATGAGGTGCACGGCCACAGGGGTGGGATGCATTATAGGGGTTGGATAACCGATTTAAGTGTGACAGAACTATAACGCCTCTGTCTCTGCAAAGTCAGAGGTATGATAGGAAATGTAGGCAAATTTAGGAGAACTGTATCTGAGGGGAAGAAGAAATCAAAATGGCAAAACCCATAAATAGCCCATTAAATAAAACAGGTATTCAAAAGGCAAGCACAAGAGCCTCTCCTTTATTCTTTAATAATAGCCTATGCTGGTGTCCTTCAAGTCACTTCTAAGGCTACTTTCACACTAGCGTTTTAAAATTCCGGTATTGAGTTCCGTCATAGGGGCTCAATACCGGAATAAAACGCTTCAGTTTTGTCCCCATTCATTGTCAATGGGGACAAAACTGAACTGAAGACAACGGAATGCTCCTGAAAGCATTCCGTTCCGTCTTCAGACCGGAGAACAAACCGCAGCATGCTGCGGTTTGCTCTCCGGTCCAGGCATCCGCACCAAGACGGATCCGGAATGACCCCCAATGCAAGTCAATGGGGGTGGATCCGTCTGGTGTGACCATAATGGTAACCGGATCCGCCCTCCATTGACTTTCAATGGAGTCCATTACGGATCCGGCTACACATAGACACATACAGACACAGACACACACATAAACATACACACACATATAGACATACAAACACACATACATACTTACATGCTCCCCGGCAGGTCTTCGGAGCGTCAGGGACAGGAGGGCTCACACAGGTCACGATTCCCCACAGCGCCCTCTGCTGGGCGCCTGGTGGAATCGTCATGATTCCACCAGGCGCCCAGCAGAGGGCGCTGTGCGGAATCGTGACCTGTGTGAGCCGTCCTGTCCCTCTGACGCTCCGAAGACCTGCCGGGGAGCATGTAAGTACGTATGTGTGTTTGTATGTCTATATGTGTGTGTATGTTTATGTATGTACTGTGTGACATGTGTGGGGCCGGAGCGCGGTTCCGGCTCCACACATGTCACTGCGGCAGGCCTGATCCGGCAGCACCCTTCACCTGCCGGATCAGGCCTGCCGCCAGTGTGAAAGTAGCCTAACATATTAAGGTGAGATAGAAGAGTACTACTATTTATATTGCAGACATTCAAATAAAAAGCCACACAATATAGTCAAGTGGAAGATGAATATATACTGCTGTTAATGGGTTATCAGAGTATCTATATTAAGCAGTTTCTTATTTTTTGTAAATGATTTTCATTTACAAGATAAGCAGACAATCAAACTGCACATAAAAACGACCATTTGACGAATTTCAACAAGAATTTAAGCTCCTAATAGGATTAAACTTAATAGCAGGAGAATTCAAGGATTTCTTATCAAGCCAGATAGTGCATCCGCTGTATTTTCTGCATTACTTGTTGGATCACTCTAGGCTGAATTCTTCTGCCTATAGTGATCAGATTTGTATTGCCTCTGAATTTTGTAACTATAAAATGTGCATTTTCTGTGTTACTTGTTCACAGAACGTCTGAATAAAAGATGCTGTTAAAATTTGCAAGCCCTGAAGTTTGCATATAGAAAATTAAAAGAAGAAAGCAGGACTGTAAGCAGAACAGAGGTAAGAATAAGCTGCGAAAGACTTGCAGATGGCAATTTAACTCGAGGCACAAACTCAGCAAAGTTCCTCTGAAAGATTGCATCATTTGCTTTGGAATTGGGACTGAGTAGAAGAGGATTTGCTGTAGCTTCAGTTTGCCTGGGGTGTCTAGTAATCTAATTCATTTCTCATATTCCATGGAGGAGTTTGCACAAGCAGAACATTATTATGGCTGCTAGTTGTCAACTTCATGATACTCTTAATTATAAATACCGAGGATTTTATCAGCTCTTGACAGATTTCCACAAGTTTTACAATGCTTAACACCCACAGAAACAACAACCTAATTTACTGATGTGTCCTTCCTCATCTTTCCTATTGGCTCAACAAATCCCAAGATGTGTGACATGAGATAAGCAACTTTCATTTAAAAAAAAAACCCCAAAAAACATGATTTAAAGACAGTATGTCATGAGATGTCTACCTTATTTAACTACGTGTGGCCCCCCAGTGGTTGTGTTGTGCACTGCAGTCTGTCAAGGCTTTTGCAAGCATGTTATGATATTGTATTTACCATATTTTTCGCTTTATAAGACGCACTCCCCCCCCCCCCAAAAGTAGGGGAAAAAATGGCTGTGCGTCTTATAAAGCGAATACTAGTGAAGCGCTCACTAGTATGTATTAGCTGCCTGCCTGCGCTGCAGCTCCGCTCCGGCGCTCCTCTGTCTTCTCCTCCTGGCGCTGCACTGTCCTGACCTCGCACAGCGTCTGGACGTAGTGCGCACACTGTGACCTGACGCTGCACGCAGTCAGGCGACAGTGCAGCGCCGGCAGGCGAAGACAGAGGAGCACCGGACCCGGAGAGGAGCCACGGCGCACGAGAGGTAAGAGAGTTTTTTATTTTATTCTGATCTGAGGTCTGATGGGGGCAGTGTGCGCTCATATGGGGGCAGAGTGGGCTCATTTATGGGCTGATCTGAGGTCTGATGGGGGCACAGTGGGCTGATATGGGGGCACAGTGGGCTGATCTGAGGTCTGATGGGGGCACAGTGGGCTGATATGGGGGCACAGTGGGCTGATCTGAGGTCTGATGGGGGCACAGTGGGCTAATCTGAGGTCTGATGGGGCACAGTGGGCTGATATGGGGGCACAGTGGGCTGATATGGGGGGTTGATCTGAGGTCTGATGGGGGCACAGTGGGCTGATATGGGGGCTGAGTGGGCTGATTGGCTGATTTGAGGTCTGATGGGGGCTGATCTGAGGTCTGATGGAGGCTTAGTGGGCTGATTTGAGGTCTGATTGGGGTCCGATGTGATGTCCTGAAATTTATGGGGGGTCTGATATGAGGTCTGATGAAAAATATTTTTTTCTTATTTTCCTACTCTAAAATCTGGGGTGCGTCTTATCATCAGGTGCGTCTTATAAAGCGAAAAATACTGTAATTTGTTTTGTGAGAAATTAAAGTCTTTAACCAAAATCAAGAAAAGCTAAGGGTGGACATGTCTGCAACTAGGAACAGTGTTTAAACATTTGCACATAACATACCTTAAAGTCATAGGTTGCATCTGGGTTTTCATCGCAGGCAATGACTTCAGGAGCCATCCAATATGGAGTACCAATGAAAGTATTTCTTCTTCCTACTGTCCTGTCTAACTGTGCACTCACACCGAAATCCACTGAGGCCAAAAAAAAAAAGACAAAAGTCAACCAAAACTGCACATTTAAAGAGTCACAGTACTTTTCATTTCATTTAATAGAGAATTGTCTAAGTAGCAAATTTCTAAATCACTTAATTTAAAAAATATGTCTGCATCCACCTGAAAAAAGGGGTCTCTCTTCCACCTAACTTGCACTTCATTGTCTGCTGTCAGGCAAGTTCCATCCCCAGCAACAGAGACTCAGAAGATGGTTGAGAAGAAGTGGGGGCATGTCAGAGCTAGCTGAGATCCTGAGCCTGATAAAACAGTTGCCTCTACACTGCTTCTAAACATCACAAGAGCCTCATTCTTTTCTGCTAGGGTGATTTATCCCTCCTTATCAGCTTCTTGAGCTTCCTAGAAGAAAGCAAACATAGTGGGTACTAAGGGAAGTGAGATTACTGCATACAGTACTGGCAGAAGGAAACATCCACTGTTCTGAGAGAAATGCATCTAGCTGTGCGGCTGAAACAGGGAATAATATTACTGAAGGTGAAGCCAAAACACAAGTGTTCCTTCTCAGTTATGACTGTACAAAGAAGCACAGCCATTATGCTAAATTATTTTTGAAAGCTCAGGTAAACTTTAAAAACAAGTTGAAAGATTGGTATATTTGGTCACGCCAAGTACAAGAAGGCACCTGCAATAAGGATATTCAAAAATGTAAGCTAAGTCCTCTACATTTTATAAATCCACAGGTCATTTGAGCTAAATTAATGCTTTTGTTAGTGTGTTTAGGGCATATGTATCACCTGTAGTGGGTATGACTGTGGCTCCTAGAATGAATCTATCTAGGATGGTTTCTGGGACTTTAATATTGCTAATCGTAGGTCATCAACATCAGATTAGTGGGGGTTCAGCTCCCAGCACCCTATAGAATAGCTGACTGAAGGGCTGAAGGCGCCCCTGTGAGTGCTGTATCCTCTTGATTATAAACCAGACACCTATCAGGTATTTATGAAATATCCTGTGGAAATGTTTAAGACGGGGCTAGCCCTTTAAGGCCAACACAGAGCTGAAGCGCTTAGATCAATGATATCCAAAGCAGACTAGTGTTCTTCCGCTGTGCATCTTGAAGCCTGTTTATCACACATGTGTAACAAGTGATAGTGAACACCACCGTGACATGAGCAGCGAGAGCTTCCTCCTGCAGTAAACCATGTTACTTCATTTACATTGCATCCACGTGACAAGAGAGGAAAGTACAACTGAGCAGGAAACATGTTTTTTCAGAGCTCATTTTAATTCACATCTTCTCTTACCTAGTTTAACTTCAGCATTTTCAGTCAGCAAGACATTTTGCCCCTTAATATCTCGATGAATCACCTTGTGCTGGTGCAGATGACTCAGACCCTGGAGAGATTGATGAGGAAAAGTAGAACGTAATTTGTATCTCAAGGTAAAAGAATGAATTAGCACAGCAATGCATATTTGTCACCGGAAAAGAGGTATTCTGGACTTAAAGTGTGCTTTTAATGGCACATTTGCAGCTATTTGCAATGTGAGTGCTGTTTTCAGCATATTTGGCACGCTGATCTGCAGTTTATTCACAGGCATTTTCTGTGCAATTAAAATAACAAGAATATTTCCATATACGTACCAACAAGATGGTTTAGCAGGAAGATATCTGCCGGTTTTAAAGGGGTTATCCCACGAATAATGTAAAAAATGAAAATCAGACATCATATAGTACAAGACAACCTCTTTCTAACAAAGCTAGAACCAGCCCTGTACCTCACATGGATCCAGAGATCTCCCCATTCATTGCTCTGCTAGATTTATATCAAGCTGACAGCTCAAGGGGAGTTGTCTTTTCTGCTGCAGCTCAGGGGGTGTGTCTCATCTCTCCCTATCACAGCTCAGGAGGCAGATGAAGGATGAATCTGAGCGTGTGCGGCCATCTCAGTGAGCAGGACAAAGAAATAAGAAATTAAGTGGCACTATACAGATACATTTTACCGAATAACTCAGTAGCTATACAGAATTTTTAATTACATGCAATTACAAAAGTATTTAGATCCAGGTGCTGGTTTGAAAACTGTAGAATATTTTTCGTGGGAAAACCCCTTTAACCATTTTCTAATGTTATGAGTAGAATATTTCATGGCAATCTGATCTGAACTCTGGGGCCACCTTACTTCCTGCAGGGTGCCAATGCCGGACATCCACTGTTCAGGGAGCTGGAGCACTGCCCCATTCAAGAGTATAGGGATGTGTTGAAGTTCCCTGCACAGCAGGAGGCTGGGAGCACCTAGGTACCTTTGTTGTGATTGGTGAAGAACCCAGAGATTGGAGCCCCAACCAATCAGAATGTTAATCCAAATCCTCCTCGATCAGGCCTCCACCAATCAGAAACCAATGGCATAGTCTAGCAATGCTCCATCAATTTCTATTTCATATGATGAGCAGATATGGTCCTCCATACTGATCTCTGCTAGTCAGCAGCTACAGCATTACAGATTGCTGACTAAATGGTGTCTTGAATAATCTAGAACTATATTTGCAAGGATCCACTTTTTCCTTCAGACAAGTGAGGTGGCATTGGTTATTGAAAATAATAATCTTAAAGGGAACAGGCAGCATGCTATGGAGCAGGAGAAGCTGAGCAGATTTATATAGAGATTTATAGGAAAAGATTTTGCAAAGCATGTAATGGTCTTTCTGGGCTTAGGAGTCATGTGGGCGGTCCTATGAATAATTGACAGATAACTCCGTATGACTGACTTTAAATGTATAGATGACAGGGTTTGCTGATTCTTTTCTCATTAAACTATGTATCAATCTGCTCAGTTCCATGGTGACAGGTCCACATATAATATTTGACATTTTTCAAACCAGCACCTGGATCTGAACACTTTTGAAATTGCATATAATTTAAAATTTAGTATAGCCACCGAGTTACTCACTGAAATCTATCTGTATAATGCCACTATACAGATCCAGCTCACTGAGGTTGACATACATGCTCAGTTTCATCCTTCAACTGCCACCAACTGAGGCAAAAAGGACACACCCCATGAGCTGCCAGCTTGGAATAAATCTAGCAGAACAATTCAGACCATTAAAGAGGACCTTTCACCACTCCTGACATGCCTATTTTAATAGCTTCATGAATTCCCCACATACTAACAATTCTGGAGCATCTATTCTTATGTCTGTATGTTGTGCAATTCCTTTATTACTTGCACTAGAAGTTATGAATGAATTGCTATTTGCCTTCAGTAAAGGAACAGAGGGGAGGTAACCAGTTGGGGGTGTGTCCCTGCACAGACTCACTCTATCCAATCAGTGCTGTCATGTTCAGACTGTGCAGGTACACACCCCCAACTGGTCACCTCCCCTCTGTTCCCTTACTGAAGACAAATAGCAATTCATTCATAACTTCTAGTGCAAATAATAAAGGAATGGCACAACATACAGACATAAGAATAGATGTTCCAGACTTGTTATTACATGGGGAATGTATGAAGCTATTAAAACAGGCATGTCAGGAGTGGTGAAAGGTCCTCTTTAACAGCCCCTGCAGCACATTAGGAGTTTTAGGATATATGCACATGGCAGTGTATATTATGTGAATTTTCCGCATGGATTGTTGTGCAGTTTTTGCTGTGTTTCCGTATGTGTTACTTGCATATTTTGTCACAAATTTTCTCCAGATTGTACCCTGAGCTTTGCAACCAGCAGTCTGCACTGAAAGTCCGCACAAACAATTGGCAGGTTGATTTCCCCGCAGAGAATTTCTACACCATGTAGATGAGATTTTCAAAATCTCATCTGCTTATCTGGTACTGTATTCTGCAGGAAAATCCACAAATAATGTGTGTGAATAAACCGTACAGGGGTTGAGTGGTTAAGACTACTTTCACACTAGCGTTATCATTTTCCGGTATTGAGATCCGTCATAGGGTCTCAATACCCGAGAAAAATGCTTCCGTTTTGTCCGTAACTGAACAGAACTGAATGCTCCATGATGGATTCCATTCCGTTCTCATATCAGAGAGCAGCATGCTGCGGTTTGCTTTCCATCCTGGGGTGCGGAGCAAGACGGATCTGTCATGACCCGCAATGCAAGTCAATGGGGACGGATCTGTTTAACTCTGACGCTATCTGACACAATAGAAAACGGATTCGTCCCCCATTGACGGATCCGTCTTGGCAATGTTAAAGATAATACAACAGGATCCATTCATAACGGATGCAGACGGTTGTATTACGAAGGAACTGTTTTTGCTGAGCCCTGCCGGATTCAGCAAAAACGCTAGTGTGAAAATAGCCTTAGATAACTACTGTCCAAATATACTATTAGGACTCATTTATGTTTCCGTATTTCACAGATGTGTGCTGTCCACGTTTTCCACAGACAGCGCACATACCCAATGACTTTACCGTGCTTTTTACGCTCCGATACTCCCCCCTGCCCTGCACTGAATAGCGCTGTTTGTTTACCTTTTGACACTTCTAGGTGGAGGCTTCCGCTCAGCAGTGTTCCTGATGACGTCACCAGCTCTAATGTAAAAACAGGCTAAGGCAGCACTAAAGCCTGCCCATTAGTGCAAGTGATGTCACCGGGCTAACTGTTAGGCGGAAGCCTCTGCCTAGTATGCCCATGGAGAGCCCGGTACATCACCGGGTCTCTTGAAAATATCTTTGATCTGTGCGATTCCAAATCTAGTGCACCCTAGCAGTCAAGGTGGTATGTGGAATCTGCAACTGAATTTTTTTTTCCCCTGACCGTACGCTTGAGCGAATCGACCTTTGTATCATAAACCGATCATAGACACCTCTGGCAGACGCTTCTCTCCAGGAAAAAAAAAGGGAGTGGGTTCAAACAACAACAGTGTAATGTGCCTAGGGTCCTTTACCAACCTATATCTACAGTAGTGAATGTGCACATGTGCAGATCTAGACAAGAAAATTCATGAGAGACAGTAACTTTCACATGGCCATCTTAAGGGCATCTGTCAGCAGATTTTTACCTATGAAATTGGCTGACCTGTTACATGTGCACTCGGCAGCTGAAGACATCTGTGTTGGTCCCCTGTTCATTTATGTGCCTGCAAAAATTATGTTTTATGATATGCAAATGAGCCTCTAGGAGCAATGGAAGTGTTGCCGTTACACCTACAAGCTCAGCTCCTCTGCAGCTGCCGCCCCCTCTGCACTTTGATTGACAGGACCCGGCAGTGAAAACATCATCATGCCTGGCCTTGCCGATCAAAGTTGAGAGGGCATGGCGACAGAGGCCCTGTTATATGACTGGGAATAGGGTGTGGGGCCCTTCTCAATGATGTCCACGTCTCCTAATAGTTATGCGGACAGGGCTGTCTGTACAAGACAAAACATGATTTGAAACAAAGTACCAGGACTACAGTACTAATCAGGACCGAACACGACAGGTTTTTTTATTTAGCTCTTTACAAATTATCTGTAAAAAATGATTTTCTTTGTTTATGGTAGTAAGTAATTGACATTGTTTATGGCTTTTGTGAAATATTTGTGCTTTTCTTAATTAAGAATCATGACCACGGTGCTTTTACCCAACATTTCTCTGCAGAGATGTGCAGCTTGCAATTAGCTCTTATCACAGCTTGTGGTTCAGCCCACATAGAGGAGGTAATACATCAGGCTGTGCACAAGATATATTAACAGGGTTCATTTTATAATTATCAGTAACCCTTCATACAGTACCAAGCTGAAATACATTTTCTAAGGGGCTGATTTTGATAATAAATGAAGCGTTCTAGCAGGTACAATTATTTTTAGTACACTGTGACCCATTTTGTGTCACAATCAGGTAGAGCTCTCAATAAGAGAACATAGGAAAGGAAAAAATTTTACCTTCAACAGGAGCACAATTTTAGCCCAGTTCTGTGGGTGGAAAATGTATATATTTACATAATTAAGGGAATGTCCTAAGCTGGAAGGAATAACGATCCCTTTGATTTCAGTATAACTGAGCACCAATCTAGTTTTACCACCATATCGAAAGGTTGGATAGTGTTAAAAGGGGTTGGTCCATCAAAGACAATGGGGGCATCTCGCTAGGATATGACCCCATTGTCTGATAGGTGCAGGTCCCTCCTCTGGGACCCACACCTACACAGAGAACAGATCGGGGAAAGTTGAGGAGGGTGCATTGCGCATGCGCAGCCGCCCTCCAATCATTTCCATGGGGTAGCCGAAAATTGCCGAGCGCTGGCTTGGCTATTTCCGTTGGCCCCATAGAAATGAATGGGAGCGGTGGCTGCGCATGCGCGGTGCACTCCCATTCATTTCTATGGGAGCAGCGGGGACCTGTGCCTGGTTGTGGCCGGACCCTGGGAAACCTGGGGTCCTCCAGCCACAACTCTTCCCGCTCCGTTCTTGTTGTAGATGCGGGTCCCAGAGCTGGGACCTGCACCTATCAAACAATGGGGGCATATCCTGGCCATATGCCCCCATTGTCTGAGATGGGAGTACATATGAACCTGGGACCAACACAGATGCCCTCAGCTGCCAAGTGCACAGGCCAGAATCCTCATCAAATCCTGACTACATGGTTCTGGACTCCTATGGTTAAAAAAAAGTCTCAATATGCACATAATTGTGGTATATATAAACCTCTATAAAAGAGGTATTACAGTCAGGTGTGGTAAATGATGCATGGTATACATTCTTAAAGGGTTTCTGTCATCAGCTACGTTGCAATAAAAGTGTCTCACCTAAGACATGTGCGCTTGACAACTGAACATCATGGTCTTGATCCCATCTTCCTAGAAGCCGGCATTCTTGAGAAGATTAATGTTTTATAATATTTAAATGAGCCTCTTAGAGCAACAAGGGCAGTACTGTTGCACCTCGTTGGTCACTGCCCTTCTTGCCACAACCCCTCCATTGACTGACATGGCTTGGCAGTTAAGCCGTACTCACACCTCGTCCTGAAATCTCTGCTACTGAGGTATTCACTGCAATTTATCTGTATATCGCCACCTGCTGTTTGCTCTATTTCTAATTTATCTGCCCTGCTCATTGAGATAGAAGCACCTGCTTAGTTCCATCCTTCAACTGCCACCAGCAGCAGCAGAAAGGACACACCCCTAAGCTGCCAGCGTGATATAAATCTAGCAGAATAATTGGAGCAATGAATGGGGAGATCTCAGGATCCATATGAGGTACAGGGCTGGTCCTAGCTTTGTTAGAAAGAGGTTGTCATGATTTTCATTGTTTACATTATTCATGGGATAACCCCTTTATAGGATGAGGCAGATCTCACACAGAGTGATAATGCGCTGGCTGCAGGATTTACAAACAGAACTTCTTGTCATAATTTTTATAGTATTTTTTCCTTTAATTGTTAGCAAACAAAGACCAAGGATCATTAAGAGAGTCTCTAACACAATGTGCCCGTTTCATAGCAGTCATCAAAGAGCCTTTAGTAAATGTCAACGTCGGGCTCTGCACGCCTGTCTACATAATGCCCGTACATACGCTGACTCACTACTAGTCATTTTCTGCAACAAGTCGCTCATTTATCAGATGCAAAGACCAAATTACCATTTCTAAACACCCATGAATATTAATCACTCGCTTCACCGCAGTGAACCATGTTTTGTCACTGAATACAATGACTGCTCACATTATTAGCTGTATACACAGCAGATGACCATTAGCAAA
This sequence comes from Rhinella marina, assembly GCA_900303285.1. NCBI lineage: Eukaryota > Metazoa > Chordata > Amphibia > Anura > Bufonidae > Rhinella > Rhinella marina. The sequence goes on from ONZH01017215.1 coordinate 410,690, forward strand.
AAAAGTTGTCAACTTTTCAGCTTCCTGCTACATAGTAGAATAGATGGAGAACTCGCAGCAGTATCGAGGGTATCTGCAACCAAAGGCTGGGCATTGTGCTGAAAAGCGTTGCCCAGACAGTTCTTTAAAAGGGTTTTATGGAAATAGAATACTGATGACCTATCCTCAGGACAGGTAATCAATGTCTGATCAGCGGGGGTCTGACATCCGTCACCCCTGCCAATCAGCTGTTTAATGAGCTTAACAACATGGTCATCGGACACATGGCCTATGTTAAGTTCATCAAGTGAATGGGGCTGGGCTGCAATACTAAGCACAGTGACGATACTATGTATGGCGCTGTGCTTGGTGAGCTGACAGAAGGATGCAGTGTATACCGAAATACCTCTTCAAACAGCTGATCGGGTCTCCACCGGTCAGATATTGATAACGTATCCTAAGGGTAGGTCATCAATATTGTACTCCCGGAAAACCTCTTTAAAGGGTTTTTTTCAAAACTTTCATACTCTGGATAGGTCATCAGTATCTGATCGGTGGGGGGCCGACACCCAAGACCCGCGCAGATCAGCTGTTTGAGAAGGCACCAGCGCTCACAGTAGCACTGTGGCCTTCTTGCAGATTTTCCTGGGCCATGTGACATCACGTTCATCAGTCACACGACCTAGGTGCAGCTCAGCCCTTTTGAAGTGAATGTGGCTGAGCTGTGATACCAAGCACAACCGCTATACAATGTACAGCCCTGTGCTTGGTAAACTGAGAGAGGCTGTGGCACTACTGACAATGCCAGTGCCTTCTTAAACAGCTGATAGGTGGGGGTGCGGGGGGTTGGAGTTATCCCTATGCAACAATCCCCCACCGCTGTTGCTCCAATGCTTGGCCCCACTGGTCTCTGCTTTCTGGTCTCTCTAATCTCACAGGAAATGCATGCTCAGCCAATCATTGGTGAAGTAGGTCAATGCTGCAGCCAGTGATTGGCTAAGGTGACATGTCCTGTGTGTAGAGAAGTGCCTGTGTGGTCCGGGAGAGTGTCAGGACAGCTGCGTTGTGGGATCGGTAGGCGAGCATGACATTTAGCCTTTATTTTTTCTTATGCCTTAAAAAAAAAAAAGGAATGTCCTGACAATCCCTTTAAGATTTATATGCCATGGGAAAGAACAGAGACCTTCCAAGCAAACTGCATTTGAGTTATTGAAAATCTTCTCTATCTGAGCCAGGAGCTGGCATGAGTCACCAGAGATTATCAAAATGACCACACATTTTAACATTCCCAGAAGCTGACTAGGACAAGAAGTGTGCTCTCCGATGAGTCTGACTGCAGTAATCACTGGTGAAATCATTAGGAACTGGGTGGCTGAATGCACAATGGCTTGCTCAGGACCAAGTGCCTAGAAGCTAGGATTCAGTGGTACCAGTGACCCTCGGGTCACAAATGATGACTGCACCACTGACCATAAGGCACTAAATGCTGATTCTTCCACTTGCTGCCAGGTACCAGTAAATACCAGGTCAATACAGTGACACAACGCAATTGCACCACGTGGTGAAACTTTCCCCAGGACACTGCTTCTGTCTCAGCCTGTACTTCTTATGTATACTGCTCCTAGAATTGTGCTTTCTACAACCTCTTGTGGCCTGGGATACTTGAGCATGAGGACAGATTATTCAGATTTCAATATCTAGGACAGCAGGTTCTGGATTTTTTTTTACATCCTACTGATACTGATGGAGTGCTTAAAGGCTTAAAGGGGTTGGTCAGTTTATATTACCAGCTGCCCATGTCCTGGGAACAGCACATGTATGCGGCTAGTAATAAGCATTATTAAACCACTGGCACCGATGTCCGGTGGTTTAATAAGGCTAATTCATATTTCCATGCAGGTTCCCTCACCTGCTCACTCTTTCCGAAGATGGCCTCTGATGGAGAGTCCTGTCCACCAGCAGACCACCAGTGCATGCGCATGGATACCGCTGATGGAAGCAAGTGAGTGGACCTGCATGTAAACATGAATTAGTCTTATTTAATCTATTGGACATCAGTGCAGGTGGTTTAATAACTCTAAGGTGACCTTCACGTGGCACTGAAAAATAATCCAAATTTGATAAATTTGGGGGAAGAAAAGCTGACGGGAATGACTTAATCAGAAGGTCTCCTGGGAGTCTAGGACGTGAACAAAGATTTTTATTTTTTTTTAACATTTTTTTTCTGGGAAACATATGCTCCTTCTGGTGACCAGTCCTCTTTAAGGTAAAACTCATTACAAAAATGATGGAAATATGAACACTGACGTTATCCGAGTTATGAGACAGAGAAGTGACATCTATTCACCCTTCTGAATTCTTCTTCTTCGTGTAGCTTAGTAGTATGTCTAACCCCACAACAAACATTCTTAAGGAGCGGTCACAAAATTCAGGAAGAATCAATGGTTATTGACAAAACTAAAACGTGTACAGAATAATAATTATTCAGTCCTCCCATTAATGGTGTAAAAACATTGATTTTCTACTTTAGAGGCCAAAAGCTAATAAATTGTTCTGCATCACAGGATTCTCCATGGAACGGACTTCTTCACGTGTAACAAAAAAATAATCTGCTGAAGAGTTATGAATACTGAATTGATTTTTTTGGTGTGACCATTTCTTAAAAACATATATACAAATCAAGGACCTACCCGCAAGATCTCCCTGCAAATGTACGCAATCCACTCTTCTTTCAATGTATTGCCTTTGGTGTTCTTGATTAAATCAGTAACAGATCCGGCACCACAAAACTCCATCACCAGCTGAGAAGCAAATGGCACGTGTCAGACATGGGATAAAGTAAGCCAGAAAACCTACATCCACTTTAATTCCTGTGATGTAAATGATACCTTCTCTAATAATGCCGTTATAGGACAAAGGAATACTTCATAGAGAGGGACCAAAATAATCAATAGCACTGTGTAAAGGGGCCACAAGACATTTGTCAGGTGATTCCATCTTTTGCAGCTTCTAAAATCGTCACTTTTTAGCAGCACATCTTCCTGTGTAAACGGGGATGTGCAGCTGACAATATGCAAAGGGAATAGGGACCAAATGATCGTAAAAACGATCATTTGTCCTCTATTCATTTTGCATAAGGCCATCGGAAAGGCCCTTTAAACGAATGAGTTGTAAAACATCGATCAGCACTTGTCATTAGCATGGCATCATCCTGTGTAAAAGACCCTTAGCGGGAAAGGGATGAGCTCAAGAGTCAATATTTTATGCAAAAAGCTGCATTTTTTTTTAGTAGTAGTAGTAGTAGGCAGGAGCGTAACTATCATAGCGGCAGACCATGCAACCGCTATGGGGCCCAGGGCAAGAGGGGGCCCAGTTTGGATCATCCCCTCTTCTACTGGGGGTGAAAACTCGGTCAGGACTCTGTCTAAAGGAACAGCTTTTAGTAAATAAGGCAGTGGAAAAATGGCCCAAGGGTCATTGAGAGGGGTTTAGGCATCCTGTGTGGGGGGTCTGGTTTGATCCTTGCTATGGGGCCCTTACTTCTCTATGTACGCCACTGGTAGTAGGCATATGTTTACATATAAAAGAAAGGTGGGAGGTTTGATGAAGGGAACCATTATGGATCAGAGTTAGAGTAGGAGGCCTAGAGGGAGAGATGTTTAGCTTGAATACCGAACTCCCAGCTACAGAGTTCCTTTTATCTGTAGATCTGCTGGAGTGTAGGGGTTCAGGATTTCTCCAACGTAAACGGTTAAGACGTTTTGCCGCTTGAATGAGCAAAGTGGGGAGGCATTGTTTGGATGGTTCATGTTCCCAGTCTTGTACAAAATACAGTTTCGCAGAGGACAAGTGAAAGAGAAGGGAGTAGAAATTAGAGATAGAATAAGCATTAGGTACAGAGAAAATAGTTTTTTTGAGCCAGTTCGAGTCTTGTAATGGTGCCTTGATAGATCAGAAAAAGTGCCCACAAGTTGTCCTAAAATTGAAGGAGTGGAGGAAGGATATGTTCCCTTTAACCTTAGGTGGAAGCGGGGAAAGTCTAAACAGTTAGTAGGTAACTGAGTGGGACAGAGAGCAGGTATCCAGGAGTCTGGATCTCCCAACATTTGTAAATTCGAGAGGGGGATATACCAATGGGCATCAGGGGAGACAGGCTCCTCTGTGTTGACCATATTAGGCCAAACTTTAATATTTCCATAGGTGAGTATATTGGTGATTGAGGCTGTCTTGAGAGGCAGGGTCAGGTACCAGAGATATGGGAGAGAATGTGCATTTCTAGGTCAGTATGTATAGATGGTTTCAGAGGTCAGGTTAGGTCAGATGGATCGCTTTGTAATAATAACAAACATCTGGGAAGGCAAACTGTCCATTTTCTTTTTTCTGCGAGAGGAGAGAAGAGCTAGTCTCGGTGCTTTTCTACCTCAGAAAAATGATGAAAAAGTACAGGTTACAAAGAAGAAAGATTGTGGGAGGGAGATTGGGATCACCTGTATAGAATAGAGAAATCTGGGGAGGATGTAAGACTTTAATATATTCTTACTCCCCATCCACAAAGCGAACAGGATTTTCCTGATTTGTGTTTTGACTTCAGTAAGCAGAGGCGAAAGTTCAAGCAATAGAGAAGTTTAGGGCCGGTTGCAATCTGTAGTCCTGAAACTTTTATGGAGTTACCTGGATTTAGAGATCCAATGGCAAAGTAAGCCACCCTATAAGGTGGTATAAAGTTAGACAAAAAATATTTAGCCATACACAAAATTTACCATCCAGCCACTGTGATAAATTTAGCACCTTTAGACTGCCTAAGTTCACGCCATCTACATTTTAGATCTGATTAGTAAATCTGGCCCAAAGTGCCCTTACCCATAACTGGTCATCCATTCCAGGGGGGTTCTTTTTTATGAATGCCCCATAATATGTGGCAATATTCCTGTGATGAGAATACTTCTTGAGCATGTTAATTTCTTGTTTGATCTCTTCCTCTTCATCCTATAAAATGAAAACAATAATCATGGTTAAAATGAATTTATATGGGGCAGACTTGCTGCAGAAATTTCTGCGGCTGAACATTAGCTTCGTTCAGTTGAATTAGGTTACTGTGGCAGCAAGGACAGATGTCTGCATGATCCATTAAGATGAATAGGAATTTCTGCTACAGAACTTGTGAATATATATATATATATATATATATATATATATATATATAGAATAAAAAAAACTGTGGCACATCCAAATAGTGAATGAAGTGGCATCCTTTATTCACCCATGCAACGTTTCAGTCTGCTTACTGGGACCGTTCTCAAGCTTGGATGTGCCGCGGATTTTTTATTCTTATATCGGTGGATGTTTGGTCGCATTGGACTGCAGGCACTCTGGACTTTTTATTGTGTGTGCGGCTCTATTGCTTTTTATTGCGCTATATATATATATTTAAAGGTACAAACAACTTACAAACATATCAACCCTTAAAGTGGTATACCAGGATTTTACTACTGAGGATAGGCTATTAATATCCAACACGCATCCCTGCATCAATAGGCCATCAATAGTAAAATCCTGGACAACCCCTTCAAACTCAAACTTCCAGTATAGATACATTTATGATAATGGGAACACTGTGATGCTAAATAAATGAAACTCATCAATTCCAGTTATAAGTGATGTGACGTTCTCCCAATTAAATTTCCTTGACAGTGGTTCTTTTTTTTTGTCTATGAAAATAGTGAGTGCCATGTACAAATTATTTTTTATATACATTTTTTCCTTGGGCTAACCGTAACAGTGCAGCTTAATGCTAGCTAAAAACATGATCTAATTAAGACCACTGCAACCAATTGCATTAAAGGTGTTTCCCAGCACAAAGATTGTGCTAAAATAACAAAAGAGGATATACACCCCAGTTGCTGCCAGCGCCATGCTCTGGTCCTCCCGGACAGTTTTTGTTTACACGGTTGCAGCAGTGGCGTGCTGTATACCTCACATGACTGCACATATCATTGAGGTCAGTGATTGCCTGCTGCAGTCATGAGGGGTGTTCAGGCTAAATAAAAAAAAAAAGAGCAGAGTGAAGGAAAGGATTGTTAAAGCTAGCAGCGATTGGTGATGGGGGAGGTGGGTGTCAAGGATGTTAAGCTGGCGAGTATATCTTCTTTTGTTTTTCCTTCCTTACACCTGGGAAATTTTTACACAAGTTGTAAAAACCCTTTAAAATTAGAGAGGAAATGTATATAAAAAATGCACCAAGAAGGAGCTGTTGGAATCAAATGAAACTTTCTACAGGGTGGCCCACGAAAAAGTAGGCGATAGTATGACAAGATGAACGAGGAAGCGGATTGTCTTTTTTTTATTACCCACAAAGTCACAAAAGATGCTGATAGTGGTCCCCATTCACGTCTATGCAAAATGTCCTGCTTTTCCCAACAAGATGGGGCAACATGTAACACCTCACAGATCTCACTGGCCCAGGTTCATGAACTGTTTACGGAGGAGCAAACTGTGAGCAAAGTGTTATGGCCACCATGTTCCCCAGACTTGTCCACATGTGATTTTTATCTGTAGGAAAACTTAAAACAGAAAGTGTCCACTAACAATCCACATCCCCTGGGTGAACTCACAGAAAACATCCCAAACAGTATCCGCAGCATCACTACTGAAGAGCTGCAAGCCGTATCAGCCGACATAGCCCGACGTGCCCGAAGATGCACAGACGTGAATGTGAACCACTTTCAGAATCTTTTGTGACTTGAGGATAATAAAAAAAAAAAAAAAAAAAAAAAAGAATCCTCTTGCTCGTTCATCTTGTCATACTATCACTGGAAGTGGGCTAATTTTTCATGGGGCCACCCTGTATATGTAATGTAATGATGATATATGTAAATTATTACAATATTAGAGCAAAAGGATATGTTTATTGGGAAACCTGTACAAATGAAAGGAGGCTCTAGTCTCCTGTTGGGCCTCCTGTAGTCTGGATACAAGATGAGATATGGTTGGACATGGAGGCCTACAGGTTCTGTATGGTATACTGTGGCACATTTGCCTACAAATGTTGGAGCCTGGCCTGTAGATGCTGCACGTTCGTGCATTGCCAAAGCTAGTGACCCAGCTGGTCCCATAAATTCTCAACATGTAATAAATCTGGAAAACAGGCAGGCCAAGGAAGAGTTGCAATCTGACGACAGTGTTGTAATCGGTGTAAGTGCATGCCCTCATGTAACCACTGTTCCCAACATTTGCTAACAGCTAGGTAAGATGGCAGGTAATTCTTCCAAACCTCCATCCTGCTTCGCTCAGTTTAATGATGCGCACTCTTTCAACGTCTGTCAACAAGGCAAAATATCTTACAGTGTAAAGGCATGTCTGGCAGTCAACAGTCTTTCACAAACAGGTACACTTCCCAAAAGTAGCTTCTGAGAGCCTTTTGATAGTGCAGCGTGGTAAGCACTTTACACTCTCTTGTGGGAAGACCCAGTGTCTAATCAGACCACACTTGTAGTCACCTGCCGAGACATACACAAACACACAATATACGTTCTGGGATGCAGTGATGCTGAAGAATGATCTAGAGTCTACACTATTATGATTTTATGAAATAGATAACGATGTGAGGGGAATTCTTCAATGACTCAGTGTGTGGTCCAATATGGCAAACTGAGTATGATCACAATAGATGGTTGCTAACATACACAATGAATTGCCTAATATCTCTCATCTATAATCAACAGTCCGATCTCGAAGATGTCCTTTTGTTGCATCTGTGTGAAAGGCACGTAAATAATTTCTCCGACTATAATTTTTTGATAGATAAACCTTTAGAAACCTAAGAACATTTGGTCTAAATATATAATATATAGAGCAATCCTAGTACCTTCATGCTGCTGTAAAGAGGTTATCCAAACCTGAAAAACCCACCCACAATGCCCGGACCCCTCATACAGAGAATACTTATCTGGTCCCCTAAGCTGTCCTTCCAGAGCCCTCCATGGTCGTCTCCTGGGGATGCATATCACAACATCCGTTGATGGGGTGATTCAACCAATAGCAGGCCATGGAGAGATCCGGAAGGACACAGGCGTTGGGGACCAGGGAAGTATTGTCTGTATGAGAGGCCTGAACATTGTGGGTGGGGTTTTCAGGTTTGGATAACCCCTTTAAGTTAAAGGGGTTTTCCAATAATCAATAGTTATCACTCATCCACAAGATAATTGCCAAGTGCCTGATCGGTGAAGGTTTGACTGCCGATATCCCTATTGTTCACGAGAAAAGCTGGGGGTTGAAATGGGCTGTGGTTATGCATCTGCAATGCCGCTCTGTAAGGAGAAGTGGATGTGGTGGTGTACTGTAGCTCAGCTCCCTATCTGTCCACAGTTTACTTTCCAGCACTGGAGGCTGCCGAAAACAGCTGATTGGTGAGGATGCTTGGTGTTGAATCTCCAGTCATCTGATACTCATGACTTAACCGGAGGATAGGTCATCAATATCTAAAAGATGGAATGTCCCTTCATGGCCTTTACAGGTCTGGTCATCAATTGGTTAAGTGAATGGGGCTCAGCTGTAATACCAGACAAGAATTTCATTATTAAAATTTTATTTTAATCTCATTCAACCCCCTTAAAGGGGTTTTCCGGGATTTTGATACTGATGACCTATCCTTAGTATAGGTCATTAGTCTCTGATCGGTGGGGGTACGACACCGGGGACCCTCGCTAATCAGCTGTTTGAGAAGGCAGCAGCGCTCCTATGAGCGAGGCGGCCTTCTCCATGCTTACCAAGCACAGCGCAGTACCTTGGATAGCAGCTGTGCTTGGTATTGCACTCAGCTCCATTTACCGCCGGGGCCTTCTTAAGAGGTGTCTTCTCAAACAGCTGGTCCTGGGTGTTGGACCCCCACCAATCAGATACTGAGGACCTATCCTGATGAAAGGTCATCAGTATCAAATTCCCAGAAAACCCATTTAATTGGCATTTGAGATAATTATAAAATAGTCATAAATTTTGTCGCACACCATATTTGCCCTGAGATTTGCAAGTTTTTAAGTCTCTCACTGCTTTTTAAAATTGTCAAGAAAAATGGGTGGGGTTTTATGAAAACCAGGTGGAGTTTAGTGGGAGGACGGGGCCTCTGAAAGATCAACAGATTTACTACAACTTGCACCAGATACTGCCACAACAGATCATGCAGGTGCTAATAGCAGGTGCAGATTTCAATTTCTGACACAAGGACAGTCCATAATGATTTTTTTGATGAGTGTGTGTCCACTAAGAAATTTGGGACACTGCACTCCAGCATTAAGAAAATGAAAATACGTAAGTATTACTTTATTATAAATATATTCCCAAATACCTTTCATTAGTTATAATCGCTCATGTTGTCTGGGGAGCAATCATTAGAAGAAATAAAATGGCAGCTGTCCTATTAGTACACACAAAACCTGTCCTGATCACACAGCAGGACAAGTTACTTTACAACACTGAGGTAAAGAGCTGCCTCATCCTCCTCTCTGCTCTGCTTGTCAGGGATTATGATCCTGAATACAGTTTAATATGATCTTCAGCTGAATCTCTGTAGAAGATCAGGAGGAGACATGAAGTACAGAGAGGAGGTGGGGGAGAGGCTAATGAGCAGCACTTGTATGCAGTCTCCATTACCACAGCCCCACATTACCACAGATTTTATCATCTGTATTCAGGATTATAATCCCTAACAAGTAGTAGCGAAGGATGAGGCAGCTCTTTGGCTCATAGTTCAGAAGTGACTTGTTCTGTGTGATTAGAACAGGTTTTGTGTGTCCTGATAGGACAGCGGCCATTTTATTTCTTCTAATGATTGCTCCCTAGACAACGTGAGCGATTATAACTAAAGGTATTTGGGAATATATTTATAATAAAGTAATATTTAGGTATTTTCATTTTCTTAACCCCCTTTAAGACTGGCGTATGAAATGCCATTCTAAATACATTCCCCCACCATTTCTCTGGCAAACACGAGATGTAAAAGAGAAAACATCTTCTAACAATGTAGAGTAGCATTCCTGACAGCATTCCAGAGTGTTGTCCTCCATACACAGGACATGATCTCCGCACATACCTCCCTGGTTCTCGCACAGTAACAATGCTTCTATGGAACGTTCCGTGTTAATATGTTTATTTTGGAACATGTGAATGACCTTAACTAGAGGCTATCCAGATACAGCAAGGGAAAGATAACAAAAAACATGTCAAGGTTTAGGTGGAACATCCAACTACTGTCAACAGCACTGTCTATATCCTCATTCTAAGGAGTAGCTTTAAGCCACTGGACAGCAAATCAAACTGAAAACTCCATTTTGTTAACTTTTAACAGTTCAAAGCTACAGAAGAGTAAGAGTAAATATACAGATACTTTACTTCAGACTCTGAAATGTTGTTAAAGGGAACCTGTCACCTCCTGTAGCAAAAAAAACTGTTAGCAGTACCTTAATTTAGGGGCCAGGGTGATGCTAAAGAAGATCTTCATAAGGAGAAGAGATTCCTCTAACTGCCAGAAATTGTTTTTTTAATCCTCCTGAGCGCGCTGTCTTGACTCCGCTTGAAGTCAAGGGGGCAGCGGCCTCTTTGCTTCAAGTCAAGCAAACCACTCCCCTGATCAACTTGACTGACAGGTTGCCGTTGGGCCGGGGATCGCGCAAGTCTCGCGCATGCGCGGTGCGCGATTTCTCCCTGCGCTATCCCGGCCCTTCACTTTGCCGGCGCTTTTCTCTCTACAGCGCATGCGCCGCAGAAGCAAGAAGCCAGAGGAGACGCACGGCCAAGCGTACGGCCGGGCGTTAGGATGCTTTCAATGACCCCTTGCGTGCGGGGACGGCGGGCTCTGACTGCGGCGCATGCGCTGTAGAGAGAAAAGCGCCGGCAAAGTGAGGAGCCGGGGCCGGGATCGCGCAGGAAGAAATCGCGCACCGCGCATGCGCTAGACTTGCGCGATCCCCGGCCCAACGGCAACCTGTCAGTCAAGTTGACCAGGGGAGTGGTTTGCTTGTCTTGAAGCAAAGAGGCCGCTGCCCCCTTGACTTCAAGCGGAGTCAAGACAGCGCGCTCAGGAGGATTAAAAAACAATTTCTGGCAGTTAGAGGAATCTCTTCTCCTTATGAAGATCTTCTTTAGCATCACCCTGGCCCCTAAATTAAGGTACTGCTAACAGTTTTTTTTTGCTACAGGAGGTGACAGGTTCCCTTTAAAGTTGTTGCTAATTTCCTATCCTCCAACACCCAGGACCACTGCTAATCAGCTGTTTGAGAAGTCACCAAGACTCGCAGTAGCGCAACGACCTTATCTCTGCTCACCGAGCAGCACTGTACATTGTATATCGGCTGTGTTTGGTATCGCAACTCATCCCCAATCACTTTAATAGGCCTGAGCTGCGTCTAGGCCATGTGACTGACGAACATGATGGGTCTTGTAGGGGGTCTTGTCAGGCGTCTCTCTTTAGAGTAGGGCCATACCTGGGAACTGGTTCTGAGGTTTGTATATATTCTGGGTTTGGTCTGAAGACTAATTTTTGGGCTGTGGCTTGAAATCTGTATTTGTTCAGAGCTCAGGGCTCTTTATTTCTTATGGGCTATGGGTTTAAGTCTAGGGTCTATAAAATTTGGGTATGATAAAACTCTAATGCACTACTTGTAATTCAAACACATTAGGTTAGTGGTATTTGGGCAATGGCCTATTTAAATGGGGTTCACCAGGAATAAGGGATTTTAGGAAGTGCCCGCAGCCTGCCTCCCTAAGCTGAAGATTCATACTTACTTTTTCCCCACCACTCTGGTCCTTAGTGCTGGGTCTGGTGTCCATGTTACTGTCTGCAGAGTGTTTACACATAACATGGGCATGATCACATGCTCTTCTGAAGCCAATGGCTGGTTACAGCGGTGACAAGCAGGTTGTGCCAGTATCTGGCTGCAGCAGAGCATGTGGCCAGATGTAAACGCTCTGGGGACTTGAAAATGGACACACCAGAGGCACTGCAGAGGACTGGAGCCACAGGGAGCATGTAAGAATGAATCTTCAGCTTAAGGAGGCAGACAGTGGGCACTTGTTATTCTAAACTCATTATTCCCAGAAAACCGTTTTAAATGGTAAAACAATGTGTGCATTCAGCACATCAGCCTGCCTCTCAGAATCTCCCTGATGTCACTAATCAGAAGTAAGTAAGTATGGTGTGCCTCCTCCCAGTTGGATGGTGGACCAGTGATCGGGACACAGACAGTAATGGAGGGGAGTAAACTACTGGTGCTTCAATCAGGAATTTTACCATTAACCCTTTCACTATTAAAGGGGTTTTCCAAGACTTACACCAACAGATTATTTGACCGATTTTCTGACCAATCATTGGTCAGATGGTCTATTACAAACAGGAGGCTCTCTGGGAAACTCTGATCCTGGACCTTTCAGGCTGCGCCCCTGCAGACCCAAATTTTCTGCCTAGCATGCTGTGCCTTGAGGGAAGAAGCTTAGCCGCACCAGGTACCTCTATCCACTGCACAATCGGGTGTTACGCTCTGAGCCTTTTTCACCAGCAAGTTAAACTACCTGTCAAAACAGTCCCACCGATGAGCACTGCTCTCCCTCTGCTTTTCTTTCGAAACAGCTGATCAGCAGGGATATAAGTGTTAGACCCCCCAGCATTCAGATAATGATTAACCATCCTGAGGATAGGTCGTCAGTCAGTCCTAGAAAAAAAAACCTTTAATGACCCAATCACTACCATTCTGTATTCTAATATAATCGAATATTACCAACTGTCTTGAAATACACAGCTAAGATGTCGTATAAAACTAAAATACTGCAAGTTGAAAAAAACATTTTTATTATTTCAGAAGTAAATAAAAGATACATTACCCCTGTGACGTCCATGACCTTAATGGCCGCAAGTTGCCCAGTTTTAACATGGCGACCCTATAATGAAAAAAATTATACATAAATACAGATTTTATAGGCAGAGAAGCAGTGTAGATTGAAGCAGCACTTTGTATCTGAAGGAATACATTTATGTGAGTTCTACATCATAGGCAGGTTTCAGTCACTTCTGATAGATTAGCCTTCGCTACATTGCAGAGAATGAGCAGATTTGTTGACATTTTGACACAAAGGGAATTGAGTGCAGGCCATTTACAGATCAGTGAGTCAGCCCTTGCTTTCTACATGACTAGGCAGCGCAAGGGTCATTTCTTTTCTACCTAAACCACAGATTGCAACAAATTAAAAACATAAGAACTTACTGTTCAAAACACCTTCTATTAAACTTTTTCTTTAACCCTCTACAGTAAAACTCTCTTGATACAGTTCCATGTAACACATACATACAGAAGTCAACATGTGCACCACACCGAAATGTCAAATGAAGCTTACAGTTTTCACAGTCAATTCATTTACGCCGATTCCTCTACAAGAGATGATGCATTCCAATTATCGGAATACACAGTGACAGACATTTTATGCTACACCTAAAATGAAGTCTCAGTCTCAGTAGACTAGGCTTCATCAAATACCAGAATAATAGTCAAAGGGGTTTTCCAAGCAAATAAAATTAAAGAATAGTACATACAGTATATATGAACACTCACCAAGTAATGCTATCATAGATCAGAAGCAATTATTTTTTATTTTCATTATCTTGGCCATATCTGTGCTGCACCTTTGTGTTAATGCTTCCAGAGCTTGCTGTGGCTGATATTAACAATGTAGAGAAGTACAATTACTGTAATTCCTCTCCCAGTCATTGCCTCTATTTACTACTGCCTGCACATTGCACTATTACACGCTGTAAGGTAGTAATGTAAATCACTGTCTTCACAAACAACACAGCTCTGTTATCAGTCACAGCTTTTCTGTTGCTCACTGCAAAATATGCTGCCCAGCATGTGAAACACAATCCCCTCCAGAGCAGTGAAGTTAAAAGTTCTGTAATGTGCACTACAAGGATCGAGACTGGAGATAACCATGTGATAAACATTAGAAGCATAGTCGTGTGAGACTGGTTTACAGAGGCATCTCAGCTACATATCCTATATTACTAAGTGACTAATCTTAATGCAGGTAAACCATCTAAATATAATTTTTTAAAGAAGGAAAAAACCCTTAGGGCCCATTCACATGACCATATGCACATTTTCGCATATTATCCACAATTTTGCGGATAATATGCGGACCCATTCACTTCTATGGGAGAAAAAAAATGCGGAATGCACACTGTGTACGGTCATGTGAATGGGTCCCAGGTTACTAGGCCATCAAAAGGCTAACCAGCAGGTAGGTCTGTGACATATCCCAGTTTCCTTGCTATGGTTACAGCTGATCTTTTCAGACAAATTGTATTTAAATTTAAAGTTTTCATGCATTAAAGTAACAGAAAGAGGTTTTGTTGTGAGGATAGTTAAGTTTCAGTCTTTGGCCAATTGATTTACTGTGAACCAGGCGGTACTTGCCCATATGTGTTTCTTCATCCATGAATTTATTGTGGCAGCTTTCCAAAGATCGCGTACGGGATGTCTTTTAAAATGGGATCTGGCTCACATGTGAAGTGCTAACATTAACAAAGCCCTTCCCATCATTTGGAAAGAAATTATGTGGAAAACAATTCTGACTTCATCTGCCAAGAACTTGTGCTTTCCAGCTTCGATTGGTACATGTGAGTGGACTATCCATTAATATTGACTCATAGATCTAGCTCGTATTTTGTACTTTAGGTGAATAGATATAAGAATATTAGTTCACGAAAGATGAAGGGTGAGAGAACCTCTCAGTAAATGCTTCTATGACCCTTGAAATAATATTAGACTATTACGTCCTTAAAGCACTGTGTTGTGCAATTCCTCTGTTATTCCTCTAAAAAATGTAGGAATAAAATGAAAACTGAGCATTACCACTCCCCCTGTCAGCAGTGCAGGTCCATGTTCCACTGCCAAGAGCAATGGTAACACAGAGATGTCAATTGAATCACAAATTTTTGGGGTGACGGTGGGGGAATCAGAACAGAGAGTTCTAAGAAGAGATGCTCCAAAATTTCCATTTCCTCCGAAGTAAACAAGACATGTCAGGAGAGAGGACAGATTCTTTTTTTATTGACATTAAATAAGGCTCTGTTCACATCTGGATCAGAGGCTTCCACTGCAGATTCCTTCAGATTTTCTATTTTTCCCATCAATAAGATGAACACCTTGCTGGCACTTGACAGACCCCACTATAAGTCAAGGCGAGAGGTCGTCCGAAGGATCTGAAAGAACTTTGTGGCTTCCATTATAAAAGGAAACCATTACCTATGTGAACACAGCCAAACTCATGTCAGAATTAATAAATGATTGATCAATTTTAGGCAAAAGAAATGCGGAGTGGTTCCTTAAAACAAACAGATTCCACCTTTCATAAATGAACACAGTAACTTAATTAGCTGCTAAGGGCACCAGAACCACTTTTCCTTTCCACTACTTTTGATAAATGAAGCTCAAAAAGGTTTGTGTATTATATTATTATTATACTATGGCTAAAATAATATCTGTAGGTGTTCTACGACTACTCAAACCTCCAATATGGATCAAAACACACACAGAAGGGAAAATCATCAACACATCTTTATTACTGGCCAGTAAAACACAAACAACAAAAAGTACATGACACAAATCCGATGCATTCCTGGATGAAGTAGCCTCCGTCTGGCTCGCCAGCATTGGGTATGGATTGATTATATTAAACATCTCCACATGTGATAGTACTTTGTGACTGGCCAATACAGGTATATATGGTGGGTGAGCCAGAGACCTAGTGAGGCCCCGGAGGAAACGACTGAGAAACGGCGCTGGCTGGAGGGCAGCCTGTGTATTGGTCAACTATGGTGGGTTCTTGCTCAATGTTGGGCTTTGTAATATACAGTACACTGTTTACCAGTATTTTTACTACATATATATGTATTTGCAACAAACAACTTACTCTAGCACCTGCTTATGTGTGCGTGGATTTGAGTTATGTCCTTTTTACTGGTCATTACTGGTCAAGATGTATTTATGCATTGTCCATTTCGTGTATGATGTTATACAAGTACTGGAGGCACATGTTACTACTAGTCTACTTTTACAGGGTGGAAATTAAGCGTTGCTTTGATATTTAAACGAGACACATTCTGAGCCCTAGTCATCATCACCCATCCCCCTGCCTATGTATATAATACTGGCACAATGAATACAGTAGCAATGCGCCTGGACACTGGACTTCCTGTGAGGTCCTGCATAGAGGAGAGAGGACCACTCTGCATCCTAACACTGAGTATACTTTGTATTATCAGACTGCAAACCAGATATACAGTGTAAGTGCAGCTGTATGACATGAAGTTGTAACTAATTGTAACTAAATGTGTTATGGCTGTATTTCATTATGTTTAAATAAAGGTGTGCTATATTTTATATGCAAGTGTAATATCAAGGCTAAAGATATTGCAGATTAGGTATAAACACAGTTGGATCCACTAGCTAGGAGGGTAAAGGTGAATATTATTTAATACAAGGGAATTTGTCACCATGAAATTCAGTTAGTTAGGACCAGCGATCCACTGTTTCATTGTGGAGAAAAAGTAATTTTAAAATTAGTAGTTAAAGGGGTTCTCCGGGAATTAAGAAAATGAAAATATATAAATATATTCACAAATACCTTTCATTAGTTTAGATGCATTGTTTTGTCTAGGGAGCTATCAGGGGAAACAAAACGGCTGCTGTCCTAATAGTGCACACAGAACCTGTCCTAATCACACAACAGAACAAGCTACTTCATAACACTGAGCTAAAGAGCTGCCTCGTCCTCCTCTCTGCCCTACTGATCCTGAATACAGCTGATAAGACCTTTAGATGAATCTCTGTAGTAATGGAGTTTATGAGGAGACAAAGTACACAGAGGAGATGGGGATGTGGTCATGGAGACTGCATACAAGTGCTGCTGCTCATTAGCCACAACTCACCCTCCTCTCTGTACTTCGTGTTTCCTCATCTTCTCTATTCCCAAAGAGAATCACCTGCATTCAGGATCATAACCCCTGACGAGCAGAGAGGAGGATGAGGCAGCTCTTTACCTCAGTGTTGTGAAGTAACTTGTGCTGCTGTGTGATTAGGACAGATTTTGCATGTACTGATAGGACGGTGGCCATTTTATTTCCCCTGATTATTGCTCCCCAGAGAAAACAATCCTTTATAACTAATGAAAGGTATTTGGGAATATATTTATTATAAAGAAAATACTTACGTATTTTCATTTTCTTAATTCCTGGAAAACCCCTTTAAGTGCATCAAGGGTGGGCCCAAGCCACTCTGTGCACCCTTGTTCCTCCTGCTTCCCCTGCCAGCTCCACCCTCTCCCCCTTGATTGACAGGGCCAGGTTCATACATAGTCATCTTGCCTGGTCCTGCCAAGCATAGACAGGGAGAGGCTGGCAGAAGAGGCAGGAGAAGATAGAGTATAGAGTGGCTTGGGCCTGCCTTCAGTGCACTTAAAGGGTTATTCTCATTTTAGACAATGGGGGCATATCGCTAGGATATGCCCCCATTGTCTTATAGGTGCGGGTCCCACCACTGGGACCCGCACCTATTTCCAGAACGGAGCCCCCGAAGTGAATGAGGGCGCACTGCGCATGCGCAGCCGCCCTCCATTCATTTCTATGGGGCCGCCGAAAATAGCCGAGCGCTGGCTCGGCTACTTCCGTCGGCTCCATAGAAATGAATAGGAGCGCACCGCGCATGCACGGCCCGGCTCCCATTCATTTCTATGAGCGGCGCGGGGAGCTGCGCCTGGTGGTGGCCGGACCCCCGGAAACCTGGGGTCCTCCAGGCGCAGCGCTCCCCGCTCCGTTCTGGATATAGGTGCGGGTCCCAGCGGTGGGACCCGCACCTATAAGACAATGGGGGCATATCCTAGCGATATGCCCCCATTGTCTAAGATGAGAATACCCCTTTAACTGCTTATTTGCATATGGCTTAAAGGTTTATTTCTACAGAATGAAGGGACAGAGCGCTAAATGAAAGGTGTGATTATCTTCAGCTAAGCTAGCCCTAGACAGCTTGGCAAGAGTTCTGAATATTAATTATATTGGTTAGTTAGTGATAGTTCGAAAAATAGATGCTATTTAGCATCATTTATGGGTTAAAATCTTCAGGATAGGTCATCAGTCTCTAATTGTGAGGGTCAGATACCTGGAAACCTCCCCCCACCGATCAGCTGTTTGAGAAGCCACCGATGCTGCTGTGAGCGCCCCGGCCTTCTCGCAGCTTACCAAGCTCAGCCCCATTCACTTCAGGGTGGATGGGATTTTAAGAAATCTCATCAACACACTGCATAGAAAAAAATTGCAGCATGAACTGATCTGCAGCACGGATTTGCAATCAAACAATTGATATGCTGTAGATTTCAAAATCTTAATCAATTTCTGCATAGAAAACAAAACGCAAAGTTATACTTTGTCTTTTCCACATAAAAATACCGGGAGTAATTTGCAAGATGTGCTGGTAGCCTTACTGTACAACGCTGCGGTTTTGCCACATGAAATATCGCAAAGGCAAATTGACAGCTGTTCAGTCATGTGTGAACCTGAATTTTGCTGTCATTTGTAGGTAATTATATTATAGTGTTCGAGCCCTGCCTAATAAGCCCATAAACCAAATAAATCCAACGCATTTGTAAATGAATAGAAGAATAGCTATAAAGCTGGTTTCTTTATTAAAACGGGGCGATTTTGTGGTATTAGGAACTTTTATCCAGAGTTAGATTTCATTATAAACAACAGAACAGAGGTAATTTTCATATACTGTACTTGCATCAACCTTGCTGTAGAGAATGTACTGCTGGAAGTGTCTTATTCCCTGGTCACTGGCCGTTCTTTTTTAGCTAATTATTTTCTTCAGCTGCTAATTTTAATAAACATTTACAGCTCTGGTGCCTTCCTCTCAGTCATCTCCTCAGCGGCTCTCTCTGACTGAAAATGAAACTAACTCCTCAGCCACATGTAGCCCCTCCCCCAATCTTGCGGAATAGATGCGGCCCCATTCATTTCAATGGGCGGCATTTGATCTCGCCGAGCCGCCGCTCCGTGCCACAGCTCTGCGAAAAAATATAGAACATGTCCTATTCTTGTCCGCAGTAGCAGACAAGAATAGGCATTTTGTATGGGGTGCGGAACACACACTGGTCGGCATCTGTAACACCACGGCCGTCTGAACGGGCCCTTACTCTCCTATAGGAGTATCACATAACACTCCAAGCATGGCTTCATGAGGGATCGGTCATGTCAAACCAATTTAATCAGTTTCTATGAGGAGGTATGTTCTAGACTGGACCGCGGCGAATCAATGGATGTCGTATATCTGGACTTCTCCAAAGCATTTGACACGGTACCACATAAAAGGTTAGTATATAAAATGAGAATGCTTGGCCTGGGAGAAAATGTCTGTATGTGGGTAAGTAACTGGCTCAGTGATAGAAAACAGAGGGTGGTTATTAATGGTACACACTCAGATTGGGTCACTGTAACTAGTGGGGTACCACAGGGGTCAGTATTCGGCCCTATTCTCTTCAATATATTTATTAATGATCTTGTAGAAGGCTTGCACAGTAAAATATCAATTTTTGCAGATGACACTAAACTGTGCAAAGTAACTAACACAGAAGAGGACAGTACACTGCTACAGATGGATCTGGATAGACTGGAGGCTTGGGAAGAGAAGTGGCAGATGAGGTTTAACCCTGACAAATGTAAGGTTATGCATATGGGAAGGAATAATGCAAGTCACCAGTACATACTGAATGGTAAAACATTGGGTAACTCAGACATGGAAAAGGACCTAGGAATTTTAGTGAACAGCAAACTAAGCTGTAGAAACCAGTGTCAGACAGCTGCTGCCAAGTCCAATAAGATAATGGGTTGCATCAAAAGAGGCATAGATGCCCGTGATGAGAACATAGTCCTGCCACTTTACAAATCACTAGTCAGACCACACATGGAGTACTGTATACAGTTCTGGGCTCCTGTGAATAAAGCAGACATAGCAGAGCTGGAGAGGGTTCAGAGGAGGGCAACTAAAGTAATAACTGGGATGGGTGGACTACAGTACCCAGAAAGATTATCAAAATTAGGCTTATTCACTTTAGAAAAAAGACGATTGAGGGGAGCTCTAATAACTATGTATAAATATATCAGAGGTCAGTACAGAGATCTCTCCCATGATCTATTTATCCCCAGGACTGTGACTGTGACGAGGGGACATCCTCTGCGTCTGGAGGAAAGAAGGTTTGTACACAAACATAGAAGAGGATTCTTTACGGTAAGAGCAGTGAGACTATGGAACTCTCTGCCAGAGGAGGTGGTGATGGTAAGTTCACTAAAAAAAAAAAAAAAGTTCAAGAGGGGCCTGGATGTATTTCTGGAGGGTAATAATATTACAGGTAATAATATTACAGGAGTCGGGAAGGAATTATTTCCCCTAAAGTGGCGAAAATTGGCTTCAACCTCACAGGGGTTTTTTGCCTTCCTCTGGATCAACTTGCAGGATAACAGGCCGAACTGGATAGACAGATGTCTTTTTTCGGCCCTATAAACTATGTTACTATTCTGCCATAGGCTCTGCATGCCTCACAGTCTGAACTGCTGTATTTTAAAGGGGTTGTCCAGCAGTATTAAATATTTTATATATGGCTCCAAGGCAGTCAAATATTTAAAAAAAGTTATACTCGTGTTCACCAATCCACCACCACTGCCGCCCCAACACTGCTGTCCATCTCCTGGTCCCAGCTCCACACATCGGAAATGCCTGCTCAGCCAATCAATGGCCCTAAGGATGAACTACCTCAGCCACTGAGGTTTTTTTTCTCTTTCTGGCATTCCTAGTATCTAGTGGCGGGGGAGCAGAAAGGGTAAGCATCCTTTTTGCCATTTTTCTAAGCTTGTTCTTTCTATAGTCTAGGGTAGAGGAAAGCATTGTCATGCACTAACATGGAATATCAATTTTTTATTTTGTTTTTCCATATTGTACTTTTTTTTTTTTTTTTTTTTTAAGACGTCTAACATTCTTGAAAAATGTCAGGTGTTGTTTGACGGATGCCTCAGTGCTGGCTCATAATGATCATGAAGTAGCTGAGGTGAATGATAATGCAAACGACCCACTTGAACAACACTCAATATTTCTTAACTGTGTACAATGCAATGTTCCAATCCAAAAATTCTCATGTCTCCTGTCATTTCTTGGTCTGTATTTGGACGGGTCTCCATGAGTCGTCGCACCAGACAAGCGATATATTCAGATCATTGACTGCATGTATTTTAACCGTTACAGCTTGAGGTACCTAAATGGTACAATAAAATGCTACACTGCCTAAAGGCCTTATTACACTGGTAGATAATCAATAACTTCTCGTATGAACACTCGTTAGCGATGATCTGGCAGTGTTACACTGCCGCCGATTACCCAATGAACGAAGAAAACGCCTATTCATCGGGTATAGTCACATAGTTACATAGTATTTTGATACCAGTAAACAATGATTCAGTAAGGGGACAAGAGATGGCATTAGCGATCGCTCGTCTCCATGCTGAAGAGTAGGCGATTGCTAGGAAGGAACGCGTCCTTCCCGACAATCGCCTGCTTAGTCTGTAGGTTTAATAGGGCCTTTAGTCCTCGGTACTGAAAGAGTTAAATACGTGTTTATGGAGCTAATCCACCCTCATCAAGTCAGTATTCATATGCAAATTAAATGCATGAAGCGTTTCAACAAAATCAATTTCCACCAAAGTAACAGAAATTACGTTGTTCTGGATAAAGACAACCATCCGGCAGGGGGTTACACAATCTGCATCATATATGCATAGTAATGCTAACTGCCCAAACAGTATGGGAGGGAGGTGGCCCATCATGCTGCCCACATCAAGCATGGTGCAGCAAGCCTCAATGACCTTCATTTTCAATCTTACCTAACCAATAGCAGAGGAGATACAGCTCAGGCAGTATCATTATGATCTGCCAATGCACATTTCAGTAGCAGGAGACCAAGTGCAACATGTACCAGATACAGAGCATTGTCAGCATACAGTAAAATCCCAATAATCAGGTGTCCAGCAGTACAGCACATAACAGAAAATAATATGTAATTTCAAAAGACTGAACAGAAGTAACCCTCTATAAAACGTCTCTGATTAAAAAGCAATGTGAAAGCAACGTTAAGTTACACTATCAGTGGCGGGTCTTTCTGTTACACTACCTATATACATTCACTGACAAAGATAACACACCAAGAACGAGTTGTTGGAATCAAATGAAAATTTCTATGTGTGAGTGTAATTACGAAATATGTAAATGATTACAATATTAGAGCAAAGGATAAGTTTAACTGTCAAATTGAACAGAGGCTCTAGTCCCCTGTTGGACCTCCTCTAGCCTGGATACAAGATGAGATATGGTTGGACATTGAGTCCTACAGGTTTTGTATGGTGTCCTGCAGCCAGAGGTCACAATAACGCATAAAAAAGCGTCAAACGAGTTTTCAGGCAATTTTACTCCCTGAAAACAGTCTAAGGTGTACCACTACGCCTTAGACTTTTCCCAGTTTTTCATCAGCGCAGTGAGCGCTGTGAACAGCACAGGCAGCACAGCAATGCTGCCTGTGCCCGAAATAACCAATAACAAAGCTCCTTACAGCAAGGAGCTTTGTTATTGGTGCTCCAGAGCAATACAGGTCGGGCGAAGCAGAGGAAGCCGGCGGGAGCTGGAAGGAGGAGGGGCCTGCTCCGAGGGCTGGAAGGAGAGCGGGCGCTCAGAGCATGGACCCTGGGAAACAAAACAGGGCCGCTGGAGAGGTAAAGTTGTGGCAATGAAAAGCTGTCAGCCTTTAAGTGAGTGATTTTCCCCCTCCCCCAACCATGGCTCTGTCTAGTCTCCCAGTTCTCTGCTCCCCCTCCTCCTGTCACCCCACTAGTAACCCAGCTCTCCCCCCTCTAGTGACCCTGCTCCCCCTGTCGCCCCACTAGTGACCCTGCTCCCCCTGTCTCCCCACTAGTGACCCTGCTCCACCTCCTTCTGTCACCCCACAGGGAAGCAGAACAGACTCCACCAACTACAATGGGATCCGTTCAGTTTCCATTTGCGATCTGTCTTATTACCAGACAAAAAACTCCTGCATACAAGGCTTTTTTGTCTGGTCTTTCAACAGAATCTGCAACAGAGGCTCCAAATGCAGCCTCCAACACAGATGTGAGCAAGTGCAGGCCTGCGTATTATGTATTTTAATTACCACAGATTTCGTACTCCTCCTCGGGTAAAAATATTCCTCAAAAATGGTCAGAGGAGTATTTTTACTCTTCTGAAAAAAATGTAGCGCGACCTCTGCCTGCAGCAGATTTGTCCACAAATGTTGCAGCTGGGTCTGTAGATTCTACACACTTGTGGGCTGCCAAAGCTAGCATCCCAGCTGGTCCCATGAATTCTCAACTGGTAATAAATCTGATGACCAGGCAGACCAAGGAAATGTTACAATCTGGAAGAGACATTCTTGCGAAACCCTTGCTGTGTGTGGGCAAGCATTATGCTGCTGCAAAATGCCAGTTGGAAGCCCTACAAACAGCGAGGTCAGACCAGCCTAAATGGCGGGCAGTTCTTCGAAATGATCATCCTGCTTCCCTCAGTCCAATGAGGTGTCCCTTTACAAAGTCTGTCAACCAGGCAAAATGCTTTCAAGAGTGTCATAGAGGCATGAGGACCAGTCAATGAGCTCTCACCAAGAGGTATACTACCTAAAAATAGCCTCCGAGAGCCTTTTTTAAAGGGCAGTGGGGGCAGCACTTTTACGCTCTCCTGTGGCAAAACCCAGTGTCTGCATGCTGAGTTTTGTCGGATACTACCTTTCCCTGCCGGAGCCAATAACGGGACTCTGCAGGGATCCAGCCTGTCCCCGGTATTAGAGCTGCTTGCAGCAGTATTTTCCCGCCAAAACTTGGCACTAATGCCGGAAACAGGCAGGATCCCCGCCCGGTCCCATTACAGCCAAAGGGCCTGGCAGTGCAGCGGCAGTTCGTGGCTGTGCCGGATGCAATAAACTTCAGCATACTGTTCCTCTACCAGAATAGTCAGACAATTTTAGTGCTAGTGTGAAAATATCCTAAAGCCAAAGTTATTAAGCTGAAGGTGCAATTTCTGGTGCCAATTCATGCCTCCTCATTACCTAACTTCTAGTTGAAAGGGTAGTTGAAAGGGTAGTGCCTAGTATTAAAGTCATTCCCTATCTGCAAGATAGGGGCTAATTAACTGATTAGCGGGGTCCATCCACTGGGACCCCCATTGATCACGAGAAGGGGGGGGTCCTATGTTTCGGTCCTGATAGAACAACTGGTTGAGCTTGCGTGCTGGCGCTCCACTCATTCTCTATGGGACTACCATAGATTCTTCTAGCTGTCCCACAGAGAGTGAATGGAGGACCGGCAGGGCACCTGCTCAGCCTGCCGCACCATCAGTACAGCAACATGGGACTCTCATTCTAGGGTTGAGCGGTATACCGGTGGCAACGATATACCGCGGTATTAAGAAACAGTGATATGGCGATAACGCTGTTTCCTAATAACCGCGGTATTTTGTAACATCATCTGCGTTGACCGCTTCTAAATCGGCGCCCCCCTAACCCTGCATACCACTCAATACAAATTGCTTCCAATAAAACACAGAATAGAACCAGCCCAGGTCATGGAGGGTGTCATAAATAAAGGTGACATGTCTATGTCTTGTGCTGCCCTGGCCTGGTCCTTCCCTTCCTGCCTGCAAGCTGGAGTTAGTGTCAGTGTCTCCAACACACAAGCCAGAAGACATTACTGCTTGGGGGCCACAAGACTTTATTATACTAAGGAGGAAGGGGCTTCAAAAATTGTCCATACAGTATAATGTCTCCTTGTGGCCCCCATACAGTATAACGTCTCCTTGTGGCCCCCACACAGTATAACGTCTCCTTGTGGCCCCCACACAGTATAACGTCTCCTTGTGGCCCCCACACAGTATAACGTCTCCTTGTGGCCCCCACACAGTATAACGTCTCCTTGTGGCCCCCACACAGTATAACGTCTCCTTGTGGCCCCCATACAGTATAACGTCTCCTTGTGGCCCCCATACAGTATAACGTTTACTGATCTTGACTCCATGCAGTATAACGTCTCTTTGTGGCCCACTGCCTGCCAGCATCCCAGCCCATGCAGTATATAATGTCTCCTCGTTGGCCCGCATACACTGTAATATCTCCTTGTGGCCCCAAATGTTTTTTTCTTCTAAATGGATATTTCGATATCGCCCAACCCTATCTCATTCTCGTGACTCTTAAGGTCTAAGTCCAGCCATACTCTCCCACCCAAGCAGAAATCGTACACTGGGCAATACAGTTACCAGTGCAGCCATATGGCAGCCTATTCATTACAATAGGACGCATGTACGTATATGTTCCTGGGCATTGTAAAATTGTTTTGGCAACTAAACCAGGCAGGAAAAGTTGAATCTCTCTATGTGCGATATCAGATCTGCTGGGACAGTACGTCTGGAGGTGGGTACTAATGCAGCCTTCAAAACGTCTGCCTTAGTACTGTGACAAATGATAATAGCTGGCTTTTTACTTTATATAGGCAAACAAAAGACAATTTACCCAATATGATATCCACATTATATTCTCTATTGCTGTTACTTTAGGATATGTTTTCATTCCCTCTCATCAGCAACAACCACCCTCATTTCCAGAAAATCAATTTATATAAAAAATATGAGATAAAATGCTGTTCTATTTTCAATTAATTTGTGTAAAATATATTTCCTGCAGTTGCTTTGATATTCCACAATTGTTGCTGAATTGCCTTTGTATCATAAAGAGTTTGAGAAACATTTGAAGTTAATTAGAAGCATGAACGGCGGTTTCAATTGCTGTACACTCAAAATGATGACAGCTCCGAGATTTATAGCCGAATAGGTTTAAAATTCAGTTCTCGGTGACTAAATTAACCTTGAGAAAAGCCTGTGGAAGAGAACATCAGATGTGTGCCCACATTTATTCAAAATGCACTTTCATTTTACTGCATTTTTATCATTTTTGAAAAACATGCAAGATGATATAGGATTACCATAAATAATATTCTCGGCCTCTATTGCTCCAATTACATCCCAGCAGCACAAGCTACATTTACAGATGTGCGGCCTCTTCATTCTTTCACAACCTGGATGCAGTGGCTACCTCATCAGGTAGGGCACAGGTCAGGGGATCTCCTTTCTCAAATATGGTAGGACCCGCATCTAACAGATATTTACAGCACATCATGTGGATATGCTACACCAGCCGGGATGGGAATACTCTCTCCTTTAAGGAGTTGTCCAGAATTTTTAGAAGTGATGGCCTAATCTCAGGTTAGGCCATCAATATCTGATTGAAAGGAGTCCAACACCACACAGCCCTGCCAATCAGCTGTTCTGCACGGCTCTAATCACTATGTAGTAGCTATGGGTAATGGTGTCGTTAAAGGGGTTCTGCAAAGGGAAGATGACTTGCCTGCTTCCTGGCGCTGGCTCCCTGCTCCTTCTCCTGCAGGCCTGCTGGGATGTCAACATCCGGTTTGACATTGGTGCAGCCAATCACTGGCCACGGTGATGTCCGTCTCCCCTTGCGTCATGTGACCATTTATCAAGCCATAAGGGCAGCCGGACACAGACGCGGTCAGCGATTGGCTACGGCAATGTCAAATGGGATGTTGACATTTATGGAGCCCAGCAGAGCATTGCAGGCCTGCAGGAGAAGGTGCAGGGAGGTTAGTCATCTTCCCTTTGCAGGTCCAGGTTCTGAGTGGGGGGAAGGGGGTTGCCAAAAAAAAAAAAAAAAAAAACTAAAAACATTCTTGCACAACCCTTTTAAGTCAAAACATGTAAGTGGTTTATGACATTTTAACATGACAAAATAAAGATTTGAGATGTTACTTTGATGCTGGAGTTTTATTCAACTGTAGATCCACTGTGTAGTGGATGGAACTGGTTATTTCAGCACTGCTCCCACTGACCTGTATGGGTGGGGGTGCAGGATTTCAGACCCCTACTGATCAGACATTGATGGCCTATCCTGAGGCCTACCCTTGTAAAATCCTGAACAACCCCTTTAGATGGGGTTTGCCATGAATAAGACTTTACTTGTAGATGTCCTGTGCATGGGAGATAAGTGTCTGATCATCAGGGACCATTGTGGTCTCATCCATCTCTATAATGGGGTCCCCTGTTCCTCTCTTTACAAGAGTGGTGGTCAAGCAAATCCGCTGCTGCTCAATTCAACTCTACAGGACTGCAAGACATAGCTGAGTACAGTGCTCAGATGTCTTCACCAATACAGAACAGGCAACGGTTGACTGGATGGGATGTTTTTTGGGGAGCTCGGGAAGGTAAGGTTACTGGTTCTCATGAACTCTTTTTACCATTAGCTGAAGAACAGACTTCTGATACATCTGGTTCCATATCAGATATCAATTAAACTGCCCCTTAAATTTAATCCGAGGAAGCAAAAATCTGTACAGGAGAGCATGATTTACTAGTTCAAATAATTTCAGAAAAGTAAGAGCCTCTCAAACAATAGTAGAATCAAAGAGCAAGTTTCCGGTGAACATTAGGACAAAACAAGGCTAACAATTTATTGATCCATAATTATCTTTACAAGAAAAAAAAAACTCATTAGGAGCTTTCAATTTTTTTCTCTTTGCAAAGTGTTTAGACTGATAAAACATCCATATAAAGATAACATAATCATACCTTGTTGCTTTTATCATCTCAATATAGTTTCCTGTGTAAAGATATTTAACAAGAAGCAGCATGAGTGAAGGGTATGTACAACTATATTTGGCTGAACAACTTGTGAAGCACATTAATCTGCGGGGAGCCGCCTGTGGGCATTCTACCAGTAATTGATGCAGAACACTTTCACTGATTTGTGTATAGCCGTACACCACTTAAAGGATGTTAATTTAAACTCTGAACCGGTAATATCAATGTAGTTTTTTTGTGTTCTTGCTGTTTTTACGTCATGGTAAGTTCTGTTCAGCTGTCCCATCTTGCTTGTGTCTGTGTGACAGTACAAATGGTGGCGACTGCTTGATATCGTAAATGCAATACAACTGCTCATATACCAGAGTATACATAAGTACATAAACAGGACCACAAAGAGTTGGGCTAAAGCATATTTGCATAAGGGACAGAGAAGATTCCCATTTCTAAAGCGTTCTAACCTATACCCCACTCTAATAATCTGCATAAAGTCTGGATAGGTAAAGCCTGTAGAAATAGACGGTTGTTCAGAAAATCTGAGTTAGGCCCCATTCACACGACCGTATGTTCATTTCTGCATCTTCTCTGCATTTTTGTGGATAAGATGCGGAACCATACGGACCCATTCAGTTTTCCATAGGAGAAAAAAATGCGGAAGGCACACCGTGTACATTCCGCATCCGTATATTACAGAAGTTCTCCCGCAAAAAAAATGAAACATGTCCTATACTTGGCCGCAAAACACGTCCGTAGCCCCATTAAAAGTCAACGGGTCCGCAAAAATGCGGAACACTACGGAAGACATTCCGTATGTCTTCCGTTCCGTTTTTACACGGACACGGAATACATGCGGTCGTGTGAATGTAGCCTAAGGCCCCATTCACACGACCATATATTTGCGGCCCGCATTACTGTGGTAGTGGTACTGTGGTAGCTAGCTCCGTGCCGCGGCTCCCGGCCCCATAGAAGTTAATGGGGCAGCATCTATGCCCGCAATTTTGCGGATAGAAACGGCCCCATTCATACGGTCGTGTGAATCGGGCCTTTTTATTCAGACTCCAATGTCAACCACCAACATCATCCTCCTTTAGTGCAAAGAAAGAGTTTTTTAATGCATAAGAAACCACCACCCATGGTTAAGAGACTGATGCATCAGGGTATGGAGAAGTTGACAATTCCCATTAAAATGACTTCAGTGCTCCTTTATCGGCACTGCTTTCATCAATTTTACCTGTGATGTTCTAATCCTTGTCTGGAATTACTCCATTGGGGTACGGCCATACAATCCCGATTCAGTTTTGGAAGCTACAACTAGGAGTGAATTCAAAAACGGAGGTTATATCTTTATACTTTCTCTCTTTTTATGATCCACTCTTGATTTTGGCTTCCAGAAGGGCATGCAGAAACCTTACTGTTTGGGCATACCCTTAAAGGGGTTCTCCGGGAATTAAGAAAATGAAAATAATTACTTTATTATGAATATATTTTCAAATACGTTTTGTCTAGGTAGCAATGATTAGGAAAAACAAAATGGCCACTGTCCTATTAGTACACACAAAACCTGTCCTAATCACACAGGAGGACAAGTTACTTCACAACATTGAGGTAAAAAAGCTCTCTCATCCTCTACTTGTCATGGGTTATGTTCATGAATACAGTTTAATATGATATTTAGCTGAATCTTTGTGGGAATGGAGTTCATGAGGAGACGAAGTACAGAGAGGGTGGACAGGGCAGACTGTGGTAATGTGTGGCTGTGGTAATGGAGACTGTAAACAAGTGCTGCTGCTTATCAGCCACATCTGCTCATGAACTCAATTCCTACAGCAATTCAGCTAAAGATTGTATCATCTCTATTCAGGATCATAATGCCTGACATGTAGACCAGAGCAGAGGATGAGGCAGCTCTTTATCTCATGTTGTGAAGTAACTTGTCCTCCTGTGTGATTAGGACAGGTTTTCTGTGTACTAATAGGACAGCGGCCATTTTGTTTCTCCTAATCATTGCTCCCCAGACAAAACAAGCTATTATAACCAATGAATTTAGGAATATATTTATAATAAAGTAATATTTAAGTATCTTCATTTTCATAATTCCCGGAGAACCCCTTTAAGTTCACCGATGGCTGACACATAAGCATCTTCTTCGTCTTCAAGGTCTGCTTGGTAGATATCTAACACTTACATACATAGAAATTTGTATCATCTCTAAAGCCTCATTTCTCAACCTGTCACATGGGCGCAAAACAGACCAAGGGTCCTTCTCAGGCTTTGCTGTGTTGGGGTGCCTATCTACATAGAAGATTTTTGTGGCAGAAATATTTCTGCAAATGAAAATCAGTTCTATTCATCTCATCATTGCAGGGATCCTTGTGCTTTACACCGACACAACCCCACACAACTGATTTTCAGTCTCTGAAAATTTCTGCAGTAAATCTGCCACATATGAAGGCACCCCATTCTGTAATGGTGTCATTTCAGTAGGCTCGATCTGTTAAGTGCATAGTTTAGTTGCCAGCATGTAGAAATGAGAGTGTAACGGGCTTCTGTTGTGCCTAGGGGATTTTCCAACTCTTGTCCCCATTTTCAGGGAGCATCCCAGATGTTCTAGGTAAATTGGCACGTATGTTTATGAGGACATTGTTGAATTCAGGAACCATTATGGAGAAGCTATTTTGGGGTCTGCAACACTAGAGAATGGAATTCAATAGTGGACTCGCCCTTGTGGACTGGCAAACATATTTCAAAAGGTGTTTTTCTACATAACTTGGATAAGACGAAGTATCCAGAATAAGGATAGGAAAATACGGAGCAGGCAGAGTTTTAACAGGTCTACTAACGTGCTCCCTAGGAATGGTGGCTGCAGGAAGATCAACAGTCCCTGCAACACGCAGGCTCTTTCAATGTACTGTAATACAGAATGGGATGGAAGTTTCCATCCCACAAAGCTATTATCTAAAAGCTATAAAAACGTAAATCTTCAATTTCAGACTGTTGAGAAATCTTGATAAATTTTTCAAGTAAAATGCAGGCTGATTACCATAAGTAGATTTGAAGTCAAATGCTAAGACAAAAGAAGAAAAACACACAAATGCCAAAAAGTTTCCTGTAAAATTGTACATAAAATATATAAAAGATTAATCTTATATGAAGGTTTAGGTTATGATTAAAATCACTCAAGTGTGAGATTGAATTGCATTATACCTGACACTAGAAAATCACTCCATCATGTTGAAGCACTGACGTCCTATTAATCATGTCACTGTACAGAATGATCACTAGAGACAATGTCAGACGAGGCCACTCTTTTTACTAATATGCTTTTGATACTGCTTTTAGGCTGATTGATTCAAGCAATCCTCTTGCTATGGCTGCATTTTCAGATCTCATTTGTGTTTGTGAGTTGCAATGAGATGATCATTTCAATTTTACAGGGTGGACTAAGGACTATGCCTGGTATTGTGCCAGTTATCTTTAACCACTAGAGCACCAACATATGTTGCACTGCAGGATTTATACATTCAGATCATCCCTATCCTTTTAGGGCAGTTCAGAGTCGAAGAAAAAGTTCCTGCCATAAATTCATGTATGATAGGGCCAAATTTATTGGAAGTCAATATGTCTTTTACTCAGGCATGGTCCACAATATCATTTTATATTTGGCCAATTCTGTACTAGAACATTTTTTGGAACTACCATAAAAATGGAGAGAACTGCACATTGGTTGGGGGAATCCTGTAGGGAATAGGTGCAGATTGCAGAGGTGGCACCTGCACCTACCATAATGACTAAGAGGAAAAAACCCCTTTAAGGAGAGACATTTACAAGGTGGTTTATGCCACCAGAATTTTGGCGCATACTCCGGCATATTAAAGATGTGTGCAGATACAGACCATGGACCTAGGCCAGGGGCGTAGCTAAAGGCTCATGGGCCCTGGTGCAAGAGTTCAGCCTGGGCCCCCCTTCCCTTAGTGCTCTGTGTGTCTTCTTATGCGGCACAAGGGTCTTTGGGCCCCCTCAGGCTCCTGGGCCGGTAGCGACTGCTACCCCTGCACCCCCTATAGCTACGCCCCTGACCTAGGCCATAAATTGGTCTGTGGTATCCAAAGTTAACAACTCCGGCTGTCAAAATCCACCATGTGAACATACCTCAAAGGAGTATTCCAGGAATTACTTATTTCTTAAACTCCTCCTCTCCCAGCGATACCTATAAAGGGAAGCATACTTATCTGCATCCTGACACTCATTTCTTGCTCCGTGGGATTCGCCAGCTGTCTTCAGTCCTCACGTGTAAAGTTCTACCATGGATGGGGTCACATATGTTTTTGCAGACAATGACTAGTCTCAGTGACATTTCATTGCTGGGTCATATGCTACTTAGGGACACTTTACCACTGATGCCAATCATTGGCTGCAGCGGCTCATGTGAAGTTTATATGCAACAACCAAAGAGTAGTGAAGACAACTGGGGATTGAGGGAGATGGAACTGAGCAGAAGGGAGCAGGTAAGTAAGCTTCCTTTTACAGGTCTGGTGGGAGGGGTGTGGGGTTTAAACATGTCAATCCTGGAATGCCCCTTTAAGTTTACATGCAGTTATGCTATAGTTTGACCTTTACATTTACTTTGCACCATACACAATAGTGGGACAGAAATTAGTTATTGTACATAATGTCACAGAGACAAGCATGAGCAGATACGTATGATGACATGTTGTGTCACAGAGACCACCCCGTGGTAAAATAGCACCACTGTGTACTCCAAATTCTTAATGCACAATTGTTTTACAATACATTTTCTGTCAACAGATTTGTAGCTTAGCTTTGTAGTGTGCCATTTTCTAATTACTTCTGTAATCTTTCCTGCAATCTGGTGCTATACAAAGCCATTCTGATGGGGTGGGCAATGCTCACCCCAGGTCCATTTTATTCATAGATATTCGTAAATTACTGTACAGTAGCCACAAACCAAAATCATCAAAGGAACAGAAAAGTAAATCACTACATCAATAAATAACACAAAAACTACCAACTACACTAAAGGCCCTTTTAGACGGGCCGATGTGTCTCCCTGCCCGAGCGCCGATCAGCGATATCGGCGCTCGGGCAGGGAGCCTTTACACAGCCCGATGAATCGAGCGCTGGGCCGCACGAGTGATCGCTGTATCGCTCGTGCGGCCGGGAAGCTCCATACTGTCAGGCGCACATCGCCTGTTTACACAGGCCGATGTGCGCCCGACAGATTGGATCTTTTGTAGAAACCAAAAGATCCAATCAGCCGACGAACGAGCGTTTTGCTCGTTCGTCGGCTGATTAGGGCCACTTTTACACGGGCCGATTATCGGCACTAGCGTTCCTAGGAACGATTTTTCGGCCGATAATCGGCCCGTGTAAAAGGACCTTTAGTGTAATATCATTCATTTCTTAATTATGTTATAAACTGCAATCTAAAAGAGTATAAAAAGCCTTTTTCCCTGCACTAGAATTTTGTCAGTAAAAAGTTGCAAAATAGTCACAGACCAGCCACAGTATCGTGGCTTACAATATGAGGAGAAGCCATGATGCCAATGTGACTACAGCCTCAAAGGTCCATTTTCTGCCAGGATGCCAGACCATTTTAGGAACTTACTGAAAGACCAAGGTCCTATTCACAAGTGTAGTTTTCCTTTTTTCCTCATTGACTTCTAGGTTAAAGGGGTTCTCCAATTTAAATTTATTGATGACCTATCCTCGGGACTTGTATGGGAGCGATCCTTCCCATTGAAATGAATGGGGCGGTTAGGTGTAATTACACCTACTCACCACTACCCCTGTTACGGTTAGGATGCAAACAGTGAAGAGGAGGCAGCGCCTATCTGATATTGATGACATATCCTGAGGATAGGTCATCAATAAATTTAACTTGGAGAACCCCTTTAGGGTCCATTCACAAGAACGTATATTTGCGGGCCCGCATTACTGCAAATATACGCAGCACTCGGAACACACGCCGTGCGGCCCCATAGAAAATGCCTATACTTGTACATGCGCACGGACAAGTATAGAACATGCTTCAAAAGAGTCGCGGCTCCCGGCCCCATAGAGGTGAATGGGGCCACATCTATTCCCGCAATTTTGCGGATAGATACGGCCCCATTCAGACAGTCATGTGAATGGGGCCTTAAGCATTCCTTCATTGCTCCCTATAGATGAGCTCTATATAGATTCAGCTCTGATGAACATGCATGGATGAGCAAAGGAAATATTCATGAGTACAATTCCAACATATAGCAAAGAAATTTATGTGACTAAAGATCGAACCAAATCAGTCACTATGGTTAATTCCGGCCCTTTCTATGTGTCAGCTTTATTCTGCAGCAAAATCTGCCACATTCATTACTAGTCATCCCTTAGTAACCACAATTAGTAGAAAAAAAGACAACATTTCATAGCTTTTGCCACAGAAAAACTTTTGATGTGAAAAGTTATTCTTATTCTGAATATTTTTGCATCATTAACCAGTGATGTGCTTGTCCCTTAGTGACCTCAACGGCAGACAAACAACAGTTTAGGAAACCATATTCTTCAGCACCACCTCACAACATCCACACGCTTTTCATATGCAGATTCAGATTTCTCCTTTCAGTTACAGTCCATTCAGAAAGTCATTAAAACGCTTTCACTTTCTACTCATTTTGTTATGTTGCGGCCATGTGCTAACATGAAAAAAAAAATTCCCATCAATCTCCACCTAATGTCCCATAATGAGAAAGTGAAACAGAATTTTAGAAATGTTTGCAAATTTATTAAAAAGTAAAAAATAACATTTTTCATACCTTTTAGTATGAGATTTGAAATTTAGCTCTGGGGGGCTCCCATTTCTCTTGATAATTTTTGAGCTGTTTCTTCATCTTGATTGGAGTCCATCAGTTGATTGGAAAAGATTTGGAAAGACACAGCCCTGTCTATTTAAGCTCTCACAGCTACCAACCAGAGCAAAAACAAAGCCATGAGGAGGTTAGAACTGTCTGTAGAGCTCAGAGACAAGATTGTGCAGAGGCACATCTGCTCCACTAAGTGTTCCCAAGAGGACTCTTCCTAGACCTGGCAGCCCTGCAAAAGTACTTAGGGGAAAAGGCCTTAAAGATAAGCCATGTTTGCCAATGACTCACTTCTCTGAATGGCTGCAACAGTCACATAGTTTAACCACTTCAGCCAATCAGCAGCAGGTTGAGGCAGGCATACGTAGTGCTAAATGTAACTGCTGACTGGTACGACTTCTCAGCCTGTCTCTCATCTCCCTGCATGAACTATTCTAATAAAGGTGGTTTAAATGTATACTGTATTTATTGGAGCAGATTTATCAACACTGTATAAAAGAAAAACTGTTGGCAGCTCACAGCAACCAATCACAGCACAACAGTTTAAGAAATAAAAGCTGAGCTCTGATTGGTTGCTACGGACAAAGCGCACAGTTAGACAGGAGTCCACTACCTAATACCCATCTTCCCCCTCTACTCCTCTACTACAGTAAAAGGCATCATGACCAATGTACTTGTTAATGTTAATTATACTACGACTATAAATATACTAAATAAGTTTAATGGGATTTATGTATTTGGGTTGGCTTGCCGTAATCCATATATCCGTTAGTGTGTTTTTCAGAGCGGTGGGAGGTTAGAAGTTATGGAGTGATCTCCTCCAACTTATAAATGCTTTCATCCAGCACTTCTATATGTGTTGTTCCTCTGCGATATACAAGCATCCTTTTTTATTATAATGTGGTTTCAATTAAAAAAAAGTTACTTTTGAACGACTAGCACTTGATCAGTAAATGGCTTGGTGTTCTCCTGCATACGTAATAAAATGTTCACACTATAAGGCTCCATTCACACGTCCTGTTTTTCTTTCCTGATCTGGATCCATTCATTTCAATGGGTCCTGAAAAAATCAGGATCGAATCAGGAAAGAAAAACAGGACGTGTGAATGGAGCCTAACACGCAAAGCACAGTGATGAGGATTTGGGAATTTTTATTTGTTTATGCGATTTTCTTTCAGCAAGTTATAGTTTGGTTTCTCATGTCTGCTAGATTAGTCCTGTAACCTCTTCCTGTAATCTCCTCAGTAATTATTACCTAAATATTACTTAAAAGATGAGTGCTAAAAGACATAAAAGTAAACCGTATTTACTGCTTTGCGTTGCTAACACATTCTTTCCCTGTGAATTGCACAATGATCCTTCCATCTTTGATTTTACGATCTTCTTTACTGAGTAACCAAATAATTTAGTGTGGGTATGAAGATATATTTAACTCCTTTATTTGCCATAAATATCTCATCACGGCGATTAACCAGCTTGTGTTACTGGAAATGATGCTCAGCTCTTCACAATCAATACTAAATATCACATTTAACTGCAAGGGAGGGTTGCTTGTATTTACAACCCTTGAGGAGGTGTGCAGTAGTCAGTGGGTGCTTGCTACATCATAGATCACGGACTGTATATGTTTTTGCCATTTTCATACTCAGTGGCCATTATCTCATGACGTACAATAGGTGATAAAGCCCTATACTGGAAAATTAACTTCAATGTCACAAATTATATTCAATCACAACCTCAGAAATTATTCTGTTTATACCCAGCTTTGTTAACGTCCTCCATGGTGCATCTCTGATAAAACATGGGTCAGATATTGACATAAAAGGTAGATGCCACCACCAATAGGCAATTCCAAAATGTCTTCCTCTTGGATGAGAGCTATTTTACATATCCCTTTTCCCCAGAGTGCACTGCATTGACTTCTTACACCAATTGTAGCCTTCTACTCCAGTTGCCTCCTTAAAGGGGTTGTCCGAGTTATTTTTTTGTCCTTTGTATGTTTCTAACTAGTCAAATACAACCGCTTTTCCATACACTTTCTGTTTCTAAAGCTGATGGTTTCTTAGATTTAACTCAAGGTCACATGACCTGTGATGTCAGCTTGCCTCTCTGCTAATCTTGCATTCGTGCATCAGTAGATTAGAGCCTGTACACAAGACTTCACTGGCCACGCCCCCCTCCCCCCTGCTTTGCCGGGCTCCTGCTATCTGCTCTCTCCCTGGATTCCTTCAGATAAAACATTAACCCCTTCAGCCAGAACACACTGAAGGCTTTACAACAGCAGCTGCAGATGGAAAGAGACACAGGATCTGCTCTCCTCACCCTACAGACACAGAACTGACTGGAGCTGATCTGGAGGAGATGGAAAGTATTGTATTGTACAAGAACAGGTAGGGGGAAGACCCTGTGTGTATCAGCAGAGTCATTGTACAGCTGGGACTTGTAGTCCTACACATACAACATGCTGCAGAGTATTCCAGCAGACATGTCACTCAGGACAGCTCTTGTATTCACTGCCTTTGCATAGCAGGAAGGGGGAGGGGCAGAGATTGTTATTACTGCAGGTAAACAAAGACCAGAAGAGAACCAGGGAAATGTGGAAATAGATTTGTTTTTTTTGCCTAAAACTTGCTTAACTTAGTTATATATTGCTGCCCATCAGATTTAGAGTGCTATATTTTTTTTTTCATAACTCAGACAACCCCTTTAAAAGAAAAAGCCCAATGCAGGAGGGGAAAAATAAAAAATAAAGCACAGAAAGAAAACTTGTGGAATAAATGATGAATGTGTGCAAAGTAGAAAAAGAAAAAAATCACAGGTGGCACTCACCAATGGCGTAAAATATCCTTTATTTGCAACGTGGACGGACAAACACAGGCTAGGGGACGGGCGGCATACAGTGCAGGCACCAACAAGCCGTGGCGACGGCCGTTTCGCGCGTCAGCGCTTCCTCTGTGTTGTGAGTCGTATAGTAGAAGCACCACATTTTTTGGCGTTTAAAAGACTGGCCTGATTATCATATTTTATGCATCATTAAGGCTCCATTCACACGTCCTGTTTTTCTTTCCTGATTCAATCCTGATCCTGATCTGGATCCATCCATTTCAATGGGTCCTGAAAAAATCAGGATCGAATCAGGAAAGAAAAACAGGACGTGTGAATGGAGCCTAAGACACATAGAAGTAGTGCCACCCCTATATGAACTCTGGATTCTCTTTTTCACCATAAATGATTAATGAACCGGAACATAAAAGTCATTTATCCCCAATATCCTCTTCTTGGATTTCTGGGCTGCTCAGTGATCTCCATTCCTTTCTCATTTAGATGCCTCCTCCATAAGCTGCCCATCTGTACCTTGTTCCTCCTCTCTCACATTTATATGTGACTGTATACCTAATGTGTAAGATGTCATGTTTTCTGACAATTATACTGTATAACTCATGAAATCACACAATTTGTGCAACTCCTTAAATTTTGCTGTGAACTGGGTTACAGTTTTGACTTTTAACACTAATAGATGGTCCCATTGTCCAGTTTGCATGGCCACACTCTACAAAATGCTTCTGGGCATTGTCTCAACAGCATCTACTGTATGACAGGGAACACTCGTGCAAAAGTAAATGTCGCATGATTATAGCTGCTGAGGTTTATTTGAGACTTAAGAAAAAGGTCAAGTGTCTGAAGTCTTTTCTGGCAAAAACTTGTGAATAGCTAGGCTTTTAGAAGCAAAGCTCCTCAGCTGCCATGCCCCATAGCAGGTGCCACATCCACTACATTCATACTTACAGCCAGGGTCGACAGGCTTTATTGCATGAGAACAATTTGGTTACTACGCACCAAAATTACTTGGATGTTCTTATATTTTATGTGACACAAACACATTTCTGCTCTTAAGACGTCACACAAATATAGTGTTTAACATTAATGTTCTTGGAGTTTAATAACTTATCTGCAGACACACATCAATTCCGTATAGGATTTAGTGGGTCCAGATAGAGCTGATATTTTTTGTTTTTGTGCATAGAAATATTTTCTGTGGTCTTACAGAGTTTGGTTTTGTTTCCTACTTGAAAGGGATCTAATAATGGATGGGATCAGGAATTTATGAATTTAAATGAAAATCCCTAAAAGTATAATGGGTGCAAATTAGGCATCATGCAATATATTGTATAGGATATAATCCTATTATCTGCCTAAGTACAGTCCTATGATGGAAAGAGCCGAGGACCAGCAGCTGTGGGGGGAACCTGTCCAATCACTTCGGCTGCTTTTCCCCTTTTAATTGGAATTGCCCTAGTTACAGATGTCACTGCCTCTGGGTGTCTGGCCTTCCATCTGACACCCGGCTTCCTTGATAAAGCTTGTGCTCGCATTATGACGCACTCCACTTGATGTGTCCCATTGTTCCTCCAGACCGCGGTGGGGTGATACTGCCAGTAGTACAGCAGGCGAGCCAGCTGGATTTGGAACATAAAACAAATGAACGCACGTACCCTGTACTCTGCTTTCTTCCTAAGACCTACAGAAGCGAGCAAAAGAACAAACTGAAAGCTTTCTAAGAAACATCAGAAATAGGATTTCTTGTTGAGAAGAAACAGTATGACACCTCATTATTTTTAGTAAAGACCTATGGTTCGCAACGTTAATTTTTTCACTGGAAGCAAATGGAACTTTGTGTGCTGTGATTTAATCTAAATAATTTAACTCAGGGAAGATATGCTTGCAATATGCCACTATGCACAGCCAAGAAAGGGAGGAAAAAATAGGAAGCTTCGACGTTGCTTGCCAAGTCAAATTCTTTTCACATTTCTTCTAAAATATACATTATGCCTGAAATCTACACAAGACAGATTGCATTTTTTGCTGATGCTCTAAATTATTCAAGTAAAGAGATTGCCATATTTCATGCCTATCGGAAGTTCAGACCTTAGTTTTAAAGAAATGACAAGGATGGCTGTACATTTCAGCAGGATATAAAAATCTAGAGCATTAGACAGAAGTTTGTTACCATGATTGATCGCTGTAGAGTCAGCTAATGTGAAATCAAACATGTACAGTATATCAAGCATGAACTTTCACTGTTCTAGTTCACATACAGAACGCGTGGTGTATGAAAATAATTCTTTCCTGTTTTCACCTTTAAACATGTGTGGGTAAGCGGCTGCTGACTGATCCTTTCATTATTACGGACTGCTACAAGAGGATGCTACTATTTGAAAAATGTGTTAATTCAGAAAGTCACCAATACAGCGCTATACCTCCAACACAAGACAGCTAAGGAGCTCATAGTCCCTGGGCAAAATGGCTCAGTTTCCCGCCTCCTTAAAGGGTTACAAAAAATAAGCCATACTCACACTCACCAGTGCCCTGTTGCTGCCATTCTTCACCTGGTCTGGCCCCCACCGCTCTCCACTTCCTGCTCCAGACTTGACATACTGGAAATAGCAGGAACGTTTAAACAGCCAATCATTGGCTCAAGCGGGTCATGGACATGACCTGTTATTGGCTGAGTTTATCTATCTTGGCATTTCTGGTAGGGAATAAACCAGAGTTGGAAAAACATTGGCAAGGGATGGTTTACGGCGAGTATGTGCCTTTGTGGACTTTTTTAAAAGTTATATTCTTATAATACCCCTTTAAATTGCATGACATGGTAATCTCCAGCCCTGCAAATGTCATCTTCTGACTTTGTCTCTGTTTAGAAACGAACAATCGCTGAACATATGGATATAGACAGTCAGGAAGCCTGTTCTTCATATCTGTAGCCAAGAAGTATCACAAGGTTCATCTGGTCAGTAAGCAGAGAGGACTTGTGACATTTGTGGCCCACCAAGATGTCACAATGGCTTCATGTCCTCACTTTGACACCACTGCCTCGGTCTCTAGAGCACAGCACACATGGTGTGCACCTCTCTTCAGGAGTGACTGGAAATAAAATTTAAAGGAGATATCTGGCTGGCATCATGAGGGGAGAATATTTTAGAATAAAGGGGTCTGAATTTGTTTTAGAGTTTGGTTTAGGGGTCTCAATTCATTTTGGTGTCTGGTGAGCGTTCCAAATTCCTTTTGGGGGTCTGGACTGAGGTTTATTAGGTTACTGGGTCTGGTCTGAAGTCTGAATTGATTCACCATCTGTTTTGATAGCTAAATACATTTTGGAATACAGGTCTTAATTTAAAGGGTGTGGTCAGAATGAATTTCTGTCTAGTCTAGTCTGAGGTATAAATTCGTTTAGCTGGTCTGGTCTGAATTTATTTAGAGATAAGAATTGAGGACTGAATTTATTTAATGGTCTAGTATGAGGCCTAAATTAATTTTGGTACAGATTAATACAGACTCTGATCTGGGCTTTGCATTAGTTTAGGGATCTGTTTTAGTTTGGAGTTTGAAGCGTCTCCTCATCCTGCATTTTCGAATCATGTGCCCGATGTGGAGGACCATTGTCCTAGCATCTTCAGATCATTTTGACAGGTAATGATGGTTTTTGTTTTGTTTTTTTTACTGCAACTCAGCTGGCAAATGTGCCCTCAGACTAACTTTAAAGGGTTTCTGTCACCAGATCTGGGCATATTAAACAGGATGACATTTGCAATGTGCAAATGTCACCTGATGCCCAATCTGGTATTAATTTTTCTATTGGTGCCCCCGTTTTTGATAAAAATGATGTTTTATTTTATGCTAATTAGGCTTACTAGGTGCAAGGGGCGGTTACCCTGCACCTAGTAAGCTCCGTTTGCCCACCTGCGGTCACGCCTACCTTGTCTTGATTGACAGGGCCAGTCAGCGTGTACTCTGACGTCATCGGCGCAGGCGCAGTGAGGTAGCCAGGAGCCCGGCGGCCAGCGCCGCTCACTGCGCCTGCGCCGATTTTATTCCACACGGCGCAGGCGCGGGATTTGAATCACGCACAGGGCCGGCAGAGGATCGAACAAGCTGCCTGGCCCTGTCAATCAAGACAAGGTAGGCGTGACCGCAGGTGGGCAAACGGAGCTTACTAGGTGCAGGGTAACCGCCCCTTGCACCTAGTAAGCCTAATTAGCATAAAATAAAACCAGATTGGGCATCAGGTGACATTTGCACATTGCAAATGTCATCCTGTTTAATATGCCCAGATCTGGTGACAGAAACCCTTTAAGATCTAGCAAAGGCTTGGGGGGGATGGGCACTCAAAAGTTTGCTATAAAGCCCAGAACTTTTCTAGGTACAGCCTTGCATAGTTATGTTACTGCACCACACTTTATAAATATAAATTACTGCATGCAATATGGCTAAATAACACGAAAAATTAACCTCCTCTAGAGCAATTCTACCCAGAAAATGCAATGCAATGTAGCATGATCTTAATCAGAGGCAGAATGAAACCATAAAGGATTACATTGACCCTGGCAACTATTAGGCCCCATCAGTCTTAGGCTGGGTTCACATCACGATTTTGTCTTACATTTAACATATACATAAAAAGTATATGTTAAACGGATGCCTCTGATGGGTGCCATACAGCAGCATCCGTCACCATAGATTTCCATTGTAAATAAAAAAAAAAAAAAAAGTATACATTTAATGTATATGCGAATGCACTTCTGCATCCTTTTTTCTCCCAACGTATACTTTAAATATAGGGCAAACACTTGATGTGAGCCCAGACATATGAAATTCAGATTACCTCTGGCCCATTTACCATAGAAAATACACCTTCATTTAAAGTCAGCAACTCCCACATGTGTACCCATAGTGCAGGTGCAGAGCATAGCCTTGTAATGCAGTTTAAGCTGCCATTTAATTGCCGCCCTTCAGACAAGCAGAGCAGGAAAATATAATAATTAGAACTGTCGCTATGTACTTTCTCATGTGGTGCTTGCATTAGACTATTTATATCTGCTCAGACGATCAGCACCTAATATTGTGCCTCTAGTTATACACTATCTCAGTAGCGGAGAAACTGCCAGGAACATTTATTATTTTCCAGTTAAACATTTTTCAGAAGTGCAAGAAATGCATTCATTTTTGGTGTAACCCAGACACGAGAATCATTTATAAAAAAAAAAAAAAAAGCACTATGTAGAGTTAATAGCATTTACAAGGAACTGTACTTGATGTCTCTATGCATCAAGCTATATTTTTCTGAAGGGTTCTCACAGGCGTTCAGAGCCCCTTTCTAGTATTTTGGATAAAAAGAATGTCACAGTATCATCAAAAGCACTGTGCAGTACTCAGCAGAACTCAACATATACCAGAAAAGAATATCCAGTGTGAAATATCCTCTAGATTTGGGGTGCACAACCTGAGGGTGGGGGGCAAATGAGGCCAGCAACGCCACTGTGTGGGGTCTAAAACCATCCAGTAACAGATGCAGGCCTTTGGCTGTTGCCTGCTAACATGTACTTC
Source organism: Rhinella marina (assembly GCA_900303285.1). Taxonomy (NCBI): domain Eukaryota; kingdom Metazoa; phylum Chordata; class Amphibia; order Anura; family Bufonidae; genus Rhinella; species Rhinella marina. The sequence goes on from ONZH01017215.1 coordinate 453,711, forward strand.
ACATGTCAGAGAGAAGAGGAGTGGCATTTAATCTGAAAGCAGGGAAGGTTAAGTACTAATTGTACACTGTGTGCCCATCTCTGGGATGCTTATATCACCAAAATGGGGTTCTCCTGACCTACGGTACATGGCACTCTAGAAAGGATTCAATGAGGTGGAGAGGTTGCCATGCATGCGTACAGCTCATTGCACTTTATGGGGTTAGTAAAACATTTGGTGGTTTGCGCCACTATAATGTAAAAAAAGACCATATGGTCTCCTTTCTGGAGCGAGAACAAGGAAGACGAAGGGAACCACATTCTCCAGATAGTTGGGGGCCCTGGAAGTGAACCAGCACCTATCAGACATTCACAGTATATTGAAAATACTATATAATGTTAATAAGGCAACCAAGATACCAAGTCCAGTGAAGCAACGTAACAGACAGGAACACTATATCAATTCCTTTACAATCCAAATGTCATTTATACTGTGTGGCTACAAATGAGCAATACACGTATTGTCCACCACATACCATCAACAGAGTCTCACCACCTCTTTTCCACAAAAATATATTTTTCAACTCAGGTGGACATACCCCTTTTAGGTTTTATTGGGGTGCTAGGATTGGCTCTTTCTGACAATCTGTGCACCTCAGTTCTAGATAGACATGCATCTCAACAAATAATAAGATTAAAACATGTGAAAGACGCAGAATCTCATGTTTCCCTGAGATACAACCATACCTATCATCACTGCAACAATTAAGCTTCACTTGGTCGAAAAGATGCATATTTAAACACACTTTTACCTAAATACACCTTTTCCCCTGTGAAATTATAATTCCCTTAATGACTCAGAAGATCAGTGAGAAGGAAAATCGAGAAGTCTCTGGTCTATGAAGCCTTGGACAGTTTACAATATGACCTACTTTTCACAGGCTGGATTCACATGAATGACCAAAGCATTGAGGAGATGCAGTCTGCAGGGTAGGTTCATTAAATATCTCCATTCTTTATGGCTTCCTGCTTGGGGGGGATGAAACCACATTTCACTTATATGGGCTTTCATTGAAAGGTTTGGGTAATAAATCTAACACCACAAAACATAAAAAGGAAAAAGAAATGCCCCAATGAAGTAGAAACTAGTCACGTCTTCATTCACTGAAATCTGGCTGTGTAGCTTTAAAGGGTCTCTATAGCTTTAACACACAGGTTTAGATTAAAGGGGTTGTCCCAGAAGGGACTAAGCACCAGCCCCAGGCGGCCAGGCTTATAGAAACAGCCAAGTGGGCCAGTGCTCTGCTGTTCCGATAACTGTGAATTGGAGCTATGCAAACAGCTGAGCCCTGCACTTAGAACGATCCCTTTAAAGGGGTTATCCGATTTCTGAAACAGGCCCCCATGTGCCGTGCCCCTCACTGTTAATATACTTACCCCACTTCCAGTCCCCGCACCGCTGCTTCTCCCTGCACATGGATGAAATAATACGGTGTAGGGGGAGGGGGAGAGCAGCCATTGGCAGGCGGCGAGGAGCCTCGCTAGTGTCACCCGCGATGCTAGGGAGGCTCATCCCCACCTGCCATTGGCTTCTCCCCTCCAACACCGGGTGTTTTCATCCATGTGCAGGTGAAGCAGCTGTGCGGGGACCGGGAATGGGGTAAGTATATTACCTGTGGGGGTCCGGCACATCGGGGGGCTGTTTCAGAAATCGGATATTTTTTTGCTTCGTGCGAATGACCATGTCAATATGTTTGCAAACAAAGGACCTGCAATATACCTTCCAGGACTATCCTTGTTCACAACATGGACCAGAATAAGACGTAACAGCCACATGGATCCACAAAAAATACAGATGTGTGCATGGGCCAACTAGAAATAAACAGGTCTGTGTGCTATCCGAAAAAAAGCAGATAGCAAACAGATGAAAAATACAGTGGTGTGCACGAGGCCTAGTTATACCCATAGGGCAGAAACGGTACATGAATAAACAGGCCTATGTATATAACATGTCTTTACTATTCTATAAGGATGTATGCAGGGATACAATAACTCCTACAATATCTCCTTATGGACAGCTCCAAAATGGAGTGAGGAGTCTTATAGGCCAGGAAATGCTCCTCTGGAATTTTGGGAAGATGGTATGCAAATGAGCTCAACATGCTCTGCCTCTAATGCCACCAGATATAAGGCAGTAATCCTATAAGTCAACACTTGACCTTTTAAACAGGCCTTGAGACATGACTTGGAAAATTATTAAGCCAGCACCTCATCTACAGAGAGCTGTTTCGGGGCCATGGCACCATAGATAAGTTCTCATGGAGAACAATTTAACAAAACATTAAGATTTGCCGGAACATTTTTGTATGTGATAAATCCACAGCATTGTGCAGTAGCAGAAAAGTGGAAGAGATTTTCAGAAATCTCACTCACACACTGCAAAAAAATTTGCAAAGTAAATAGGTCTGCGATGCAGAGTTTAAAGTCAGTAGCCTGTCAATTCGCTGCAGATTTCCACTAAGGATATCAACTTTTCAATGCCAATAGTGAAACCCACAACCAAATCAGTGATAAATCCACATAATGCAGATTTTACACTGATTTTTCAGCCACACATTATGTCCCATGAGGACCTACCCATACGCTGAATGCTACCTCAGACCGATCCAGGAAAGCTAAATATCCATCATAGCCCGCAGAGTTTGCAGAAGATTACACGTGACTGTCAAACTCACATTGTAATTGCAGTCAATTCATTGCTTTTGGCACCACACCACGACTGTGAGACCATGCTGCTTTATGGTTTGGCAGATGAATGTTAGTAAACTGCACTTGGGAAGATTTGCTGCATCAATTTTCTAATTCTTTTTACATGGTCTTTGTTTTCAAGCAAAATCACTTTCCAAGCCAGCGCTTTTGTCGAAGCCATAAAAATAAAAATTGTACTTATCGTGGATCAGAGCTATTTGCAGCGCTGGCACACCATCAAGGGAGCTCAGAAGAGCTGAGGGTGGCGGCATCAATTTAAAAAGGTGAAAGACGAGTCTCAGCAAATATGGTCCTTTTTACAAATTCAACCCAAAAAAACTTGGATGAGTGTGTTGTAAATATAATACTGGCTTAGCCATTCGCTATATATAGTCTACAAGTGGCGCTCTCCAGGCAGTTATACAGCCATTGATATGGGTTGCAATCACTGCTTGTGAACATGGCGAAACAGGAGGAAAAAAACTGAACCATAAACCTGTCTAGTTAGCTTGGGAGTAATGGTGGCTATGCTGGATCCACTTTCAGATACGGGAGAATTCTGTCAGACCTCAATCAATTCACTGGGCACTCGGCCTGGTTCACTGGGCTCCGGAAATGTTTGAAGGCAAGAATATTGCTTCAGACCGGAAAACAGGAGGGAAGGCTCCGACATATGCCACTCTATAGAAGTATATTCTGGAATATATTGGCCACAGGATCCCATGTTTAAGAAGGGAAAAATAAAAAAAATGTTGGCGTTCTTAAAGAGGACCTTTCACCACTCCTGACATGCTTGTTTTAATAGCTTCATGCATTCCTCATGTAATAACAATTCTAGAACATCTATTCTTATGTCTGTATGTTGTGCCATTCCTTTATTATTTGCACTAGAAGTTATGAATGAATTGCTATTTGCCTTCAGTAAGGGAACAGAGGGGAGGTGACCAGTTGGGGGTGTGTACCTGCACAGTCTGAACATGGCAGCACTGATTGGCTAGAGTCAGTCTGTGTAGGTACACACCCCCAACTGGTCACCTCCCCTCTGTTCCTCTACTGAAGGCAAATAGCAATTCATTCATTATGTCTAGTGCAAATAATAAAGGAATTGCACAACATACAGACATAAGAATAGATGTTCCAGAATTGTTAGTACGTGGGGAATGCATGAAGCTATTAAAACAGGCATGTCAGGAGCGGTGAAAGGTCCTCTTTAAGTTGCACATAACTTGAATGCTGCTATGCTGCTGTAAAGGATATCACGCTCTCTTTTGGCAATCTTTCAGGTAAATTTAGCCCTATGTCATACACAGCAAACATACGCCTCTAATGAAATGTGAACAGAGCCTTATGTAGTTATACTGGGGTTATGAGAAGGATCACTGAATAAGTAGATCAATTTAATAGAACATGTCCGGAAAGCAGGGTGACAAACCCAAAGAGGTTAAAACTTAAAGGGTTTCTGTCATCAGAATTTACCATAGTAAACCAAGTGTCATTTGCAATACGCAAATGACACCTGATGACAGATCTTTTTGTTTTATACTTTTCTGTAAAGTTGTTAGTGAGAAAAGTCCGTTTTTAAAATATGTAAATTAGCTCCCCTAGGTGCAGTAAGCGTCAACCCTGCACCTAGAAGCGGCCGTAATGCCTCCTCCGTAGCGTTGATTGACAGGGCCAGGCAGCCAGCTCTTTCGGCTCCCGGCCCTGTTCGAGTCCGAAATCCCGCGCCTGCGCATTGAGCCGCCGCCCGGCTCCCTCAATGCGCCCGCATTGCTGATCGCAATGCGCAGGATTTCGGACTCGAACAGGGCTGGGAGCCGAAAGAGCTGGCTGCCTGGCCCTGTCAATCAACGCTACGGAGGAGGGGTAAGAGGAGGCATTACGGCCGCTTCTAGGTGCAGGGTTCACGCCTACTGCACCTAGGGGAGCTAATTTGCATATTTTAAAAACGGACTTTTCTCACTAACAACTTTACAGAAAAGTATAAAACAAAAAGATCTGTCATCAGGTGTCATTTGCGTATTGTAAATGACACTTGGTTTACTATGGTAAATTCTGATAACAGAAACCCTTTAATATGTTATAGGGGACGAGAGGACATCCTCTGCGTCTGGAGGAAAGTTGGTTTGTACACAAACATAGAAGAGGATTCTTTACGGTAAGAGCAGTGAGAGTGGGGCCTGGATGTATTTCTGGAGGGTAATAATATTACAGGTTATAGTTACTAGAGATGGGTCGTTGATCCAGGAAGTAATTCTGATTGCCTGATTGGAGTCGGGAAGGAAATTTTTTCCCCTAAAGTGAGGGAAATTGGTTTCTACCTCACAGGGGTTTTTGCCTTCCTCTGGATCAACTTATAGGAAAACAGGCCGAACTGGATGGACAGATGTCTTTTTTCAGCCTTATAAACTATGTTACTATAGGTTAATGCAAGCTATCTCCTAATTTTCAGGGCCTATCACCTCTCATAACATGCTTGTATTTGGCAAATATCTGCATCCATTAAAAAAAAAATAATTTTGAAACATCTTTTCTTATAACTCTGCGTTGTGTCATTCTTCTTTTATTCCTCCTAGAAATCTATGAATAAACTGGGTGGGTGTTACCATCTTCTTCTTCCAAGAGGCATGACCTTATGTTGTCTACCAGTGGTGACAATATCAGACAGTGTAGGACACACCCCTATTGACATGGAGAATGGTAACACCCAGTTGTCAATTTATTGATACATTTGTAGGAGGATTAATAACTTTCTAAGAAAAGAAGATCTAGCATCATTTCAAAGGGAATACAATGATTTGCAGAAACAGACACCTCACGATAGCTGACATTCCTTGAAGATGACGTATGTGTGGATGCAAAATCTTAAGATCAGAACATAGCCCTTTGGCTGCTGGGAAACTTCAGTTCTTGAAATAAGACTACTTGCCTAACTGTGGAAAATTGTATTTCGACACAGCCGGAGAGGAACGTGTTACTTCTTCAAGTCTTGCACCTTGCCAGTAGTTATATGGCGAATCTTAACTTGCTGTCTTCTTGATTAGATCTTGAGCAATCAAATATAGGGAAGTGAAAGCAATGAACTGCCAGAGAATCCTGGCTCTGATTATATTTAGTCACTGACCAAGTGCTATTAATATAAAAGCATAGAAAATTGCTAAAGGCAGCAGACAAAAGTCAACATCAAGACCCTTACCAGACAAAAGAGAACTGTCAAGCACATCTACGGTAAGATGATGTTCATCCACGATGTAGAAATAGACTTACAGCTCGGCTCATAAGGACAAACCCTATCAGTGTATATTCACACGCAGATTTGTTGCAGAAATCTCTGCAAATGTAATCATTTTGGCTCATCTGAATAGACATGAACTCAGCACATGGATTTTTGCAAGTTCAATTCAGATGACTGGAAGAGTTGCGACAAATCTGCAGAGTGTGAATTCCTCCAAAATATACTCTAGGTACGTACTGGTATCCTCCAGGGGGATTTTCAATAAATGCTAAGCTATTGACCTCTGGGAACCAGGCCATTCACAAGAACAAAGTGAACGGGGTCTCTTTTGGCTTATAGACTCCAGTGGTGCCTCTTGGCCAGGGAACCACAACAGAGCTCCATTATAGTGATCCCTGCATCCTGAGTGGCTAGGAAAGTCAATGTGCAGGGAAAACCAGTGCCCTTAGGGCTCATTCAGACGATCGCATACAACACGGATACTGGTTGTATGTATTCCGCATTTCGTGGAAAGAAAAGGCCAGCCCTATGATAGAAAAGCCTATTCTGTTCCACAACTGCAGACAAGAGTACAACATTGAAGTGAATGGATCAGATGCAGAAAGAAAAATATGGTCGTGTGAATGGGTCCTTATTTTGAGGATTGTGGGGGTCCCAACAATCAGACCCCACCGATGTCATTTGCTAGAGATATGCTATCATTTTGTATTGTAGAAAATATCTCCAAAATGAAGAAACAGCGAGACCATATGGCGGCATCCATGGCACTTTACATATGACAGGCCGAGCAGCATGTTCAATAGCCATAGAGGGTTCTAACTGTTTATTCCATTATTTCAATATAATTTGCCTTGTTTTTACGTAATTTGTTCTGATCCTCACCATTTTACTTGTTTGCATCTTTCCCAACTGTCAAGAACTGCAGAATATGTTGGAGATATGCAAATATAGATTATTATATAAAACTCAGTTGGACGGTTTATAATAAACTCAAAGGGGGGCATTTATCATGAGGGGAATATCTTAAGTCAGCTTTGCTGGAGTCTGCGTTGGTGTACTTTATGCCACATTTATCAAAATGTCACGTGTCAAATTTGTCTTATCCTTAAACCTAACACTTTTGTCTAGAAAAGCCACCCCAGTTTTCCAGTGGAATTTTCCAGTGAGATTGCGAGTTTAAAAAAAAAAAAAAAAAAAAAGTCTCAGTGAAAAATCTGGAGTGGAACTCATTAACATAGCTAACCACGCCCACTTTCACAGCCATATTTCAAAACTGGAGTGACTGCTGTAAAAAGTCTCCTCATTTTGTGACTTTTTGAAGTCAGAATTCTGGAATGAAGGCATGATAAACCAGGACCATAGACTGAAATAAAACAAATGTCCACCCAGTTCAGTTTATTATTCTGCAAAACTGATCTACAGGAAGGCAAAAAAAGAAAAACCATGAAGTGGAAGCCAATTTTCCTAATTTAAGGGGAAAAAAAACCATCCCGACTCCAATCAGTCAGTCAGAATAACTCCCGGGATCAACAACCCTTATCCAGAAATCTAATAAGTATACCTGTATACAACCAGGCCCCTCTTGAACCTCCTCAGGCACAGAGTTCCATAGTCTTACTGCTCTTACCGTAAAGAATCCTCTTCTATGTTTGTGTACAAACTTTCTTTCCTTCAGACACAGAGGATGTCCCTTCGTCACAGTCAGGGTCCTGGGGATCAGTAGATGATGGGAGAGATCTCTGTACTGACCCCTGATATAGTTATACATAGTTATTAGATCTCCCCTCAGTCGTCTTTTTGTTAAATTAAATAACTCTAATTTTGCTAATCTTTCTGGGTCATGTAAAAAAAAAAAAAAAAAAAGAGAGAAATAAAAGTCCTACATTCAAGCTCCTTTTAACATCTAATTTTGGTGTCATTTTTTATTTTGCTACAGAGAGACAGGATGTTACAGGAGATAGACTGTTGGAGCATAATAAATGAATTTCACAGAGAAAGCAGCACATGAGCCAAGTCCCATAGGCACAGGAGTGGGATAATAAAAGATATAGGTCACGGCTGTCATACCACCCAACATTTAAAAGCTACTGTAAATGGTCATAAAATTATAACACAGAAAATATCATTGTACACTTAAATGTTACTTGTTAATATGCCCCAGAGTGCTGTATTAAAGGAGCTGTCCAGCGCCTGTCCATTCAAGTGAATGAGGGACCAGAGCCATCAGAGCATACAGGCAATAGTTGTCCTGAGCCGAAAAGTCTATTAATATAAAGACCAAGTAATTTACTCTAAAAACGCAATCTAATGGCACATTTACATTGTGAGTGCCACAACCCCCCTCCCCTCCCAAATACAGAAGCTGAAAGTTAGTCCTGACCTTGTCCTGCCCATAAAGCTGATGAGGCTCAATAACGTCAGTCCCGTTGATACTGTGGTTTTAGGTGCTGTTTTTCTCACCTTTTCCACACTAAAAAACTTCTATAAAAACGCTCACAATCATTTCAATGGGGGGCAGAACTAGTTTTTTTTCCAAAACTGAAAAAAACAGCGAGGGAAAAAAAGAAGCAGCATGCTCTTTAATGGAGTGGAATCCGTGCTGATTCTCCCTGAAATGAATGGGAAACTGAAAAAAAAAAAATCGAAAGCGGAAAAAAAAAAACCTGCCAATAACCGCACAGAAAATCAGTGCTAATTTTTTTCAGCACGTTTTCAAAATCCATTGCATGAAGATCCTCTAAAAGTACTGTCCACAATTTAAATATTTAAAATGCAGTACTTGCCTGAGTTTCTCCTGCCTCCATGAGCATTCTGGTATTTGTTTTTTTCCAGGGCTCCCCCCATTCCCAAGATAGCTCTCCTGATAATTCTGGCGCATTATGCAATTGTACCTGTGGTTAGCACAGGGGGCATCCACCGGGATTTTCCTCCCAAGGGTGGAGTCATCCTCGCTGCTCTGTTGCTGTCCAATGAGCACGGGCAGCATCAAATAACCTGCTGAGATATAACCTCTCTCATGAGACCATGCTGAGTGCTTACTTCAGGCAGACTTCTCAGACTGAAGGTACAAAAAGGAAGGTTTCCATTCATTGAAAGCAAACTGAAATCTTAATTCTGCAATAACCGAGGTTTAATGAAATCAGTTAGTTCATGAATGTACAATACTGGCAAAATGTAAATCCCATTAGAGAGTAATTTTAGGACCAAGTATAATCTAATCTTTTCTGTCCTAGCATCTTATGGCCTGTGAAAAAATGTATTATTTTACCCTTCAACGTGGATCAGCCAAGTACAACAGACGGTTAAAGAACGTTCTGCATTTCTTGACTTTCATGCACCCTGCATTTGTCAATCACTAGTTTTTGAAACACTTGCTTCCAAAGTGAACAAAAAAATAACAAAATGAGGAAATACAGGTTTCAAATGAAACAACAAAAAAACCTAAAGTTGCCACACAATACTTCTTTACCGAGTGTACTAGACGGACCTAGCCAGCCAGTATAGTGTATATGACCTTACGCATGGATAGTCCACAGCTTCAGAGTACTTGTATTACTGACCAATCTTCCTGTACAGGTGACCTACAGTTAGCACATCATTTTGTAGTAAGGAGAGGAGCTAGAAGGCACAACATACAGTAAAACTCCAGTATCCGTGGTTTCAGTTACCCTGGTTTTATTTAAGGGGTTCCCCAGGAATAATGCCTTTTTACATGAATACCTCCATAAATAGAAGATTCATACTTACCTGCTCTCCGCTGCTCTGGTCCTCTGTGCTGGCTCCCGCATGTCCATGTTCTGGTTCCTGGACTCTAAGTCCAGCAGGGCATGGGCATGGTAACATGCTTTGCTGCAGCCAATAACTGGCTTCAGCAATGATGTGCCGTTCTTGGCCGGGGACATTAACATGGAAACAGCAGAGGACCAGAGCGGCAGAAAGCAGGTAAGTATGAATCTTCTATTTATGGAGGAAAGATGGGGGGCATTATGTAAAAAGGCATTATTCCCACAGAACTCCTTTAACATGATCCTCCAGTTGAAAAAAAAAAGTTCAAGTTAACTGAGGAATGAACAGAAAACTTACACAGTGCCCTTCTTTTCATCTTTTTAGCTGCAGATCCATCAATTCCCAGGCTCCTCTTCTGCTATGGAAGATGGCCACACCACTTCTCAGACTGCCCAGTGTACATTATGCATTTGGTAGCCCAAGACACTTCTTGCTGCTCTTGGATTGGTCAGTACTGCTCACATGAACAATGCTGGCCAATCCAAGAGCAGGGCTGAACAAGTATCTTAAGCTAACAATGCGCATTTTGAGAAGTGGTGTGGCCATCTTGAATGGCAGAAGAGAAGCCCAAGAATTAGTGGATCCACAACTAAAAAGATTTAAGTGTTCTGCTTGTTTCCCAGTTTTTTCTTGAATTGAGGATCATTTTAACCACCGTTAACCATGGTGCAAGGTCCAGTAGTGTGATGACATGTAGGTCCCACCCAGCATGTTAATCATGTGTATCCACACAGTAAGCTACCCAATGAGGCACTCACAGTAGTAAACATCTTGGTTATAAATATAACTCTCAAAGTATGGAGAAGTACCAGTGATACTGGCAAGTTGGATGTACTGAAGAGAAGTCGGAGAGTGCTTCCCTTAAGTGAAAAGATGAAAGAAATCTTGAACTGAGGCTGCTAGGATGTATCTTTAGAAAGAGTCATCAATCTGCGAAATTGTGAAAAAAATGAATAAATAATCATACTACTATTCATGTCACTGCAAAAGTTACGGCAATAGCGCGTGACAAGTGTCTAGAGAGGGTGGAAAAAGCACTAAATTTGTGGGTGGAGGACACAAACAGAAGGCATGTTCCAGTTGATGGTAAGGTGTTACTTCAGAAAACACTGGGCCTGTACCAATATTTTAGCAGGGAATCCTCTAAGATGAGTGACATCAAGCCATTTACTATAAGTAGAGGGTGGTTACACAGATTTAGGAATAGGTAGGGACTAAAAAATACAAAAATTACTGGAGAGTCTGCATTTGCCGATGAGGATGCTGCAGTAGAATTTAAGGACTTAAATTTAAGGACTTATAGTCCTTAAATTAAGGACTTTTAAAGAGAAAAGATACCACAAATAAAGCAAGTATTTAACTGGTCTGTTCTGAAAAAATATGTCTGACAGAACCTACTAATTTCAGTAGAGCAAGTCTACTGCTGGAAACACGCTCCGTGTGGGAGTGTGAGGGTAATGTAACGTGAATTCAACAGATTTGAGAATGAATACGCTTCCGCAGACTTATTGAATAAATTTACTAAGTGATTAAATATAAGATTCAGGGATTCAGTCGGCCATGCTATAACACATGGCTGTCTACCACGTTATAACATCTACCCGACACCCCATGGTGTACAAGAGAAAAGGCAAACAATACTTACATCCTACCTACGATGAAGTGCCTGGTCGAATCCTCATCAGCCTCTCCTCTAGTGTGCATATCTCTGAGATCACACATCAATGTGTTCTTATCAGCACAATGGGAGATGGGTATTATCTCTAACTTACTTCATTAAAAGGAAAACTTGTAACAGAATTAAAGGGGACAGAACTAGAGATGAGCGAACGTGCTCGAAACGAGCACTGTACCGCTCGGCTCCCCTGCGCTAGCATGGGCGCCGGCAGCCACTTCCGTCCTCCTGAGGAGGACGGAAGCGGCTGCCGGCGCCCTTGCGAGCGCAGGGGAGCCGAGCGGTACAGTGCTCGTTTCGAGCACGTTCGCTCATCTCTAGACAGAACCAATCAGTACTTAAAAATACTCTTACAATACAGTGATTTCCTGTTATGGACCCTTCTTCTTTCACAGGCCCATGAGGCATTAGAATGATCCCTGTGAAAGGAGCAGTGACCATAATGGGAAATCAAGCTCCCACACAGAGCGCGTTTCCTGCAGTGGACATGCTTGTCCGAAATTAGAGGCTCTTTTCCACTTTGATTGACAGGACCAGGGAGTGAAAACGTCATCACACCGTTTTCTCAGCAATACAGGCACATATGAACATGGGACCAACACAGATTTCTTCAGCTGCAAAGTGCACATGTAACAGGTCAGCCAGTGCCATAGGATCAAAACTGCTGACAGATGCCCTTTAAAATGGATTTAAAAAAAAAAAAAAAAAAACACACTGGACAAAAAAAAGTACTGATTTGACTGAAGTGACCATTCCTTTCCATTAAGAAAACAATACATTTCCACATAATTATTATGAATGAGATTGTCTTATTTGTCTTTCAGTTAAACCTGCGAAGCCCATCTGCTTGTGGCAAAGTGGTGATGCTCATCAGCTTGAACTTCCCATTGACAAGCTGATATCAATGAATTTTCAGACAATCAAATCCAAGCGAAAGAACAGTTTCCATGGAAACAGCTGAATGAAAATATGTTCAGTAGCAGTAATTTAAAGGGAACCTGTCACCTCGGACAAGCAGAATTAAGTATAGCACGACATGTACGGAAAACCTACCACTGACTCCAGATCAGTAATTTGTATCTCCATGCTAACCCCTGTACCCCTGCAAACCAGCTGTGTAATGAATACAGAGCCCTCTCCATTATAGGAACCTTCTCAAGGCATTCCACAGCCAGTTTGTGGGCTCACTGAGAAGGAATGGGGGTGATATACAGATTACTGAACTGGAGTCAGTAGCATGTGTTTTATTCAAAAGCGATTGATTGCCATAAAATAAAAGATAGTAGTTAATGGGTCTGTTCACATCTGCATTGTGGCTTCCACTTATAACAGAACGACGGACGCCAACAGCACCCTATGGACCCTCTTGACCTATCATGGGATCTATTAGGTTTTGGGGCATGCTGTACTATTTTAGGCTTCAAAATGTTGTCATATGGAAGTGTCCCTCACAGTAACACATGCTGGATTGGTGTATCTTCTGGTCTGGCCTTCTTCCAGTGAAATTCATTGTATTTGCCTTGTATTCCTTGTATTCCTTCCTATCTAAAGCCCAAAGAAAGACTATTTAACCTCCTCCTGACCAATGCTGTACATGTACAGTGCCGGTCATGTCTTTAAACATGGCGCCCAGCCATTTTAAAAAGCAGAGCCCTGGGGCTAATGTCTGTAATCTTCAATAATGTAGATCGCAGACATTTAACCCTCAGATGCTGTAGTAACTGAGGCGGCTTCCCGCTCAAAGATCAGGGAAGCCGGTCATTCTTTCTAATAGCCTCTCTGAAGAGTTCCAGGCAAATAGTGCAGTAGTTCCTATTGAACCCTGCAGGTGGTAGTGCTCCATGGTAAAGTAATGCAACTACCTTACACTGCAATATTCATTAATTGCAATACAAGGAACAGGCAATCTAACGATTGCATACTAAAGTCCCTTAAGAGGAATTAATAGAATTGTAAAACGTTTTTAAAAATAGATCTAAAAAATTCAAATCAGCCCCCTGTTCCCATAACAATGAAAATAAACAATAAAAAAAATAAAGGTCATTTTAACTATCACATCCCAAAATGTCTGTACTATTATAATATAAAAATATTTATGGCATATGGTAAATGGTGTAGCAGGGGAAAAAAAACTCAAAATGGCTGATTTGCCATTTTTTTTCATCATTTTCCATCCTGAAAAAAAGTGACTAAAAAGTGAAAAAAAAAGTCACACTCACTCCATAATGGTATCAATACAAAGATGTAAATATAAAGAGGTCACGAGGGTTAGACTATAGCAATGCATTTTTTTTTTAAGTATTAAAGAGGACCTTTCACCACTCCTGACATGCCTGTTTTAATATCTTCATGCATTCCCCACGTACTAACAATTCTGGAACATCTATTCTTATGTCTGTATGTTGTGCCATTCCTTTATTATTTGCACTAGAAGTTATGAATGAATTGCTATTTGCCTTCAGTAAGGGTACAAAGGGGAGGTGACCAGTTGACTCTATCCAATCAGTGCTGCCATGTTCAGACTGTGCAGATACACACCCCCAACTTGTTACCTCCCCTCTGTTCCCTTACTGAAGACAAATAGCAATTCATTCATAACTTCTAGTGCAAATAATAAAGGAATGGCACAACATACAGACATAAGAATAGATGTTCCAGAATTGTTATTACATGGGGAATGCATGAAGCTATTAAAACAGGCATGTCAGGAGTGGTGAAAGGTCCTCCTTAAAACCTAAGAAAAACTATATAAATGTGGTATCACTGTAATCGTACTGACCCAGAGAATGATGAAAACAGGCCAGTTTTACCGCATAGACAAAAGACAAAACCCGTAAAACTGTGGTGGATTGAATTTTTTTTTGCCAATTCTATCTCATTTTGAATTTATTTTCCAGCTTCCCACTATATCGTATGCAATAGTAAACGGTGCCATTAGAAAGTACAACTTGTACATATGAAGAGATGTATACATACATAATACAGACAATTGCAATAAGCATGAATAAGATGAGTTACAGACTGGTACAGAAGAAGAGGGGGCCCTGCCCGCGAGAGCTTACAATCTACATTACATTAATGTTGGATCAACCTGCCAAATGTAATGTGTATTGGGACCTCCTGACTCTCCCCTGACCGCAGATGTCGGTGAAAAGAAGGGTCTGGCATGCTGAATTTAAATGTGCCCAATCCTTTTGTTCTCAAGGGAGAAAGGCTGCCACCAGTTTAGTTTGGCTGTGTGTACATATGAACACACGACCGTCTACCATGCATTTCTACAGGAATGGGAAGAATAACCGTGTGGCCAGTTTTATTTATTTTTTTTTATTACAAAAAACGTTGTAATAAACAATAATATAAAACATGAAAAGTTTCTGCAATGTGATACAGATCAGTTTGGTACCAAATGCACAGTGAATGATCAGTAGGTCAGCCAGTGGTTATGGTTACGACTATGGGTAAGTGTATAGGTGTAAAACTGTGCTGCTTGTGTATTGGGGATCTGTTCGTGGTCACACGACAGCTCTGAATTCACAACACAACATTTTATGTTTAAAAAAAAAAAAAAAAAAATTCTTTTTTTATCTTTGAGTAAAGCCAAACAATCTCTAGTCTATCACCATAAGTAATACGGCAAGTGCTAAATATGCATCAGCTACAATCAGTTGGGGCTTTAACCAAACACTTCACACAAAGTAAATAATGAAAGATGCAGAAGTACAGGTTACTGGTTCTTTCTCCTGCACCAAACCCTAATTTCTGTCACTTTAAATCAGCAGACATTGATTGGAGCACTCGACCCAAATGTATTAATCACTTTCTGTCATTCTGGAATTTATGAATTGTTCTAGTATGTGCATTGTTTTAAGCTGTCAATTTACATTAACCATATAATCATGTATACTGCATATGCAGCAAGATACATCTCAAAATATAAGGTTGGGGCTACACTGCTACAATAAGGGGTCATTTACTAATCTAAAATATTCACAGATGGCAGCACCAGGGTTAAAACTGTGGGCGTGGCTTGGGCAGGGAAGGGGACAGTCTAAATGTAAGACAGCTCGGAAGCATTTATAACTGGCGCTGGATAAGCTGAAGTTATGGAGAGGCCTGCTATGGGCCTTTATTAAGACCAGCATCTAAAACACCAGTATTAATAAATGGCCCCTTAGACTTTTTCAAGCAATGGAAAAAAAATGTACATTTTATAAAACACTTTTTTTAAAACTTTTTATTTTTATCCCACAAGGGGACTTCAACTTTAAAAGGTCTGATCGCTGGTTCAGACATGTTGTATTGTACTGCACTGAACCTGTTAGTTTTCACACTGACAGTTCCCTAGGAGATTCCCTTTGGCCTCCTAGGCTTCTGTACACAGGACACCCACGATTGCATGGTGAGGAGCTGATTAAGTCAGAGAGGGAGCCTCCTCCTTCTATAAACTCCTTAGATGCCACAGTCGGCACTGACCGGCATCTATGGGGTTAATCTGACGACATCTCAATTTTCAGCGATTCTGAAGGATACAGCAGAGGCCTGGTTGTCAGTAACAAACCAATCAGAGCTCCATACACGTATCATGTGTTGATAGCATAGATAGCTGTGAGAGGATGTGACAGTTGTGAGAGTTAAAGGGTTTCTGTCACCAGTTTTTTCGGTATGAATCAGGCTGACATTATATAAAATTAACTTTTATTTTATGCTAATAAGGCCTCTAAGTGCAAGGGGCGTTACCCCTGCTCCTAGAGGCTCTGTTAAGTGACAGGACCAGGCAGAGAAGAAACACTCCATTCACCATAGCTTGCAAGGACCTTCAATGATGTCATGACCATGTGATCAGTCACATGGTTTAGGAGGAGACAGGCTGTTTGTGTGATCCTAACCATGTGACTGATCACATGGTCATGACATCATTGAAGGTCCTTGCAAGCTATGGTGAATGGAGTGCTTCTTCTCTGCCTGGTCCTGTCAATCAACAGAGCCTCTAGGAGCAGGGGTAACGCCCCTTGCACCTAGAGGCCTTATTAGCATAAAATAAAAGTTCATTTTATATAAAAATGGGGGCACCAGTAAATAAAACAGATATATATTTGGAATCAGGTGACATTAGCACATCTCTAATGTCAGCCTGATTCATACCGAAAAAAACTGATGACAGAAACCCTTTAAAAAAAGATATAAATGTAGAAATTACAAGTTTTACTGAATCTTTTACCATAAAACTGTATATCAATCTGCTCAGCTCCTGCTCTATAACATGCTGCCTGCAGATTGCTCTGTATATTCATGGTGACAGGTCCTTGCTAACACTGATGTGAACATGGACTTTAGAAGACACTGTATCACAGGTAGGGAAGATAACCAATAAACCGTACTTTATGATGGATTACATAACAACCAGGGCTGTGGAGTCGGTAAGCCAAAGCCCCGACTCCAACTCCGACTCAGACTCCTTAATTTCCCCTCAGCCCGACTCCGACTCCGACTCCCGACTCCCGACTCCCTCATACATGGAGCATGTTTAAGTGATAACTTTAAACAAATTTGCATAAAATCAATAGTACAGATAAGTCATGACAAAAACAGTTTGTAATCTATCAGGCTTCTCTGGGTACAGCTCACTAAGGGCCTGATCAGAGGTGTAGCTAGAGGTTCAGCACATGGGGGGGCGAAACATATTTGAGTGGGCCCCCCACTTATTGGCTTCCCAAACGCACGTTTCCAACTTCACAGGCACATACTACTAGTTGTGGTTATAATACTGTATTAGCAAGATGACTATATAAACTGCTAGATCCAGGGGCGTAGCTATAGGGGGTGCAGAGGTAGCAGTCGCTACCGGGCCCAGGAGCCTGAGGGGGCCCAAAGACCCTTGGACCACATAAGAAGACACACAGAGCACTGAGGGAAAGGGGGCCCAAGCTGAACTCTTGCACCAGGGCCCATGAGCCTTTAGCTACGCCCCTGGCTAGATCATCTATGCTGTTAAGTACAGTACAATAGACTTTCTACATACCCTACTCTAAATACTCTA
Organism: Rhinella marina; assembly: GCA_900303285.1. Classification (NCBI taxonomy): domain Eukaryota; kingdom Metazoa; phylum Chordata; class Amphibia; order Anura; family Bufonidae; genus Rhinella; species Rhinella marina. The sequence continues at coordinate 471,170 of ONZH01017215.1, forward strand.
CCACATAATGCAGTAAAATATAGGAGTAAAAAACAAGGGGACTCCTATGTTAAAGGAAATCTGTCCCCAGCTTTTACATCACTAAACTAACAGTCCCTTGCCCCCATCAGACCACAGATCGGCTTAATGAGCCCCCATCAGACCTCAGATCGGCTTAATGTGCCCCCATCAGACCTCAGATCAGCGTACTGTGCCCCCATCAGACCTCAGATCAGCAGAATGTGCCCCCATCAGACCTCAGATCAGCAGAATGTGCGCCCATCAGACCTCAGATTAGTGTATTGTGCCCCCATCAGACCTCAGATCAGCAGAATGTGCCCCCATCAGACCTCAGATCAGCAGAATGTGCCCCCATCAGACCTCAGATCAGCAGAATGTGCCCCCATCAGACCTCAGATCAATAGAATGTGCCCCCATCAGACCTCAGATCAGCAGAATGTTCCCCCATCAGACCTCAGATCGGCTTAATCTGCCCCCATCAGACCTCAGATAGGCTTAATGTGCCCCCATCAGACCTCAGATCAGCGTATTGTGCCCCCATCAGACCTCAGATCGGCTTAATGTGCCCCCATCAGACCTCAGATCGGCTTAATGTGCCCCCATCAGACCTCAGATCAGCAGAATGTGCCCCCATCAGACCTCAGATCAGCAGAATGTGCCCCCATCAGACCTCAGATCAGCAGAATGTGCCCCCATCGGACCTCAGATCAGCAGAATGTGCCCCCATCAGACCTCAGATCAGCAGAATGTGCCCCCATCAGACCTCAGATCAGCGTAATGTGCCCCCATCAGACCTCAGATCAGCAGAATGTACCCCCATCAGACCTCAGATCAGCAGAATGTACCCCCATCAGACCTCAGATCAGCAGAATGTACCCCCATCAGACCTCAGATCAGCAGAATGTGCCCCCATCAGACCTCAGATCAGCAGAATGTGCCCCCATCAGACCTCAGATCGGCTTAATGTGCCCCCATCAGACTCCATAATGGAAGCGCTCACTTGTATTCGCCTGATTGTACTAAGGCCATCCCTGCTGGGCCCCCCAGAAGTATTGGCCCCGGAGCATCGCCTCCCCTGACCCCCCCCCCCCCAGTAGCTACGCCTCTGGGCCTGATGTATGAAAACTGTCTAGGTCTAAAACTTTTTTGTTGCCCATAGCAACCAATCAGAGCTCCCCTTTCATTTCTCCAGAGCACTATATGAAATGAAAGGGGAGCTCTGATTGGTTGCTATGGACAACAAAGAAACTTCTACACCTAGACAGTTTTCATACATAAGGCTCTAGGTGTTTTACATCAGCAGATAGAAGCCATGAGAGCAGCTAACCTCTCCACACATGAGCTCAGAGGAAACATAAAGCAGAGAGAACATGCACTGGACATAAAGGGCAGTACACAGTCATCTCAAATAAAAGCCTAAATCCTTAGATCAGGAATAGAACAGACATTTATAGGACATTTCATCATTTCACAAATTCTTATAAAAATATATTCAGCACTGAACTAAATTCATTATATATTTTAGGAGTCGGAGTCGGTCCATTTTATACCGACTCCACCAAAATGGTGACCGACTCCGACTCCACGACTCCGACTCCGACTCCACAGCCCTGATAACAACGTGGAAGTAGTGCATAGAAATGAATGCAAACACGTTCTGGATTGGAATGCAAACAGAACTGTGCCAAGAAACTATGTTAAAGTTTCAACTTGCCTTAGGAGGACTCTAGGAAAAGATAGTAACAACTCTCAATGCTTAGTATCTCAAAGGTCAACACTTCGATCATCTTGGAGGAACATTTCCAAATCTTACAAGAAACGTGTTTGGACAAATTAGTTTGTTCCACTGATAAAAGACAACCCTACCAATGCTCATAGCATATCTGATTCACTTACAGAGTGAATGTCGGGAATCGGGATACATGAAAAACCAAATGTTATCATTGTAGTCATGGTGCAAAGTTAAAAAAAGAAAATCATAAAAAAAGTTTACAGCTAAAAGAAACAAAACCTCTGTCTAGTACTACAGAAGTATAGTAATATACACACTATACATCTCACAAATGAAATTATAGCATGAGATATGGTGGAGAAAATGTTTATTTGCTGCTATAAATAAGGCAGCAGTGCTAAATGCATGAGGTTACCAAATAAAATTATGATATTTAATGTGAAACTCTGCATCAAAGCCATACATCAGGGATGGCCAACCTGAGGCTATCCAGCTGTTGCAAAACTACAACTCCCAGCATGCCCAGACTGCCTACAGGTATCAGACTACAGCAGGGCATGGTGGGAGTTGTAGTTTTACAACAGCTGGAGAGCCGCAGGTTGGCCATGCCTGGCATACATAATACATCATTGAACTGTATTAGGAGTCATATAATATTTTTTTTATTTATATAGTGACAAAATATTCTGGGGCACTTTACAACTGTGGAGAAGACAAGTAATCAAAGTAAAAGACAGAAGAGAAACCCCTGCATGTAAGAGCTTGCAATCTAAATGGTAGTAGAGGAGGGGCATAATAGGTATATGGCGCTAATTTAGTCCAGGAGACGAGAGCTGACATAGGGATATGACTAAAGAAGTCACCAGCCAGTAACCGAATCAACACAGAGAGTGATGTGTCAAGGAGAGCTACTTGAGGATATGATGGCGTGAGGACATTTATGACCAGGGCAGGTTATGTATGGACCATGGACTCTGGTTATGTGGCATAGTTCTCCTTCTGAATGTTGAGAGCAAGTGTAATGGTCCGATAGAGTTCTATGGAAAGGGTGCAGAACGGAGGAAGTTCTGCAGATTGAAGTGGGAGGATGTCATAAGGGAAGATAAAAGCTGCAGGTCATTAGCTGAGTGAAAAGCCAGTCTGTTAAGTGCAGTAGTTGAGGCGAGAAATAATTAGGGCCTGAATTAGTGTTTTAGCAGTGTCAGCGGTGAGGTAAGGACAGATATGAAAAATGCAACAGGATTTGGCAATAAAATGAATGTGATGAAGAAAAGATAGATCTGAGCCCAGTATAACTCCAATACATCGAGCCTGGTATCTAGGGAGGATAGATCTGTTATAGGTTTATGTAAAAGAGATGACAGAGGAACCAGAAGGAGCTCAGTTTTAGAAACATTACACTTGAGATATAAAGGCATGTTCCCATGATTCTAAATATGAGAAAACTCTGACAAGTATTTGCCAGGAAAGCTGCAGAAGAAATCTAAGGTTGACCCTAGGATTTCCACTGCGTATTTGTAGCTTGAATGATGTGGATCAGACTGTTGATTCAAAGGGGCTAATCTGCGTGAGGACTCCTGCTGAAATTTCCAGACAGAAGCTGCGCCAAAACAAGACATGTCCCTTCTTGAGGTAGATTTGAATGGCAATGCGGATTCCCATTGGAAAATCTAACATCTAACCAACCAGAGCTTTAGGGGAACAGTAGACTTGCCCTAGCAGGATTATATTGTTGGATGTCATCAGCATGGAGATGGTACTGGCAACCAAACTGCTGATAGTCTGCCCAACTGGGATTCTATAAAAAGAGAAAACCAGAGGAGGCCCAGCACTAAATGTCTGGGAACCATGACAGAGAATGGAAATGGAGTTGGCAAGACACATAAAGTGCAGACAGAGAGAGTGGAGGACAACCAGGATAAGAGAGTCAAAGTAGTAGACAGTTCATCATATGATGATATACTAAACAGAGCGGTGAGTAGCATAGCATGAGGAGATAATCGAGGCCTCGGATGTGAGAACAAACACCCGAGGCTGCTGGTCTAGGTCAGGTTTAGGTTACCAGAACATAACACTCCACTTTAAATAAAACTAAAGATTTTATGGGCCATAGAAAAGTCAGTGTGAGGAGTTAAACTCTACAAAGCAATTATGATCTGCACTTGGAATGACCCTAGCTGGCTTCTCTCATTTTGGCAAAATGTGACTCATCAGGAACTTGCTGCTTTTATCTTACGGACTATTGATGTACAAAAATCACAATCGACAAATCTGAGCTGTTATTGTGAGCATGATAAATAAGACACAGTATGTCGTCTACAACAGTAACAATTTTATTATTATTATTAATTTCTCTCTTTAGGCGCTTAGAACATTTAGCATATCATGGAAATACCATTAACAAGAAAATCCCAAATATTTCATGTTCCAGGTTACATGATGAACGATACCAGACAAGGGTCCATTAGTAATAACCAAATTTATCTTTCAGATGCACCCACCGGTTACACCTATTCCACCCTCCTAAAGATTTTATTGGACTCGATTTCTCTGTAATTCTGGGCAACAGTTTTAACAACTTTGACACTCTGTATGGAAATATTTGTATAAATGGACTTCTGAATTTAAGTGAACGGTTATCTTTTCCATTCAGCAATGTTTCAAAAGGATTTATGTTCCAGTTGTAATGGAAAGAACAATATAGAACACGTGTCGTGTGTCACTGGATTATTAGCATCCCTTGGACTCATGGAGCACGAGGGACTGCTGTGTAACTCATGCTGAAATAATAAGGAAATCTATTGTAGCCCAACCGCAATCTGTGCAGACTCTAAATAAAAGTGCGAGAGCGTGTTCTGATGTCACTTTCCTTTGTTCTGAACACTGCAAGTCTTTTCAGCTCTATTGTTAACCACTTTGTTCTGTAAACTGCTCAGCCAGGCATTAAATTGCAAAGAGAATGTTTTGTATGATCACTTCTAAAATTACATTTATCAGAAAATATCTCCGGCTTGATAAGGCAGATATTACATCTCCACAAAATCCAACAAGAAAACCTTTCAGATAGCGATCACACTGATTAACAGTAACTAAACATCTCCTCGCTTGGATGTTCATGAGCTACTAGATACCATATGGCACACACAAATAATATCATGTGAGCCCTCTGGTAGAGTTTTATGGCCAAGGGGGTTCAATTGTCGCGCTCCTGCTACCTGCTCAGACTCTTTAAAGAATAAGTGCACCCACTAACTCCAAACATTCAGCACTGTCAAGGGATTGTCCACTTTGGCAATACCCGCTTGTTAGAAGGGTCCCTTAGCTATAGGCAGATCATAAACTATCCTCCCTGCAGTCCTCCCTGGCAATTAGCTGTTATCAGTGGGGAAGTCACAAAATAAAGCACCACCACAAAGAAAATGGACACCTTGCATGGTGTCCATTAGAGCTGAGAGAAACTGCCTTTTGGCAGGTTCGAGTTCGGGTTCAGGGTTTAAGTGAATCACGTAATGGATTCCGTTCTCACCGAATCCATCACGTAATTCAATGTTGGCTTGCCACATAATACAAGTGTATGGCCAGCTTCGAGGGTTTCGTTCTGCTGGCCATACACTTGTATTATGACGGCATGCAAAACACAGTAACATACGAGAACAGAATCCATTACGTAATTCACTTTAACCCAAACCCGCCTAAAAGGTTTGCCCAACTCTAGTGTCCATACAAATCAACAGGTTGTCTGTGTAAAGCAGGACCTGCCAGACCCTTCAGACTGAGAGACACAGTTTCAAATCCTCTCCACTCTGGCCAAGAGATGATGTAGAAAATAAGATTCCACCTCTATTTAATGGGTTTTCCAGAGAGATATTTAAAAAAGGCCAGAAATGGATGAAATAAAAAAGAAGCACACTAATCACCTTCTCTGATCCCTTTCCACTGCCATTCTGACACTGCACATGTCCCCTTCTTCCTCCGACATGATGCATGGGAAATGCCTTGGAAAGCCTGTTCAGCCAATCACTGCCTAATGAGGGTCAATGACGCAACCAGTGGTTGGCTGAGTGGGCATTTCAAGCCATTTACTATGTCGACCCAGGATCAGGAAAAGAAAAAAGATAGCAACGTTGGAACAACAGCGGCAGGGGATGAATGAGGATGGGTAATGATTCTTTCATTTTTATCCCTTGGCTCTTTTTTATTTTAGGCTACTTTCACACTTGCGTTTGCAGGATCCCAAACTGATCAGTTTTTCCCTAATGCATTCTGAATGGAAAAGGATCCGTTCAGAATGCATCAGTTTGATTCAGTTCAGTCTCCATTCCGTTTTGGAGGCGGACACTAAAACGCTGCCGGAAACTGATCCAAATGGATCCGTCATGACTCACAATGTAAGTCAATGAGGACAGATCCGTTTTCTCTGACAACAGAAAACGGATCGTCCTCCATTGACTTTCAATGGAGTTCAGAACGGATCCGTCTTGTCTATGTAAAAGATAATACAAACGGATCCGTTCAGAACGCATGCAGACGGTTGTATTATCATGACAGATCCGTCCGTGAGAGCCTGGACGGATCTCACAAACGGATCCTGCAAACGCAAGTGTGAAAGTAGCCTTATTTTTATCTCCCAGGACAACCCTGTAACACAGAATTCCCTATCATCATATATGTAAATAAGTTATCTAACCTGAATAGCCCCTTTTAAAGGTGGTTTGTCGCCAGTAAATTCATGGATAGACCAGGCACAATGCCTTGTAGAGCTCGCTCAGCTTAATAAAATAAATAAAACCTTTCAGTTAGTGATCTGTTGCTTCATTCTGCAGAAAAAAAAAGTACTTTTCATCCACATGCAAATGAGTATTTAAGTGCACCAAGAGTAGACTCAAGTCACTCTGTGCACCCTTGATCCTCCTCCTTCTGCCAGCCCCTTCCTTATCCTTGACTGACAGGGCCAGGTTCGTCTCGCTTGGCCTTGGTAATAAAGGAGAGGCAGGTACTGGCAGAGCAGGAAGGAGGAGCAAGGTCCACAGAGTGGTTTGGGCCCATACTCAGTGCTCTTAACTGCACATTTACATATGAAGTAAAAGTACAGTATCTAGCGCTCTATAAGATGAAATTTTTTCCCCCAAAGTGGGAGGAAAATATCAGTGTGTCTTATGAGGCGAATGCCAAGTGTTTCGACTATGGAAGTGCTCATTAGTCCAGGAGGACCGGAAGAGGTGAATGCAGCACTCACCGAACTCTGTACTCAGCGCTTCCTGGTTCTTGGCTGCTTGCTGTGCTGTGACTGCGCAAAGCGTGAGGACGTCAGCGAGCTGTGATCTCACACTGTGCGTGTCGGGTCATAGCACAGCACACGGCAGGAAGAAATAGAAGAGTGTGGATGTGAGGAGCAGCAGCAGTAGTGTCTGGAGCAGGAGAGGTAAGTTAATTGTTAATTTTTTTTTTTAATGTCTGCTCTGAGTCTGGAAGTCTGATCTGAGGTCTTCTTGGGGGTCATTCACATCAGGCTCTGATCTGATGTCTGCTTGGGGGGAGTCACTCACATTGGGGTCTGATCTGAGGTCTGCTTGGGGGTCATATTAACATTGGGGGTCTGAGCTGAGGTCTGATGAAAAGTATTTTTTTCTTATTTTCCTCCTCTAAAACCTAGGTGCGTCTTATAGAATAAAAATACAGTACTTTCTTCTCCAGAATGAAGCAAAAGATCGCTAAGAGAAAGGTACCATCACATTCAGCTGATCAAGCCTTACAAGGATCTGTGCCTGGTTTAACAGTGAATTTTCTGCTGACAGGCTCCCTTTAAGCTAAATAAGCTGCATGCACTTTACAGTCCCATTAAAGTGAATTTGGAAATTGCAATGAAAGGCTCAGAAATCTGAAGAAACTCTGAAGTAAGTAGAGCCACAGAACCTTCAAACTAGTGACTGATGGGGATTCCAGGTCACAGGTCTACAGAGATGACACCTTCCGACATGTGAAGTGATGTGTTGTTGAACTCTCACTGACTTCATTCAAATCAACATTTCAGACTTGAGTAAAAACCAGTTTTAATTACAAAATGTCTGTTTTGGAAACACATTTAGTAGATGTAATAGTCTTAGAAAATGAACACAGTAATCATCATTTTTATCACGTATTTTATGAGATCTATTTTCATAGATAACGTACCTTGTAAACTTGTCCATATGTGCCATTTCCAACAAGTTCTACTAGTTCAAAAATTCCTGCAGGATCCTAAAAAGTAAAAAAAAAAGTTCAGAAGGCATTTAAGATACACATGCTCCAAATATAGCACCTTACTAATTTCTGAACAACCCCAGACATATTTTTGAGTACTGATGCTTGAATATACGTCTACTCAAATACACTTGCCTATACTTCACCCAAGAAGGTTTATCCCGGGGTACGGGGCTGCTAAGTAGCACGAGTAGCATGGGGCGTTGTTTGTGTATATATTCATCCATATGGACTTGGAATACTATGGATGAATGCATATGAACATTCACACCCATGTAGCTATGAACACCGGGCTTTTAAAGGGTTTCTCTGGAATTTTAAAATTGCGGGCGTATTGTTACGATAGGTCATCAATATCGGACTGGAACGGGACAGAGAGGATGGAGCTGTGTAGTACCAGTTCCTCTTCCCGGCACCACAGCTACTGTATGACTGGCGGGGGTGCCAGGGGCTATGCCATCAATATAAAAACCCCAGATAACCCCCTTAAAACATATTTATAAAAACCAAAAAAGGTTCGAAGACAGGCTTCTACATATAATAAATTTATTGGGCCTAATGCTAAAAATTAGCGAAAAAGACTCATTTTGTAATGAAACCTGAGTAATGTAGCAATGCACTGGCAGAGCATATACATGGAATATACTTTACACAATCAAGAGAAACAGGGCTAAGCTTTAATAAAGTCAGTTTTACACTACTATGAAAAGAACCGCCAGATGGGTGCATTATAGCACACATATCACAGACACAGATCATTGACCAACTGTAGGTCTAATGACTCAAATTACCAGCATTTTATGGCTCTCCGTGCCTGTTGGTACAGCTTTATATGTGGACCCATTATGCCAAGCCACTGGTGTGGATGGCCGCTGACGCACGGGGATTAGAGACACCAGGGAGAAGGACCAAGGGGATAGGCAATACTCAATCAGGAAACTGACACCGTTCAGATGAGGCAGAGTTCTTGCAAAATTCAGTCCAGAGGTCAAGGCAGGTGGCAGAACGGTGAACAGGCACAGGTCAGTAAACAGGCAGACAAATGGATTATTGCTCTTTTGCAAAGTCTAGCTGATGTTAACAGAACCGACTGACCAGGCAAAGGGAGGACACACTGCATTGAATATGGTAAACAGCAGAACAATCAGAACCACACAGTCAGTACCTGTACACAGAGCCAAGTAGGATTAACCTTTGCAGTACTGTAAATAAGGTGAGATGCACTTAATACTAGTCCCAATTCACACACAGGCAGCTGATGCCCATGTGCACAGGACAGCGGCGGCATGAACTGCCATTATAACACTTGTAATTTGCTTGTTTGAAACCAGTTTAAGAAATAGAAATTCTCCTGGTCATCATCATGAGAAATTTAAAGGCTGGCCGTTCACTCAGCTGAAAGCTATCCATCCCGACAACCCCCTCCCAAGCACTCATACACTTTCAGATCAGACAAGCATATATCTGTTCTGAATGAACCAAAAGGGAGAGTGATGCTGTCAGACATCTAGGACAGTGGAATTTTTCCTGAGAACAAAAAGATCAGGCATGCTGAAATCCAAAAGCTTCATCCTTCTTAAACCACCCCCCCCCCCCCCCCCTCAACACACACACAAGCCATTCAGGGGGAAAGTCGGGGCACTCTCATACACACGGTCAGCCAGAGAAGCCGAAATCAGAGGGTTCAACTACTATTAATCTAATGTGTATGGTCACCCTAAATGTTAGAAGTGCTTTATAATGCCTCACACATAGCCATGACTGCCGAAAGCAATTGTACTGCAAATGGCCACCTAAAAATGAGAAATGCAGACTAAACAGTAAAATAAAATGGTAATCATAGAAAACATTGTGAAAACTTTCATAGAAAACAAGAAGGGCGCCTGGCAGGACATGTTTCTGTCATTAATTTTTATTCCTAAACTGCTTGGAAAATGAAGACTCCATGGTGAGACTTAGACACATCTCCCATGTTTGAGGATTTTCTAATGAAGCTCATCTGAATTAGCCAGCAATTTCCACTCATTGAAGATCCCATTAGTCATCTGAAGATTTGCCTTTCCACAGCTTGTTCTCTACTGGGAGCAATTCATTAAGCAGTGATGGCTTCAGCCAGGGCTCTTCACTTGCTACTACTAATGTTTAAGTCATTGATCTTCATTTGGCAACATCTTAGCTTGTGTCTTGACTCGTTGGCCATTCTATCGTCCAAATTATTTAAAAAAAAAAAAAAAAGAGCTCCACATGGACTTTTCCTTCCCCAACCAGCAGTTTATTGCTGATGCCAAAGTTTTCATTGACAGCAACTGGAACTGTCATAAATAAAACTACCCTCTTCTGTAATATGGAAAGTTTCAGGTAAATGGAATCTGTCCAATGAAAATGCTGTCTAATCTACCCTCATCTATCCTCAGCAGGAGGATTTTGTCTAAAAAGATTCAGTATAACGTATATAGTGGGATGTAATAATGTCACTATACAAAGCATTGGTATGGCCAGTCCATAAAAAGGATGCCCTGGAGTTAGAAAAAGTGCAAAGTAGAGCAACTAAACTCATAAAGGGCCTGGAAGATCTTAGTTATGAGCTAAGATTAAATTAACTGAATTTGTTTAGTCTTGGAAAAAGACGTCTAAGGGGGGACATGATTAACCTGTACAAATATATAAAATACAGACTATATATATATATATATATATATATATATATATATATATATATACACACACATACAGACCATGCAAAAATATCAAGGGAAGCTATGTGTTAAACCCCCTCAAAAAACAAGGGGACCCTCCCTGCACCTGGAGAAAAAAGATTCAGTCATAAGAGGCGACAGGCATTCTTTACTGTAAGGGCTGTGAATCTCTGGAATAGCCTGCCACAGGAGCTGTTCACAGCAAATACAGGAGATGGCTTCAAAAAAGTTTTAGATGACTTTGTAATTCAAAATAATATTGAGGCTTATCACAATGTATAGAAATCTTGTTCTACACACCTTTTCCTTTTGGCCCAACCCTTTTTTAAAAGGAAGATGGACATTGATCCAGGGATCGATATAGTAGGATTACAGGTTGGACTTGATGGACCTTTGTCTTTTTCCAAGCTTAACAACTATGTAACAACTATCTATATTTTATTCAAATAAATTCTTGCTCATTCAGAGTTTAGGAGACCAGTGGGTGGTCCTACATAGTTACTGACAGTCGCACATTTAGGAGTAGTCATACAGAGATAGCTGTCCACACAGACTGGACCTCTAATCTCTGAATTCAGCAATTAGAGATCAAATCAATAAAATACAAAAGTTATGCTCTACAGAGTCATTTTCTACATGAAATGTTTGTTCATTGTGAAATGTATTCCCGTAAGAAGTCAAATCCTATGGATTTGCTTATTAACAGACAATTTCACCTTTATAAACAAGTCAGAATGGGAGTCTATCAGTTCCCATAATCCATATTAAGTGCAGTAGTACATGAATAATACTGCTGTAGATAACGTCCAATTTAAATGTGCATACTCACCCCTGTTCCCCCACAAACTGACGCTGAAATACATTGAGAGGACTCATGAACTGCATGCACATAATGGAGAGGACTTCTGAGAGCACAGCTCATGAGTCCTCTCAAAGTAGAAACACAGTGGTGGAAAGAGAGTAAGTTTATTGCAATTCTGTGGCAACTGTAAAATAAACTGTAAACAGTTTCTAGACCCCAGGGTTGTTTTGAATATTAAGAAAATTGCCTACCAGAAGGAAATGGTATAGAATAAAAGAAAAAAAATACAATTACACAACTGTTAAATCCCCTACCGCTCCACTTAAGTGAGCACTTCAGTCAGTTACTAGCCTCAGCAGTGATGTCTGCAAGTATGGCATGTGACCGCTGTGACCAGTGATCGGATGAAGAATAACTTGAATTACCGTATTTTTCGCTTTATAAGACGCACTTTTTTTCCCCCAAAAGTAGGGGGAAAATTGCAGTGCGTCTTATAAAACGAATACAAGTGAGCGCTTCCATTATGGAAGCGCTCACTTGTATGTTTTAGCTGCCGGGGGGCCAGGACCCCCCCATCAAACCTCAGATCAGCCCAGCGTGCACCATAACAATAAAATAAAAAACTTCACTTACTTGTCCTGCCGCGGCTCCTCAAGCTTCCCGGCCCGGCGCTGCACTGTCCTGAACGCGTACAGCGTCAGGACGTAGTGCGCGCACTATGACCTGACGCTGCACGCAGTCAGGTGACAGTGCAGCGCCGGGCCAGAAAGCCTAAGGAGCACCGGAGCGGAGCCGGGGCGCTGGACAGGTAAGTGAAGTTTTTTATTTTATTGTTATGGGGCACGCTGGGCTGATCTGAGGTCTGATGGGGGTACAGAGTGGTCTAATGGGGGCACTGTGAGCTGGTCTGAGGTCTGATGGGGGCACAGATTGGTCTAATGGGGGCACTGTGAGCTGTTCTGAGGTCTGATGGGGGCACAGATTGGTCTAATGGGGGCACTGTGAGCTGGTCTGAGGTCTGATGGGGGCACAGAGTGGTCTAATGGGGGCACTGTGAGCTGGTCTGAGGTCTGATGGGGGCACAGAGTGGTCTCATGGGGGCACTGTGGGCTGGTCTGAGGTCTGATGGGGGCACAGAGTGGTCTCATGGGGGCACTGTGGGCTGGTCTGAGGTCTGATGGGGCACTGTGGGCTGATCTGAGGTCTGATGGGGGAACGCTGGGCTGATCTGTGGTCTCATGGGGGCACAGTGGGCTGTTCTGAGGTCTGATGGGGGCACAATGGGCTGTTCTGAGGTCTGATGGGGGCACAGTGGGATGATCTGAGGTCTGATGGGGGCCTGATGTGATGTCCTGAAATTTATGGGGGGTCAGATATGAGGTCTGATGAAAAATATTTTTTTCTTATTTTCCTACTCTAAAATCTGGGGTGCGTCTTATCTTCGGGTGCATCTTATAAAGCGAAAAATACGGTATGTGACATAATCGCCGCAGGACCAATGGGGGCCACCAGACAAATGGAAAATTAAGGCTACTTTCATATCCGTGCTTTTGTATTAGCAAAACACTTCAGCATTCACAATGCATCAGTTCCGGTTTGTTCAGTTTTGTACACTGGATACAAACCGGCAGTCCAGTCCAGCGAAATGGAACAAACCGGATCCGGCACCAAAAACAATGCAAGTCAATGGTGTTGGATCAGTTTTTTTCAGATCCGAAAAAAAAGATCCATCACCCATTGACTTACAATGATTTTAATGCCAGATCCGGTTTGCTTCGTTTTGATTTAGTACAACCGCATCCTAACGCAACGGATGCATGCTGGTGCATTAAATCAAACTGAACCGTTTTGTCGGATCTCAACACCAGAATACCAAACTTCAGATGTGAAAGTAGCCTAACATGTAAGCAAAGAATTTTCTATATTTCATACAATTTCCTACTGATAAAATTGTCTGTGGGAGTACCCATATTTATTACTTGAAACTGGAAATTCTTGCTCTAATGACCTGGGTTTCCTATGATGCAGGATGAGCCTGATGTTTCGGCTAGCCATTTCTCTAAACTCACAATTCTGGGTGCATTTAGCTACTCATTCACAGGGAAGAAATCATGCGGAAAACCGAGTGGATACATTCTGCAGCACCGCTGTTACCTAAGCAACTCTAAATTGTCCCTGAAGAACCTAAGAAAAAGAATGGGAAATGACAGTTTTGGTAATAACTGCTGCAGACTTCCAAGAAATGCACAGGTGCATTAGCAAGCTTCTTCAATGTTTAAAGAGCAGCTATCAATATTTATGACCCTTTACATACATAGGGAATGAAATGAATAAGTTATTGGCGGTAATGGGAGTGTGTGCAGAAGGAAGAACAGGTTACTTAGACATTAGGCTTAGCCACAAAACAGATCCTGGAGCTACAGGGAATACAAAAGTCATTACATTGTGTATTTAAAGAAAGTATTCTCACTCAAGACCTCATAATGATATGTACATCGGTACTTATAGGGGATAGCTATGTGCTATTTATTTTCCTCAGATTTTGCTCCTTGGCGGTTTTTATTTTTTAACTCAGCTCCATTAGGGCACGTTTTAGCTACAGTGCCCACAGGCAGTCTGAGGTAGTCTGAGACGCACCTCCTGTGTTGTCCCCACCTCCTGTAGATCTGCCTCCTCAGACTGGCTACTGCGTATAAACACAAGCTAATGTTTTACTGGGATTTTTTTTTTTAGTGCATTAAAAACTAATTGAAAAAACACTAAAAAAAACACTGCTTGGGCAATTATTGCAATGCAAACTGCAGCTATCATGGTAAAAAGTTTTTTTTTAAAAAGCAACATAACAGCAACATGTAAACCACCCTAAATTACAGATTAGTAGGCAACAATTGAAAAAAAAGTTTGTAATTATTTGGTTGGATTAATGAAAATAACAAATGACAAATAATTCACAAATGATCATGAATGCACAAGCTACTCCTTAACAGATAGTATGGAGGTGTGGATGTCGGACCTCGTCGATCTGATACTGATACCCTCTCCTAGGCATATTTGTTCAGCAATTGTTAAGTCCTGGAGAACCCCTTTAAAGTCTATCATGATAACCACAGTCACATTGCTCTGCACTCATACAGCCTTAAGCCTCATTCACACGTCCGTGCTCAAATCCGTGAGCAGGTGGTCAGTGATGCATCCGTGAAGGATCCGTGTTTGGTCCATGTGTCCGTTTTTTGCTGTTGTGTTGCATCTGTGTTTCACTGACACTGAACAGCTAAAAAATAATTTTCAAAGCATCTCTTCTTAATGATCCGTGAAACACGGATGCAACACGCATGGCATCTGTGAAGAATCTGTGGTTTTCATGGACTCATTGACTATAATGGGCGTGAGGGATCCAGGAACACGAATCAAGATAGGATATGTATCTGTTCTCAAAAAACGGAACCACGGACCGTGATGAAACACTGATGTCTGAACACACACATTCAAATGAATGGGGACGTGTGCTGTCCGTGGAGAAAACGTACAGAACACGTCTGTGAAACACTGATGTGTGAATGAGGCTTTTAAGGCATAAGCTCTCATGACCAAGGACCCACTACTTAGTAATGCGTGCTCAGAAACTGGTAACAAATTGACACATTTTTCTAATTAAAATAATTAAAAAAGCATTGCCATTAGTAGACATATTAAAGATGTAGTCTAGCTACAGACTGAGCGAGCCTTTATTGGAGTTTCCGACTGTGTCGACCCAGGACAGGAGGTGTAGAGCAGCAGGGACAGGAGTTTTCTAGTTCGGCGTACAAGGTTCGGGTTATCTAAGAATTCCGTTATGGATTCCACTACCATGGACCATAAGTTATGGTAGCGGTTCCATAACGGAATTCTTAGATAACCCAAATCTTGTACACCAAACTAGAAAACAGAAGTTCACTTATCCTTAGACAGGAGCAGTGGCAGATCAGCAGAGGGGAGTAACAATTTCTTGTTATTTTTAACATCCTCCGGCCCTTTACACCCCATTAAAAATAAGTCATTTTCTAATGATCAGTTCCCAGTAAAGTTTTAATATAATTTTCTGTTTTTCGTATTCAGTACACGTGTAGCTTTTCTAAATGCTGCAAACAACTAATAGCTAGCTGTATCCAAGATCTTGTCTTGCATGGAAAGAAAGAATTCCTAATGTGTTAACTCAGCACGCTGTGTCATTATTAAGCACCACTGGCCTAGATTTCTCTGGATGAAGTTTACAAAAGACACCACAGTGAGTGAGTGCTATATTTTATGTCTATATAGCGGGAATTAATAACTTATAAAGCTTTCCCTTCTGTCATAAATTATGCCGCTGAGCACTGCTTCTGTCGGAGGTAAAAATAGAGCGGGCTCTGCCAGGAATGTATCCTTTCCACTTGCTTGCGCATGTTTTAAGTAACACTTCAGAGGTGATCTCGGGTAATGAGGTGACTGTCCGCTTTCCAAAGTGCGAGTTCTGACGAGCTGCACCGAGCAACTCTCTGCCGAAAACACTTCTTAATACAGAACAGGCGGCTAATGAAGGGCGAGTGCTACCGCGTACTCCTTACTCTGAAGATATCCTGAAATACATTAGGGAAAGATAAAAAAAATATATAAAATGCGAGAAACACTGTGGCGTTTTATCTGTAGAGGGAAACTAATCTCAGAATGTTTTCATGCAAAAAAAAAAAAAAAACCTAAAATGTAATATATAAAGTTTCCAAAACTGCAATTCAATTTTCAGCTAGTTAGGCCATTAGATTTGTGACTAATGACTAATGCTGTAACTTCCCCTCCTGATACAAACAGATTATTCAGTCTCCCTAGTATGCTTCCAGAATGAATGCTACAATTCAAAGAATTCTGGGTAAAAAACAGTCCATATTCTAATCAAAAGCTGCTTATCTCTATCTTGATGTGCCCCTCATGGTTTACATACCAGGAATATTGATAATTGGGTATTACCATATTGAACTAACTTGCTGAAGTTACGCCATTCCTTAAAGGCTATATATATATACCTTAAAAGGCAAATGTTTGCTTAGGATTGCATTTTACTAATTTTTGGCTAAAAATCATATTTTCAATTGGCCTTTATTAAAAATATTGAGCCATTCTGTCACAAAGGGTTAAGCGTTTTTCTAACTGTGTGACTGGTACTTTCACTTTGTCGGTCATCCACTAAACCTTAGAGGACCATAAACAGGTCATAAACACTTATTTAAGCCACATTCTTATCAGTAAGATAAGGATTGAGCTATAATGAGTGTATATAAGGGCAGAGAGCAGAAATAAGGAGCCTGTCAGCTCCCCAGATGACGGGAAAGACAGAAAATCCACAAGCTGCTACTAAAGCATCTCAGCTCTGTACAGAAAAAAGGATTCCATATTTTTAGCTCAAAATAAGTACAATGCCATAATTTTAAAAAAAATCGCCATCAAAGGTGTACAATGCCTTTAAGCCCTGACTTGTTGGGGAAATGCTCATTGTCAGTTTCTTGTGCCTCCAATGATCACTGCTAGCTACTAATGCTACCAGCGCCACACGTCATAGGGCTGTGGAGTCAGGAGTCATAGACATGAAGTTGGAGTCAGAAATGGTTTTGGATGGAGTTGGTAAAATGTTCAAACTCCAATTTTAAAATAAACATGTTTTAGACACTTTAATCATATAAATAGAACAGCAGGGGTCCCTTGCTACTTACCTAAAATAACCAACCGATCTGGTAGTTATCCACTATTCTGTGGATAGGGGATAACTTGTACCTACTGGAATACCCCTTTAAGGCAGTTATGACTAGCAGAGTTGTGGAGCTGGACATGGAGTCAGTTTTTAGAGGTTGGAGTTTTAGTGTGGAAAGGCTGTACATCTGGCTTACCAGCTTCAAAACCCAAGTTTTGAGTAACTTACAGGGGATATCTAATCTCAGCCTTGGAAACAGAGGAGCACCAGCTTTCGGCCACTTCCCTGGCTGGTGCCTATTGCAGTTATTCCCATCTTGGCCATGAAAGGCCAAGATGGGACAACCCCTTTAAAGTGTAATTCTATGAACTGAGTTTATAGTGCAATTAAATGTAGTTCTTCAACAGACTAAATCTATATTTTACACACACAATAAATAGTAAAAAATATGAGCTACAAACATGCATAGCAGCAATGGATTTGTTCTTACTTAAAGAAAACATGTTATCAGTAGCTTCCAATTTCCTGTCAAAGCCAGCAAACACAGGAAATGCATTGTACCAAGAGTATTACTCTAATGACCTCTTCCCATATCCATTATAGTACACAATAGTAGTGATGATATTAGCAGGACTCCACACAAAATAAAGGTTTTTAAGCCAGCTTATATAAACAACCCCTGACTACAAAAGATGGGTACAAAGGACCAAAATTCCTTGGAAAAAATAAAAAAATTAAGAGTGGATGATTCTTCAAACATTATCTATAACCACTCTGCATGCTGTAGCTAGCTAATGAAGGTAGAAGTCTATGGGTGGCCATACACAGCAGATCAGTGTTGACTGCCTAATGTGTATGGTGGTGGTGGGACTCTCCTCCAACAGTAGATGTTGAGGGAAAAGTTGGATTAGGAAGCTTTGACTTCAACATGCAAATCCTTTTGTTCTGAAGGGACATAAGCCACTGTTAAGAAGGGCTGGCAGTGTCTTTCTCCCTCTTACATCCACACTTGAATGAGCCAAGCATGTATGTATGTATGTATGTATGTAGAGGATAAGGTTGAATAGTTTCCGGTTGAAGAAGGGTTCGGCTGACAATTATGTAAAGTGTATGGTCTGTGTTCCGCTCTGTTCCAATCACTAAATATTATAGCAGTCAAAGTAATAACTGATAAGTGTAACAAATACCTTCAGTCTGCATGTAGATGGGACATTTTAAGATAGGGTGTATCGAACAAGAATCTCGCTATGTGACCGATTACAAATGAGTAACAATTAGTAAATTAATAGTTAAAGGGACATTTCCATCACAACAAAGTAATTTTTTAACTCAATATTAAAAGAAATGTATTTTTTAAAGAATTTCTGGCTTTGTTTTTTTATTTCAACAGTACTATGCCATTGAGAATGAAATACAAAATATTATACTTCTGTAGAAGTCACCACTGCAGGATAATCTTCAAGTCAAGAATTTGGATAATTGACCAGCCTAGATAAAGATTTCCATTAAAGACCATTGGACTGATAAATGTGTAACGTGTGATGCTCATCACTCATCCCTCTCTAGTCGCAGTGATGGTCTTTCTGAGAAAGTCAAGTGTCGTTGTTTGCCATGCTAAAAGAAAGAGTCAGGACAGGAAGTAGAATACAGGGAGTAACTTCAAAAAGAAAACCATCCACATGTTTTAATTAAAAAAAAAAATTATATTATCAAAAGTAGAAAAATGAAAAAAAAAAAAAAAGTTTATTTACCCATGTGCCTTTCTCAAGCTCAGATAGAGCAGAAACGAAGAAATGTCGCACTTCCCACATGGGTAAATAAACTTTTTTTTTTCATTTTTCTAATTGAGAGTGCTGCCTGCTTTTTGATTTTTTTGCTATTGGATCTTTGTCAGATCTTTAGGCGTGCACCTCCTAGGTGTTTTCAGTGCTGCCGTGTCTCTCTCTCTCTCTCTACATATAAATTTATTCGCATAGAGGCTGTTAATATGTGATGGAAAATGCTGATGGTAGCATCTTTTCAAGGGGGCTCATGCACACGGCCGTAGATTCAATTCAATGGGGCCACAAAAAATATGCGGTCAGTATGAATAGGTCTGAACTACAGATGAGCGAGCATGCTCGGCCGAGTGCACTCGGGAGCAAATTTTCGAGTAGTAGCGTACGCATCTTCTAATCTGTACGCTAATGCGTACGCATCTTGTAATTTGTACGCATTAGCGTACAGATTATAAGATGCTTATGCGTTAGCGTACAGATTATAAAATGCGTACGCTACTACTCGAAAATTGCTCCCGAGTACGCTCGGCCGAGCATGCTCGCTCATCTCTAGTCTGAACACTTTCTGAATGCACTGTATGAGGCTAGACAGTTTGTTAGATAAGTGGTATTAAAGGGGTTGTCTGAGTTAGGCCTCTTTCACACTAGCGGCAGCACGGATCCGGCAGGTTTCTTCTGATGACTCTTCCATGAAAGTCTTATTTGTGCAGGTGTCGCTGAACAGTAGAACAATGTATCAACTCCAGAGTCTGCTAAATCTTCCTGAAGTTCTTTTGCAGTCAAGAGGGTTCTTGTTGGTCTTTCTGGCAATCCAACAAGAAGTTGTCTATGAATTTTTTTTTGGTCTTCCAGACTTTCTCTTGACCTCCACTGTTTCTGTTAACTGCCAAAATAAGATTTCTAAGGCCTCTTTCACACTAGCGGCAGTCCGGATCCGGCAGGTGAAGGGTGCCGTCGGATCCAGACTGCCACAGGTACATGTGTGGGGCCAGAACCGCGCTCCGGCCCCACGCGTCACACAGTACATACACACAGACACACAGACACATACATACATGCTCCCGGCAGCTCCACGGAGCACAGTACAGGAGGAGGACGGTGCGCACATAGGACGATTCCCCACAGCGCCCTCTGCTGGGCGCTGTGGGGAATCGTCCTATGTGCACGCCGTCCTGCTCCTCCTGCGCTGTGGAGACTTGCCGGGAGCATGTAAGTATGTATGTGTATATGTATGTGTATATGTCTGTGTATGCTTATGTGTATGTCTGTATGTGTGTATGTATGTATGTATGTGTGCAGGTGACGGATCCGTCATGAACTCCATTGACTTTCAATGGAGGACGGATCCGTTTACCATTGTGTCAGACCAAACGGATCCGTCCCCATTGACTTTCATTGGGGGTCATGACGGATCCGTCTTGGTGCGGATGCCTGGACCGGAGAGCAAACCGCAGCATGTTGCGGTTTGTTCTCCAGTCTGAAGACGGACCGGAATGCTTTTAGGAGCATTCCGTTGTCTTCAGTTCAGTTTTGTCCCCATTGACAATGAATGGGGACAAAACTGAAGCGTTTAATTCCGGTATTGAGCCCCAATGATGGAACTCAATAGCGGAATTAAAAAACGCTAGTGTGAAAGTAGCCATATGAAAAAAAATATATAGCACTGCAAATCTGATGGGCAGCAATATATAACTAGGTTAAGCAAGTTTTAGGCAAAAAAAAATTCTAGATTTCCTCATTTCCCTGTTTCTCTTCTAGCCTTTGTTTATCTGCAGTAATAACAATCTCTGCCCCTCCCCCTGCTCTGCACAGAGAGTGAATACAAGAGCTGCCCTGAGTAATATGTCTGTCTGCTGGAATACTCAGCAGCAGGTTATATGTGTAGGACTACAAGTCCCAGCTGTACAATGACAATGCTGATACACACAGGAACTTCCCCCTACCTGTTCTTGTGCAATACAATTCCTCTGTCAGCTCCTGTGACCAGCATTTGTCTCCTCACTGTTTGCAGTGTAAATCCTGTTGTAAAGTCTTGAGCCCTCAGTTTGTTCTGGCTGAAGGGGTTAATGTTTTATCTGAAGGAATCCAGGGAGAGCAGATAGCAGCAGCAGTGCAGTACACTTCCCATGTACAGACTCTTATCTGAACTCTGAGGCTTGTGCACGAAACATCACAGAGCACGGAGATAAGCTGACATCACAGGTCATGTGACCCTCAGTGAAATCTGACAAACAAGCAGCTTTAGAAGCACAAAGTGTATGGGAAAGTTGTTATACTTCACAAGTTAGTAACATACAAAAAAAAAAAAAAAAAAAACTCGGCCAACCCCTTTAATTTTGTGGCTGCTTAGTGTACATGAATATTTACTGACTATTTTGTCCTTTCTCTGCTTGTATCGGCAGCGTTTAGCATCCTAATGGTTTTTCTTGCAAAAAGACTCGTTTATTCAGGTTTCTTCCATCAGATAAAAAAGGTGCCTATACACCTTCAACAACTGTGGACTGAGCACTCTACATCAGAGATTACCAACCTGCGGCTCTCCAGCTGTAAAACTACAATTCCCACCATGCCCTGCTGTAGGCTGATAGCTGTAGGTAGTCTGGGCATGCTGGGAGTTGTAGTTTTGCAACAGCTGGAGAGAGGCGCAGGTTGGCCATCCCTGCTCTATATGAATGAGGTACGTCAGAGTTTTATTACAGTGCTACACGTCCTGTAAAACATGATGGAATCTACGATGGAGGTTAGAACACTGACCCATTCATTTCTATGGGGCCACGTGCACATCCGTATTTCTTGCATATCCTTCTGGCTGTTCCGCAAAATTCCTATTGTGGCCCATATTGCAGACAAAAATAGTCCTTTCTATTGCTGGTGTCTGCATTTTGCTGACCGACTGCTTGCAGACCAGAATACAGACACAGCCGTGTGCATGGAGCCCAGTTCTGTATTTAGAAACCACATTTCTTGCCATTTTTACTATTAAAAACTGAAACTATTGAAAGTCAATGTTAAAGTTTTATATCTTAGAAGCAATTGGTTTATTTTGCAAATGAACCTATGACATGAAAAATCTGCTGTCAATTATACCCTGCAATAGTGATAAAGTGACAACAAAAGGCAGGGGTCTTCGCTACTTAGAGAATGTAAAACAGAATAGCTAGGGGGGAGTGTGAAATATTTAGCAGCTTCCTCCAATTGCTAATTACATTTCTCTACTTCCTCCATCAGAGTCTTGTATTTCCTAATGCTTTCCAGCAATTTCTGCTCAAGAAACATTCACAAGGGCTTTAAATGCCAGCTGTGACACGAGGACAGCTCTGCAATTACCGCAGAGACATGATTAAAGTATATTTGGGTAGCATGTTTTTGTTAGTTATGTAACCATCTGTGCTGTCAATTCTGTATTAAAGGAGCCGCCCAATATACGGCAGATAAAACCTGTGCATCAACTGCGTGTATGTCTACGACATCCATTTTACGTTTACTTTTAACCTATATGCATTAAAAATGAAAGAGGCACTCCCTCAAAAAATTTTATTCTCTGGCCTGTTAAAGAACTCCTACAAAAAATGTATTCTCTGTCCTGCTAGAAACGTACATGATGTAATCTGTAGTGAATGTCATTTTCTTACCAGTGTCTGTATTTGTGAGTTACAGCTCCCTGATGTTTCTCATCTGTGTCACGTAACCAGCAATCAGACTCACTAACTGACACAGCATCTTATGTGTGGACAGGAAGTCAGTTTCTCTATGCATTCCTATGGGAGCCTCACTTTCAGTCTCATAGAAATGAATACAGAAGTAACTGGCTTCCTGTCCTGTGTCAGTTGCAGATCAGGGAGTTGGTCATATGACACAGCTACAATTAGAAGAGAGGGGATAACTCACAAATACAGTCACTGATAAGAAGATTACATTCACTACAGATTATATCATGCAGCTTTCTAACAGGTCAGAGAATAAAAAATTTTGCGGGAGTTCTTCTTTAAATGATATAATCTGTAGTGAAGGTAATTTTCTTACCAGTGACTGTATTTGTGAGTTATAACCTTCCTTCTGATCCTCAGCTGTGTCTGACCATATGTCCGTTACACTGGCCCGCAAAAAAAATGCCCTATTCTTATCCAATTTAGGCACAATGGCGTTTAAAAAGTTGCAAACCCACAGTTTGCAACTTTTTTAGTCTGGAAATGAGGTGCAGAATGCAGATAAAACTTCCCCTACTTTGCTTACACAACTGTATCTGCAAACAGTCCCTTAGGGTCCTTTCACATTCCGGAAATTTTGCGGACTGCACATGGCCGGCACCAGAGGTCGCTTCATTTTTCCTGGAAGAGTAAAAATACTCCTCTGACCATTTTTGAGGAGTATTTTTAGCCAAGGAGGAGTACGAAATTTGCGGTAACTCAAATACATAATATATAGGCCTGCACAGTGTGCTGTCCGCATCTTTTGCGGCCCCGTTGAAATGAATGGGTATGCAACCGTTCCGCAAAATTGCGGAATGGATGCAGACCCATTTATGCGGACATGTGAATGGACCCTTAAAGGGAATCTATCAGCAAAATTGCAGACTTTATCTGCAGTAATACATGAGTAGATAAGAGTCCAGAACGTCATTTTTTTATTTTCCTACTGTCCCCTATTCCCCAGCTGCTAAGCCATGCTAACATAATGGAGAGGTGACTCATGTGCGCATGCACAGCAGTAATGACACTGTATTTCAGTGCAACTTTAAACAACGACAGTGGGGAAACTGGGCAGGGACAGTAGAAAAATAAAAAAATAGCAATCTGGGTATCTTATCTGCTGTACTAGGCATGTATTACAGCAGATAATAGTCCAAGATCCTGGTCACAGACTCCCGTTAAAAGGTGTATGTCACAAATCAAAAAAATATCTGGAGTAATGCACACCATAGCTTTAACTATATGAATGCAGGAACACTGCGCTCCAGAGTCATTTTCATCCTTTTTAGCTCCTTAACCCACCACTTTGTAGCTCTTGTCTCTTCAGTTTCTGTGGGCGGGTAGAAGCTCATCCCATGTGACCACCAAGCACCTGCATCTCTTAGGAGTGCATTGCAGTCAGCTATTGTTAACCACTTCCTTTGTCTTCCTCCCCAGCACAGAAAACAGTCCCTCACTCACAGTCTCTCTAAATTGCACTAGAATATACAATGCCCACCCCACTGTCTAGAGAGAGATATAGCTAGGTGTTTGGGTCGGTTCACTATATCATTCCACTGGCAGTGAGAGAGAAATGGAGTAGGGAAGCTACTGGGCATGTCAGTCTACTGCTGGATTAGATTTAGGCCACAGGAGAAACTGCAGGGGGCACTACCAGAGAGGACATAAAAACCTTACAATATTTTTATTGCAGCCCATCTGCTGTGTAACTGGTCAGCGGCCATTTTAGGACCAAGCAGGTAAGGGACCTGCTAATAAACATTAAGTAGACACATCAACCCAATGTACGTTGACGCTAATGGTTTAATACCACCCATTACTAGCTATGTATGTGCTGTCGCCAGGACATCTGCAGCTGGTAATATATAGTGGCCAATCCTTTCAATCCCCTCTCCCTACTGAGAACACATGCATGTTCTCCAAGCATTTATGAGTATGGGGTGGGGTGGGCAAGGGATGGTTAAAACGTTTATTTGGATAACAGCTAATCTAAAGTGTATGGCAGACTTTGCTCCCCAGTCTCTAAGGGAGGTGGCCGGAGAGTGCATCAAAGCTGACCTCACACCTAAGATTTTGATCGGCAGGGCTGCGGCCTGGTTAATTGTTCATGGAATCATTCGTATGTACAGTCCCACCATCAACATGCCAGACTAAAGTTACCGATTAGTAAGTCAGTCAATTTAAAAGAAAACACAGTGGACATTTACAAAGTGGCAAATGAAAAGTGAAATTTAGAGCAGGCCCCCCAGGAAAGTTTATTTTTTTTTAAATAAAAAAATACCTAAACATTCATAAAATGAACACACACATTATTATCTACTACTACATAAATTAATAGCATATTTTCAACTCTATGAATGATACATTCCCTTTAAATTTACAGCTAACTACTCTATACTAAACGCATCACCCCCGATGCCAAATTAGCATTCATGCATGGTTGGGAGGTCGATTTGGGAGAGACTCTTACCATGGAACAATGGTTTGAATGCTGTACCATGATTAGTAAAGGGAGCTGGCAAGTCACCTTAATGGAAACCTCCTTGAAGATTCTTCATTGGACCTAATTTGTTCCCTCTAGACTACATTCTATCTATCCAACAGTTTTCCCCTTCTGCTTTAGAGGTTGCCAGACCATAGGAACCACCCTTCATATATGGTGGACCTGCCCGGTGGTTCGTAGGTTCTGGACTAATATTAAAAGAGGGTTATATGAGGTATTCGGGAAGGATCTTCCCCTGTCAGCTCTTATATATCTATTAGGCCTTAAACCACCGGCATTCAATTATACAGAATATAAACTTCTTCAATTCATTCTGATGTCAGCCAGGATTCATATAGCTTCTAAATGGCGTATACCCTCTCTCTCGATGTCAGCAGTTATTCATAGAGTTAACCAGGGAACGCTAAATGTTACCAGGGAACGTTATTCGCAAGTATGGAACTCCTGGCTGAACTGCTCCAACTCTCCTAATTTACAATATTACTTATCTCTATAACCAGTGTAAACTGTGGGGACCATTTAATATACTCCTACCCCCTCTCTATCCTTCCTTGCCCCTGACCGGGGGGAGCCCAGAAGACCATCTCTTTTAGGCATAGTTTAGATAGAGTTAGACGACTCATGTCTATTGATAACTTCTTATTGTTACATAATTGTTCTGTTCACACAATAGATTTATGTATACTTTGTATTTTGTATGTGAATGTACCCATAGGAGATATATGCTTTATATATGCACTCCTATAATGTAATTATGATTTCTCCATTTTTGCAATCAATCCAATAAATACTTTTTGGAATTAAATTTACAGCTAACAATCTATTACAATGGATCACAAATATAAAAGTCATTCCTTTATCAGAACCGTTTAAAAGTGACTGTCTCCCATAGAAAGATGTATTTCCAGAATGATTATTTTGGTCAGACAAGCCATTTCCAGCCGTTCGTGTCAGAAACATGCACTTTCCATGTCGGGGAACACAATGAACCCCAGTGAAATAATTCACTTGCAGCATTACATGCACAGATTAATCACAGTATTTTATTGAAGAAGCGCAACATGCTGGCTGCACGGAAGTAACATAAATAACATACAAAAAGAAAACCGGATGTGACATGTATATTATAGCATTAGTGAAAGGTTACTAGAGTGCACCTGCCATGTACAGCATTTACATGCTGCTGAAATCATCCCTTCTCTAACCAACCTAGGCCTTACCAATACATGTGCTCCAACACCTGGAGTAACTGATGGCAGGGAACCAAGGATTCACATTAAGGAGACATATACTACCACACAGCAAAACCAGTAAATTTTTCTGATGTATAGAAGTAATAACACAAGACTCCACATGCAGTTATATCTCAGGCACATAGAGATTTATGGGGTCATGTATGGAACTGGTGTAAAGTAGAACTAGCTTAGCTGTCCATACCAACCAATCAGATTCTACCTTTTATTTTTTTTCACACTCCTTTGGAAAATGAAAGATGGAATCTGATTGGCTGCTATAGGCAACTAAGCCAGTTCTACTTTACACCAGTGTGATAAATGACCACATTAGTGTGGTTGGAAACGGAGTCTTTCCACAAGAGGACATAAAAGTGCTTTACCCACTTCCCTATAGAAAGGCTCTCAGAGGCTACTTTTGGGTAGTGTGACTCAAAGAGAGAGATTGCTGACTGCTAGACACTATCTCTACAACATTCTCCAAGACCTTTTGCCCAGTTGACAGGCTCTGAGAGGGGGCACATCATTGGAGTGAGAGAAGCAGGATGGTCGTTTTGACAAATTGTTTACCATCTAGGCCAGTGGTTCTCAACTCCAGTCCTCGGGACCCACCTGCCAGTCAGGATTTAGGAATATCCCACAGAATGAATACCTGTGGTAAGTCCTGATGGATGGACGCTAATTATATCAGCTGGTCTAAACTAAGGAAATCCTGAAAACCTGACTGGCAGGTGGGTCCCGAGGACTGGAGTTGAGAACCACTGATCTAGGCTGTTCTGACCTACCTGTTAGAAGGTGTTGGGAGCAACAGTTAACTCAGGGCATGCAGATGGCCCAGACAGACCACCAGTAGAGAATCTTATGATTCGCTGACAAGCTCGAGCAGCTCCCGTTTTCGCTGTCCACTATCCATACAAAGATAGCACCTTCATTACAAAACCCTGTCTCTGCCAGGATCATTTTCAAGCACTTAGCAGAAGTAAATCTGGTGTCACGCACGGCACCCAATAAATGTTCTGCCATTGACACCTGGCCACCATCGCCTTCACTTACAGTGCAGTTGTGAACAAGAACCCTGGACTGCTACGGACTAGAACCGTATCATCTTTAAAAATGGTGTGATGATCTGGTGAGCCAGGACATCCTGGGGCCACATGTACTACCTCTCACGGCAGGGCTTCCAACTGGCATTTTTCAGCAGGATAGTGGTCACTCATAGACCACAAGAGTTATCCAGGAATGTCTCCTCCTGACTGAGACACTTCCTTTTCCTGCCTGGTCGCCAGATTTATTGCCAGTTGAGAATTCATGGGACCAGTTGGGACGCTAGCTTTGGCAACCTACAAGTGTGCAGGAAGTACAGGCCCAGCTGCAACATGTGTGGGCAAATGTGCTACAGGACGCCATACAGAATCTGTATGCCTCCATGTACAACCATATCTCACCTTATATCCAGGCTAGAGGAGGCCCAACAGGAGACTAGGGCCTCCTTTCAGTTCTACAGTTTTCCCCAAAATTCTTATGCTGTCTCTGTAATATTGTAATCACTTACATATATCATTACATTCACACATAGAACGTTTAATTCCAACAACTCCTTCTTGGTGCATTATTTTTTTATTTTTGTCAAATTTGAAACCTATCTGCTGAAAGAGACCCAATAATTTCTTCTATATAGACCTTACTTTAACCATGCTTGCTTATCCTTCCTCCACATCTTTCATTATTGTTTTGCAATTTGTTATTAAAGAGGACCTCTAAACCTCTCCAGCCATGTCTTTGATTTGCATTCCCCGTGTAATAACAATTCTAGAGAATTTATTCTATGTTGTGCCATTCTTCTATTCTAACTCGAAGATAATGAATGAATTGCCAGCACTCTGCGATAAAGGTCCAACTGGATGTTACCAGTTGGGGATGTTCTTGTACCGCCTGACACTGGCACCACTAACTGGAGAATTTCAGACTGTGCAGGGACACACCAACTGGTAACACCCAGTTGGACCTTTATTGCAGATTGCTGACCACTCAAACTTTTAGAAGGAATAATAAGAGGAGTCTGACAACATAGAACCAAGGCTCTAGAATTATTACATGGAGAATGCAAACAGAGAGACATAAGAAATAGTTATTACAGTACACGGGGAATGTTACTGAAACGTGAGGAGAGGAGAGAGAGATCCTGTTTTACTGCTCCTATTCCATTTTTTTTACTATTTTAATATGAACACAGTTCAGTCTGGTTACTCCAGCATCTCCCTGTACAGTCCATGATTTTTTTGGTACTGGGATCTCAGTTACCGATCACCTCCCTTTGAAGTTATGTCACATGTTGCAAACATACTAGAAAATAATGGTTCTCTTTACCACCTAAATATTAGGGGCAGCAGCACTCCAATATTAGGCCACGTTGATGCACATTACCAGGTGGGCCCGATCCAGCTGACCCACACCAACTTCACAAGTCCAAGGTATCGGTAGTGACAGCATAACAGCACTCAAAACCCAAGAGTTAGGTTTTATTCCACCAATATGCAATGTCTCGACTACAAACGGCCATGTTGAGAAGGCCGACTGCAGCCAAACCATTACTTGTTGGTCGAATATAACTTTATATTTTCTAATTGATACTTGGATTCTGAGCATTGTCACTATCAATACGGTACCTTGGACCTTACCAAGTCTGAGTGCAGTTACCAGCCCCACAAATTTTCCTTTCTGTACCCCTCAATCAGAGGTTTTTCTATAATGGCGATGAAATAAGCACAGTTGTAAGAAAGGAAAAGTAAGTGAATCATTTGGAATTGCTTGGTTTTTTGCTTTGAATAATAATAAAATGTGGTCTGATAACTAAGTCACAATACAAAAAATACAATCTAAACTAACAGCACAAACAGTTGTACCAATAAGATCCATCTTTGATGACACTGAGTAAAATCAAGGGATAAATCGTAACTGTACCCTTGAATTAAATAACCTGTAGATCCTCCCTTAGAAGCATTAAACTTTTTCCTGTAGCAGCAAATTCAATTAGTACAAGGGTGAAGATGAATTTGTAAGCGTTCCTCCATGCAAATGGGTCTCCGTTCATCAATATTTCTGGAACGTCTTGCGTGTAAAGCCCTTTTTAGGTCACGTCACAGCATCTCCTTAGGGTTATGGTCAAGAATCTGACTTGGCCATTCCTAAACCTATTCATTTTTTAAATTCTTTTTAACTAATTAACAAGACAATTTCCTGAACATGATTATGGGGGCAGCCATCTTGCCTGAGCTGTTTTAACAGCATTTAGAAAGCATTCATAATAGATGTTCCAGACTTGTGATTTCATGTGGAATACAATTATTTACTAAAAAGGAAATGTCAGAAGCCGCAACAAGTCTCCTTTAACATTTCCATAGGACAGCTGGTGTAATCCAGCAAACAAAATCTGAGCTTAGATAGCTCTATCATGTTGGGAGGAAATGGTCAATTCGAGTATTAAGGCCCACAGCATATATGGGCTCAAATGATTCACTGACATAAAGCTTACATTCTGGCCTGCAGGGAAAAAGCTCCACTCCGAGAACATGTGGGAGAAGATCGCAAATGATGTTTCGGAGCAGGTGTTAAACAATGAAAGCACATGGACTTTCCCACCCACAGAGCACCTGCAAAACGTACATTCAAAATAATCATAAATTTAAATATTTGTCGGAAAATGAAGTATTAAAGATCATGGAGTGCTCAAACTGCAGACAAAATCATCACTTTATGTAAGCTCTTCAATGGAATGAAAAAGATAGTATGCCGTCATCAGCAGCCAAAACTCCATTCTCCTCAGATGGAGCCAGAAAGTTGGGATAACTATGGGCCAGGGAAACTCGAACACATCACGTTTTTCAGAATAAACCTGTCCAGTTATGAAGCAACACTAATTGTTAATTTCTCCTGCTGTTGTGCAAATTGAACAGACAACAGGTAGAAATGAAAGGCAATTAACAAGACAATCCCTATAAAGGAGTGCAGGTGGTGACCACAGACCATTTCTCTGTTTTCATCCTTTTTGGTTGTTTTGGTCACTTTTGCATTTTATCATTCCGCTCACCCCTAGAGGTAGCATGAGGCAGTGTCTACAACCCACAGAAGTTGCTCAGATGGTACATCAATGCAGGATGGTACATCAAGGCAAGCTCAGGCAAGAAGGTTAGCTGTGTCTGTCAGCACAGTGTCCAGAGCATGGAGCAGATACCAGGAGACGTGGAGGGGCTGTAGGAGGGCAACAACTCAGCAGCAGGAACAGTGCCAGAGCCCTGAAAAATGACCTCCAGCAGGCCACTAATGTCAGAAACGGACTTCATGAGGGTAGTATGAGGGCCTGACGTCTTTGCAACGTTGCACCACAGACTGTCCAGGAGTTCACTGATGAGGAGATCCCTCCAGGCAACATCCGCCCCATCAGGAGAATGCCCAGGTGTTGTAAGGAGGTCAAACTGCACAAGGAGGCCACACACACTACTGAGCCTCATTTCCTTGTCTTGAGGCATTTCCACTAGGTTGGATCAGCCTGAAATTTAATTTTGAGTATCATTCCAAATCCAGACCTCCATGGGATATTAATTTTGATTTATATTATTTGTATGTTTTATTTTTCCCAATGCATTCCACTATGTAATGAATAAAGATTTGCAACTGGAATTTTTCATTCATTGAGATCTAGAATGTGGTATTTTAGTGTTCCTTTTATTATTTGAGCAGTGTAAATATATATATATATATATATATAGTTAGTAAGGGATCGTATCCTCTCTCAGGGGGGTCGCCATCACACACTTCTTCACAACACGGGATTTTCAAGTCCACACCACTTTATTTTCACACTTTTTGCTCCAGCATGAAACAAAACCATCAAAATAACACCTGCTCGGCTGGGCTCTGACTACACATAGTTCAGCTAACTCACCTAAATACATACGCTGTTCACACACAGCTCTTAAGTGCGGCTTCCTCAGCCGTTCAGTCCAGCAGCCTCCTGGCTATGACTCCAACCGTACCTTTGGGGGGAGATGGTCCAACAGTCCTCCCGACTCTGACCGTGTGACCCTCTTCTCCTAGGGTCACTGGGCCCCCCAAACTTCCGGGCTACACTGAGCCTTGTGGCCCCTCAGCCTACATGGCTGAGACCACACAGAGCCACCGCAGGCTCTAACCTCTCAGGCCTCCTCAGCCTCTCTCCTCTCTAACACACAGTGCAGGTTAACTTATCCCTGCCTGATTAATCCAGCTGGCCTCACCTGGGGCTAGCGAAAACCTGTGACGGATTAGGGTGTGTGGACTGGAAGACTCCCACTTCCAACCTGTCTCCCAGTCCAAGAAATCCAGCCCATGCAACATTACACAAAACCCAGCTCCAGCAACTTTGCTTACTGAAGCTATAGCACTTCTGGATTTCAGTTCTCACCTGGCTAAACTGACAAACCAGGCGAGACATACACCCCACACCTCACATTACTACACACATCACCACAAAATATATATATATATCATCCAATCTGCCTTTACAAACATTTGCGAAAGAAAGGGTCATGCTACAGAGTTCACTGAATTCAAGTGTGGTACTGTGGTAGGATGCTTAAATTGCAACAAGTCACTTTGTGAAATTTCTTCCCTCCTACATATTCCATTATGAACTGTGAGTGGTATTATTGCAAAGTGGAAGCGCTTAGGAACCACGGCAACTCTGCCAGGAAGTGGAGACCATGTAAAGAAATCCAAACCTCCTCTGGCATTAAAGGGGTCGTCTCACTTCAGCAAGTGGCATTTATCATGTAAAGAAAGGCACAAGATACAAGGCACTTACTAATGTATTGTGATTGTCCATATTGCCTCCTTTGCTGGCTGAATTCATTTTTCCATCACATTATAAAATGCTCGCTTCCATGGTTACGACCACCCTAAATTCCATCAGTGGTGGTCGTGCTTGCACAATATAGAAAAAAAAAAGTGCCAGCCTATGTGTGCTCCCACAGTCCTGGTCTCTAGGGAGGTCAGCACTTTTTCCCTATAGTGTGCAAATACGTCCACCTCTACTGGAATGTTACAGGAAAAGTGGATTAAAATAGAAAATCTGAAAAAAGTGAAATTTTGAAATTTCACCTCTAGTTTCCTTTAATTCTTGTGGAACACCTCAAGGGTTAACAAACTTTATAAAACCGGTTTTGAACAACTTGAGGAGTATAGTTTCTAAAATGGGGTCATTTATGGGTGGTTTACACTATGTAAGCCCCACAAAGTGATTTCATAACTGAACTGATCATTAAAAACATGAGTTTTGGAAATTTTCTTAAACATTTTAAGAGTTGCTTCTAAAATTTTTAATGTCTTCTAATGTCCTAAAAATAAAACAAAATGACATTTAAAAAAAGATGCAAACATAAATAGACATATGG
Source organism: Rhinella marina (assembly GCA_900303285.1). NCBI lineage: Eukaryota > Metazoa > Chordata > Amphibia > Anura > Bufonidae > Rhinella > Rhinella marina. The sequence goes on from ONZH01017215.1 coordinate 503,968, forward strand.
GAAAGTATGTAAAGTAATAACTCTATTATGAGATATCACTATCTGCCTTAAAGGGGTATTCCCATTTCACAAATGTAGTTTGTATAGTTAGATATAGCCATACCAATATTATTACTAATAGAATGCAATTATATAAAATGTACCGTTTAGAAGATTGGCCTATTTGTATAGGCATTGTCCCACACACATCAGTCAGGCCGTTGCCCCTGGTTACGGCCACCGTGGCCATGTACTATTGGTTGCCAGCTTTTTCTTGTTCAAACCCGCTCTGAGGTAACTGCTGTATTGTGAACGCACATTGCATGAGCATGTGGAGACATATCTTACTGTACTTTCACATCTGCGTTATGGAGGCTACCAGTCCAAAACGCAGACTTTATAAACGGATCCTGCTCCATAGAGATGAATTGATCTTGGAACAGGATCCGTTTCTCTGCGTTTTGGGAGCGCAGACAAAAATGCTACAACCCTAAGATGTGTCTCCACATGTTCATGCAATGTGCGTTCACAATACAGCAGTTACCTCAGAGCGAGTTTGAAAAGGAGCAAGCCGGCCACCATTACTACATGGCTGTGGTGGCCGTAACCAGGGGCAACGGCCTGACTTATGTGTGTGGGACAATGGAAATACAAATAGACAAATCTTCTAAATGGTACATTTTATATAATTACATTCTATTAGTAATAATATTGGTATGACTATATCTAACTATACAAACTACATTTTTGAGATGGGAATACCCATTTAAAACCTGAGAAATTCAAATTTCGAAAATTGCTAATTTTTCTCAAACTTTTCGGCAAATTTTAGAATTTTATTTTTATAAATAAAGGTAAAACATATTGACTCAAATTTATCACTAACATGAAGTACAATCTGTCACAAGAAAACAGTCTCAGAATGGCTTGCTAAGTAAAAGCGTTCCAAAGTTATTACCACATAAAGTGACACATCAGATTAGCAAAAATTGGCCAGGAACTCGAGGTGAAAAGTGGCTCAGTACTGAAGGGGTTTAACAGAAGCCCCAGACCCGGATCTTAACAATTGGGGACAATCTTAATAATACTTTGGTTACAATGCAAGACGCTAATGTGACTGACATGTGATGTCATACCAGATATCCCTTTGGGGTATTAGAGCAGCAGATGTCTTGCAGATAACGATTACAGATTGGAGATTTTGCGACTCGTTAGCGACCAAAAATGTGATTATTACATAGAATGATGTTTGTTCGTACTTTTGCTCGTTAATCGTTGGCTCGCAATCTACTATGTGATCTGTAAGCGAGTAGACTACTCATTATATGAACGGATCTGTGACTGTGAAATGAGCATTTTTTTAGCAGGATGAAAGTTCAAGATTCGTTTAATTATTACATCTCGCGAGGCTTGTTCAATTTCATTTGTATTAACAACATTTGCTACAATATTCACTCTGTCTAATATACACTTAAAGGGGTTTTCCAGGATTTTAATTTTGATGATCTATCCTCAGGAGAAGGTCATCAATATCAGGGGTGGGGGTCAGCTCTAACAGACTGGCTCTAGAACCACAACTATACATCTCCATCTCTTGTGCAGGAACCAGATCAATCCACTACATGTGTAGTTCTGGGACCAATGCTATCTGCATCATCTGATCGGTATGGGGTGCAGGTTGTCGGACCCCTCCCGATTAGACATTGATAGCCTCAGAATAGGCCATCAATACTAAAATCCTAGACAACCCCTGCAAGTCTGACTTCACCCAAAAATGGAAAATGTATCTTGCATGGCCTCTAGCAGTAGTCCGGAACTAGAGACTAGGGGAGCTCTTTGACACGGTCCTCGGTAGTACGTGTCAGGCCATCCTGTCCATGCTTGCACCTGCCCGATGTAGTTTATTTCATCTAAACAAATTCACCATCGGTAAATGAGTCACATATCCCTGTTTATTCAAGATGTAAGGTCAATTTTATTCAGTTCAATTCTATGACATTCTTTTGTGACTATGTAGATTTTTTTATTTTTTTTATTTTACACATTTCCGTTTCTTTGTCCTTGCTCAAAGAGTGCTATCCGTAAGTGTTTGTTTTTAAGCAATGAACGGGTCCTAAAGAAAATATATATATTTTTCCATGAACAAGGCCTTTTCCTAATAGACAATATCTTATGAACAAACCCCCTATGCAATCACATCAAATCCTGTGCCCCAACCCCCCCCCCACACACAATTCCTTTTCCTCTGCAGTGCATGCCTCAGCTCTCACCACTGGTTACCTTTGTTTCCAATCTTTAAGTCCCTGGGGACGCTCATCCTGAAATTTCCAGCGATGCATAACCATTTGATACAGCGTTACACTTTTCTGAAACTAATGACTCTTTATATTGATCTATTGTAAATGCTTTACGTCCAGCTTCTCAACACTCACGCCATACAGGAATTTCAGTCTCTGGCCAGTCTCCCTGAAAGGATCTGTTGGCCTTTCCCTTCAGTAAGTGGACAAAAACCTTCTTGTATTCCACCTCTTACTGATAGTAAACGTCTCAGAAAGCCTACATTGTGAGCTATGGCCAACAAAAGGTTCTCGGATGAATTAATTTGTTGCAGAATTTGCAGGAGCCGGTAACATTCAGTTTAATGGAAATGTCAAGAATATTGCAAAAAGGTCTATAAGGTTCATCAAAAACATGACGAGCCATGAGGTGGACTTCATGGAGGAAAAACAGCCAAGGGTGGATACGAGAAGTGTACAACTCATCTATGATGATAATAATTAATATCTAGTAAAAAAAAAATAAAGATTTCTTTGGTTTTAAATTATCTTAAAAAAAACAAAACACTGGGAAACACAAAACAATGGTTTAGAAATTTGGTGGCAGCGAAGACAGGCGGCAGATATACCATACGTTCAAACTGTGGATCTACACAAGATCATAGCAGCCAGTTGGCCAATGTACTATTTTTAGGCCCCTTAGGCACAAAAATTTGTACTGGTGTTTTTTAGGGTCTGTAAAAAAAAAAAAAAAAAAACAAACAAAATTAGGGCTCATGCACACGACCGTAAAAACGGACGACATCCGTATTGCATCCGTTTTTTTGAGGATCCATTGTAACAATGCCTGGCCTTGTCCGCAAAATGGAAAAGAATAGGACATGTTCTATTTTTTGCGGAACGGACACGCGTACACACTTCAATAGGTCCATTTTTTTGCAGACCCATTGAAGTGAATGGTTCCACATATGGACCTGTAAGAATGGAAACAAAATAAGGACGTGTGAATTCTTTGACCACCTGATTTATTTAATTTTTTTTTTGCATAAAATGTATTTCCCCACTAGCACCAAGAACTACAACATGATGCATTCTAACAAGTCAGAAAAAAAAAACCATCTAATTAACAGAAATACCAGTAGCAAAAAAAAATGTGTACCCTTTAAAAACATTTAAAATGGCATTTATCATATAGAGAAAGTTAATACCAGGCACTTACTAATGTATTGCGATTGTCCATATTTCTTCCTTTCCTGGCTGGATTCATTTTTCCATCACATTATACACGGCTCGTTGCAATTCATCGGTGGTGGTCGTGCTTGCACACTGTAGGAAAAAGCACCAACCTATGTGCACTCCTAAGGTCCTGACCATCAGAGAGGCCAGCACTTAGGCTCCATTCACACGTCCGTATTTTTGCACATCCTGGAAAACGGTCATTTTTTTGCGGATCCGTTGTTCCGCAAAAAACTCAGTTTTTCCAGGACATCCGTTCCGTTTTTCCGCAAAAAACGGAAGGATGAATAACATCTTTTTTTTCACCCCTCCTGGAACGGAATCCGCAAATACAGATGACATGCGGATGCCTTTCCGCATGTCTTCCGCATTTACGGACGTCCCATAGACTTGTATTGGGCTACAGACCGCAAAATCGGAGGAAAAGTAGGACAGGAGGATTTCTGTTTGTGGACAGTCGGAACGGACACACGGATGCGGACACCACACGGTGTACTGTCCGCATTTTTTCGGGACCCATTGAAATGAATGGATCCGCATCCTATCCGCATAATTGTCCGCAATTGCGGAAACGGATGCGGACACATTATACGGACGTATGAATGGGGCCTTATTCCTATAGTGTGCAAACACAACCACAAACTGATAGATTGCAGGGTGGTTGTAACCATGGAAACAAGCCGTGTATAATGTGATAGAAAAATGAATCCAGCCAGCAAAGGAGGCAATATGGACAATCACAATACATTAGTAAATGCCTTGTTTTAATGCCACTTGCTGAAGTGAGACAACCCCTTTAAGGCTCATGTACAAGATTGTTGCCCGTTTTATGGTACGCAAATTGTGGATTCGCAAAACACGGATAGTGGCCGTGTGCATTCCACATTTTGCAGAACGGAACGTCTGGGCCATAATAAAAGAGTCATATACTTGTCCATAACAAGATTAGGCCATGCACTATATTTTTCAGGATGCCATGCAATGGACATATGGATGCGGCCAGCAAACGGTGTGCTGTCTGCATCTTTTGCGGCCCCATTGAAGTGAATAGGTCCGCATCTGACCCGCAAAAAATGCGGATCAGAAGCAGGGAAAAAAATACGTTCATATGCATGAGACCTTAGGCCTCTTTCACACTAGCGGCAGCACGGATCCGGCACCTAAAGGGTGCCAACGGATCCGTGCTGCCGCTGATACATGTATGGAGCCGGAGCATCTTTTTTTTCACCCCTCCTGGAACGGAATCTGCAAAAAACGGATGACATGCGGATGCCTTTCTGCATGTCATCCGCATTTTTGCAGATCCATTGACTTGCATTGGGCAACGGACCGCAAAATCAGGATAGAAGTAGGACAGGAGGATTTCTTTATGCGGACAGTCGGAACGGACACACGGATGCGGACACCACACGGTGTACTGTCCGCATTTTTCCAGGACCCATTGAAAAGAATGGATCTGCATCCTATCCGCATAAACGGTCCGCAAATTGCGGATCGGATGCGGACGAATTTCACGAACGTGTGAATGAGGCCTAATGGGGATTTCCTGGATTTAAAATAATAATAATTGAGGGAGATCCAATCCTTAGGATGGGTAATTAATATTAGATCAGCAGGGGTTCGACTCCCAAGACCCCCACCATTCAGCTGTTTACCGCTGCCCCTCCCAGCTGTGGTCTCCTTGGGCTTTTGCTGATTTTCCTGTAGCTGTACCATGCTGTATATATACACATGACCATTGCAGCCATCACTGGCCTCAGTGGTTTCGTATATTGGTCACACTGGTTTACGGCAAAGTTAACAAACACAGACAAGGAAGACCACTAGAGCGGCAGAGGATTTACCAAGTAAGGCGCACTTCACATCTACATTGTGAACTCCGGCACTGCTATCTGGTGTACATGCTGGCTTTGAGCTGGACAAATAATGCCATATGCAACATTTTTTTGTTCAGCAGAAAGTTGGCATATATGCTGGAAAGTGGCCAGATTGTAGTGAATGGGGATCGGGCAGTGCATGGTGGTATCCAGCTATGCCGGATACGGTGAACTCCAGCAGTCTGTTCATCCGCTGGAATAGACTGTCGGAGTTCACAGCACAGATGTGAATCCAGCCTAAGGAAATGACTATGCTAATGTTTTTATGCCTCACACTTACTAGTGCAGAGATTAGTAACCTTCGGCACTCCAGCTGTGAAACTACTCCCGGCATGCACACTTACTTGGCTGTCCTTGTAACTCCCATAGAAGTGAAAGGAGGATTGCAGGAGTTGTAGTTTGAGAACTGGAGTGCCAGAGGTTACTGATCCCGGTACAGGTACATAGGAAGACTGATGAGGGACCTTCTGGAGAGCCATGGAGGGGTGCTCTATTGGGGCCCTCAGTTATCTGTGTAGGGGAGACATAACTAGGGGCAGACTGGGAACTTAAAGTGGCCCTGGAATAAAAAGCTGAAAGTGGCCCCAATGTTGTACATGGGTCCAAATTGACAGAACAAGTAGAAACACAAGTAGATGGGGGCAATACAAGTCGGCATGGTCAGAAATACCACAGCACAGAATGCCATTCCACAGAAACAAATATCTCCCCTATAGTGCCCCCAGTAGTATGTACCGGGCCAGTGGCAGTGAGGGGGGCTCGGATAGCCCTATGGGTATTGGTCCACCGGGAAAATTCCCTGTGGGGTCTATGGCCAGTCCACCCCTAGACATAACATGAAAGTGACATTATACCAGGCTTTACAGCAAATATTTGTTTTGATATAATATGTACAACCATTATATTACAATGGAAATTATCTTAGATGTACCATCAGCAAAATGTACTAAAACCCTTTTGTAAATTGGCAGTCTTGTGCTTCTAATGGAGGCAACATGAACAACTCTTTCATATGATTTCACTTTGTTACATGACAGAGACTTTGGAGTTTAATGTTTTTATCTCACTTTTATATCTAATGTAATCTGTTTTAAAGTTGTTGTTTTTTACAATCATGTGCTAGCGCTATTACTGAGATATACACCAGCTTATATTATGACCACCAGCTAATATCCAGAGTAATCGCCGTGTGCAGCACAGACAGCAGCTAGACGGGCTGATAGTGACTCAGTAATGTCCTGGTAGGTTGTCACAGGTATCTGGAGCCATGCTGCCTGCAGTGCTTCCATCAGGTGCTGGGGGGTGTGTGGGGTAGGATCCATAGAATGAACATGGTGATCGAGGTGGTCCCACCGGTGCTGGAGGGTACGCGAGCGAGGATCCATAGAATGAACATGGTGATCGAGATGGTCCCACAGCTGCTGGAGGGTACGTGGGGGAGGAACCATAGAGCGAACATGGTGATCGAGGTGGTCCCACAGGTGCTGGAGGGTGTGTGGGGGAGGAACCATAGAGCGAACATGGTGATCGAGGTGGTCCCACAGGTGCTGGAGGGTGCGTGGGGGAGGAACCATAGAGCGAACATGGTGATCGAGGTGGTCCCACAGCTGCTGGAGGGTACATGGGCGAGGATCCATAGAATGAACATGGTGATCGAGGTGGTCCCACAGGTGCTGGAGGGTACGTGGGCGAGGATCCATAGAATGAACATGGTGATCGAGGTGGTCCCACAGGTGCTGGAGGGTGCGTGGGGGAGGAACCATAGAGCGAACATGGTGATCGAGGTGGTCCCACAGCTGCTGGAGGGTACATGGGCGAGGATCCATAGAATGAACATGGTGATCGAGGTGGTCCCACAGGTGCTGGAGGGTACGTGGGGGAGGATCCATAGAATGAACATGGTGATCGAGGTGGTCCCACAGGTGTTGGAGGGTGTGTGGGGGAGGAACCATAGAGCGAACATGGTGATCGAGGTGGTCCCACAGGTGCTGGAGGGTGCGTGGGGGAGGAACCATAGAGCGAACATGGTGATCGAGGTGGTCCCACAGCTGCTGGAGGGTACATGGGCGAGGATCCATAGAATGAACATGGTGATCGAGGTGGTCCCACCGGTGCTGGAGGGTACGTGAGCGAGGATCCATAGAATGAACATGGTGATCGAGATGGTCCCACAGCTGCTGGAGGGTACGTGGGGGAGGAACCATAGAGCGAACATGGTGATCGAGGTGGTCCCACAGCTGCTGGAGGGTACATGGGCGAGGATCCATAGAATGAACATGGTGATCGAGGTGATCCCACAGCTGCTGGAGGGTACGTGGGGGAGGAACCATAGAGCGAACATGGTGATCAAGGTGGTCCCACAGGTGCTGGAGGGTGCGTGGGTGAGGATCCATAGAATGAACATGGTGATCGAGGTGGTCCCACAGGTGCTGGAGGGTGCGTGGGGGAGGAACCATAGAGCGAACATGGTGATCGAGGTGGTCCCACAGCTGCTGGAGGGTGCATGGGGGGAGGATCCATAGAGCGAACATGGTGATCGAGGTGGTCCCACAGGTGCTGGAGGGTACGTGGGGGAGGAACCATAGAGCGAACATGGTGATCAAGGTGGTCCCACAGGTGCTGGAGGGTGTGTGGGGTAGGAACCTTAGAGCAAACATGGTGATCAAGATGGTCCCACAGGTGCTGGAGGGTGCATGGGGGAGGAACCTTAGAGCGAACATGGTGATCGAGATGGTCCCACAGGTGCTGGAGGGTGCATGGGGGAGGAACCTTAGAGCGAACATGGTGATCGAGATGGTCCCACAGGTGCTGGAGGGTGCATGGGGGAGGAACCTTAGAGCGAACATGGTGATCGAGGTGGTCCCACAGGTGCTCAATTGGGTTCAAGTCTTGGGAATTAGAGGGCCAGGAGAGTACATGGAAGTAGTGCTCATGCTCTTCCAACCAATGTCGGACATTTCTAGCTGTGTCACATGTCACATTGTCTTACTGGAAGATCCCATTTGCCCCAGGGAAGACAATAGGCATGTATGGGGGTACATGATCTGCAAAGATGGATTCATACTCAGATCGAGAGTTGAGAGGGCCTTCCACATGGATGAGTGGGCCCATAGAATGCCACGAAAACATTGTTCAGACCATAACTGTGTCTCCAACAGCTCGTGTTCTTCTAGCAATAGTTACAGGGTGTTGGTTCTGACATTTCTCACCTGACAAGCCAACGTCCAACTGTTCGATGAAGCAGAAACCATGATACATCAGTGAAGGCAACCATTTGCCAATCAGTGGAGGTCCAACTGTGATACTACCGCGAAACTTTAAGCCTTTTCTGCCGATGCAACTTCATTAGCAGAGGTACAGTGGTCATAGACCTGCTTCTTAGGCCCATACACAGTAAGGTTTGCTGAACTGCTGTTTTAGTGCCTTGCAGCGCTGGGTTCTAATCTGACCAAGGACAAAATCTGCATGGAGTTTGTATGTTCTCCCCATGCTTGCGTGGGTTTCCACCGGGTACTCCGGTTTCCTCACACACCCCAAAGACATAATGAAAGGGAGCTTAGATTATGAGCCCCATTGGGGATAGCTTGATGCTAATGTCTGTAAAGCACTGCGGAATATGTCAGCGCTATATAAGTGATAAAATAAACATACGAGTAGTGTCTCACAAGGTTTTTTGTGGCAGTTTTTGATGCACTTTTTTGACCCAAAGCCAGAGGTGGATCAAGAGGGAAGTAGAAGTCTTCTCTTTATATTCCTCTTTTTAACAACCTATTCCTGGCTTTGGCTCAAAAAAATGTCAAAAAGGGACAAAAAGTTAACCTAAACCTAGTCCAGGAAGTCTGAAAATGTGCCAAATGTACAGTGCCTTGAAAAAGAAGAATTGCCAAATCTATCAAACAGCATGAGCCACTGTGATGCAGTGCCATGAAAAAGTATTCATACCCTTTGAACGTTTCCACATGTTTTTGCACATTTTACCCACAAACTCAAATGTATTTTATTGGGATTTAAGTGATTGATCATGTATAACTTTCTTTTTACTTCACACACACTTGTTACTTTGTGTTGGTCAATCACATAAAATCCCAATAAAAGACATTTAAGTTTAAGGATATAATGTGAAAAAAATGTGGAGAAGTTCAAGGGGTATGAATAGTTTTTCAAGGTACTGTATCACAGTGGCTCATGCTGTCTGATTTGGCACATCTTTCTACAAGTTAAACAATTTTCTCTTACCTTCATCAATAGACTAAACTGTGCAATGGAAATGTTAAATTTAGTACAAATTAGGCCTCTTTCACATGAACGATATGGATTGGGTCCGGATGCGTTCAGTGAAACTCGCACCATTTTGCAAGCAAGTTCAGTCAGTTTTACATAGTTAATACGGTTGCAAAAAGACATCAAGTTCAACCAAGTTTTGTCTGCAATTGCGTTCAGTTTTTTCCGCGCAGGTGCAATCCGTTTTGATGCGTTTTTCACTGGAGCTCCATTCACTTCTATGGGGCCAGGGCCACAAACCTATGGAAATTAATGGGGCTTCAGTGAAAAACGCATTGTTTCCGGATGTAATACAATGGACTGATGGTTGCTAGAAGATGTTGTTTGTAAACCTTCAGTACGCAATCCCAGACAAAACTGACTGAACTTGCTTGCAAAATGGTGCGAGTTTCACTGAACGCATCCTGAGAGAATCCGTATCGTTCATGTGAAAAAGGCACAAATAAGGCAAACCCATGTTTAAGCTGAAAAAAAAAAAAAAAATAATAATAATAATAATATGTTGGACATGGTCTATACATTGTTGGAAATGGTATCTAAAAATTCAAAAATGCAAATAATGGCAGAAAACATGTGCAACCAGCTTAGTAAATGTGGACATGTCTCCACACATTCTTAGAGCTCACGCACACGAGTGTAATGGCTCAGTGCTCGTGCAGCGGACCACAACGGATAGGCACTGGCCTTATGCACTCCATTTGCGGATGTGGACCCATTGACTTGAATGGGTCCACGATCTGCAAGATACAGGCATAGATATCAGACACAGACCAGAAAGCCCACAAAAGTACTTTGTAGTGCTTCCGTGGACTTCTGATACACGTCTCCGCTCTGCGAAAGATAGGTAAAGTCCTATCTTCGGTCGTATCTTGCAGATTGCAAACCCATTCAAGTCAATGGGTCGGCATCCGCACCACGCCATTATGATCGTGTCCATAAGCCCTTAGGGTACACTTAACTTCATCCAGTTAAAATCAGCGGCTGATTTCATCATAGAAAGTGGTCATTTTCCACTACAGAATCAGCAATCAAAACACCATCGCTTTCATAAGGATAGGTCATCAAAAGTAAACAGCAGACAACCCCTTTAAATCCTCTAACTGGTAAGATGTAAGAGCTGTAGAAGGTTTGCAGGACCATTCCATGCTCCTGGTTGACAGAAATGTTTTTAGGGAGTATTCCATGATATGTAAAAGATCTGAAATGTCCCGTCCACGAGAGGTAGGGAGGCATGCCACCAGTCCATGGAAGCAGGTATGGTAGACCAATGTTGAGATTTGTCCCTCAGAGCTCATGGGATGACGGAGAAGAGGGCAAAAGGCTGAATTCCATCCAGCAATAGAATAGAGTTTCCATTATTTCTTTATTCTTTGTATATGTCATAATAAAAGATACGATGAATGCCAAACCAGTGAACCATCATTTGACATGTTCACACTGGCAAGGGTCGGGAACCAACATTTGTACAAACTAAGGTTTGGGCTATTAAAGCCCGTTGTTGAAGGCCACCACGCCTTCCTTTTCCGTGGGCTGCATACAGTGATGTGTTGTTGTGGCTGTAACTTTGGCATCCTGTGTACCTTGCAGCAAATCACTGACCTCAGCAGTCTTGGGCCGTACACCACTGAGGCCAGTGATTGGCTGCAGCAGAATACAGGATGCACTGCTGCACCTACAACAATATGTCCCTAGCTGAAGCCAATGGAAAAGGATGGAGCAGTGGCAGTAAATTAGAGGGTGCTGTTAAAGGTGAGGTAATTTTTTTTTTTTTTTTAGGTTTTTACTGGCCCCAGAGCAATTTCCAATAAAATAACACAGACAATCCCTTTAGGTTCTTTGGTTGTATAGGGATGCCCATGAAATAGCTCTCAAAACTTGATCTGCCATATGAATAGAGGTGGTTAATGGTAGAGATGAAACTTTTCTTGCTGGTAGTTTAATGGCAATCATATCCCCAAGGACTGTCTTCCCGGTGAGCTTGGGCTTATAGACGACGGTCAATCTGTGTACGAGCCGCAGGGTATAGTGTGGGAGAGACAGGGCAGCAGCTTAGACCACTGATCAGACAGGAGGTGTTGTAAGACCACTGCACTTTCTTCACAGCTTAGACTACTCTACAGTTAAGCTGCGGTAAGCGATCATACATATGACCATATGGAGAAGAGCTTAAAAACAGCCTACACTGATGAAAAGAAATAGCAGATAAGCATCGCCCCATGGGAAGTGGCCAAAACGGAATTAAAACCAAATATACACACATATTCTTTATCTATTTCCTGCTAATTTTTTCTGTACATGATAATGAGGGTGGCCATCTTGTTTGAGCTGCTGTTGACAGCATTCAGACATATGCTTTACAGCAGCCACAAGGACCATAGAAACCTGTAGACTGGTGGGGTCTCATTGGCTTATGGGATAGTGTGGTACACATACTTTGTGATTTGTGCAGAGTTTATTGTACAAAACTGTGGACCCGCAAAACACGGATAATGGCTATGAGCATGCCGCCAACTTTTTTCACTTCTAAAGAAATGTCCTATCCTGGTCCTCAAAAAAAACAAGAATAGGACATGTTCTATATAAGGATGTGGACAGCTCATGGTGTGCTGTCCCATTAAATGAATAGTTCCACATATTGAACTAAAATACAGTCATGTACATGGGGCCTAAACCTGCTTGTGATGAGACGACTAATGAGAAGTGATCTACAGACCAGAAAGTATCAGCCTATTGTGAGGCTCAGAGTGAAAACTGCAAGATCAGGATTTCTTTTTTTTTTTTAATCTAGACAGTATAATGGAAAATTATAGGGAATCTGGTAATAAACTAGTGCCAGGAGGACCCCTTTGAAAACTCTAGGCCACTCTCTGCAACTGACCCAGCAGTTTAGCTAAAATCTTGAACAGTTTCAGCGCTGGAGAAGTTCGATACAAGACGTTAGTAAAATGGTTGGGTCAATTAGTTAGGGCAGAAAATTACCAGTGACAGATCCCTTAAATTTATTTAAACAGTGGGTCATTTTGATGACAAATTGCCTTTAACCCGCACGTGCGGCGGGCTGTCATGGCCGGCAAGTCTCTGCTGTTTCAAACAGCAGAGACTTGCGGCTACTTACCCCATCGGTGGCATCTTGCTGGGCCTTTAGATGCCGTGATCACGGCATCTAGTTGCGCCTTTACCCGGAAGCGTACGCTTCCGGGTGGTTTACAGACACCCCGTGTGGCCAATCGGGGTGTCTGTACACGATCTGAAAGCTGTAAACCTCGCTGATGAGGTTTACAGCTTTCAAAGTGCAATTCTTATTGTGGCCACTAGATGGCAGGCCAGTATAAGAAATGAGCAATTCTTGGATTTATCGCCATCTAGTAAATACCTGATTGCTCATAAAGAAAAAAAAAAAACACAATATATTAGCTCAAATTTGAGCTTTAAAATAATCACAAAAAAAATGTTAAAAAAAGTTAAAAAAATATATAAAAAATATATGAAAGTTCAAATCACCCCACTTTCTGTATAATTAAAAAATAAATACCTAAATAACAATAAATATAGACATCATGGGTGTCACCGTGACTGAAAACGCCCGTACTTTTAAAATCTAAAAAAAAAAATTCAATACGGCGAATTGTGTGGTGGAAAAAAGTGTCCAAATGGCGATTCGCTGTTTTTTGTCGCTTTTTTTTTCTAAAAAAAATTAAATAAAAAGTAATCAAAAAGTCATACACACCCCAGAATGGTATCAATAAAAACTTCAGATCGCCCCGCAAAAAATGAGCCCCCATACAGCTCTGTACACATAAATACCAAAAAGTTATAGGGGTCAAGATATGACAAAAAAAAAAAAAAAGGCCAACTTTATAATTATTTTATCAAAACGCAGGAAAAACTATACATATTAAGTATCACCGGATTTGTACTGACCAGTAGAATGAAAGTAACTGGTCAGTTTTAATGAACATCGAATGCTGTAAATAAGAAACCCGTAGAACTGTAGCGGAATAGCGTTTTTTTTGCAATTTCACCCGATTTGGAATTTTTTTCCCGCTTCCCACTACACCATATGCAATATTAAATAGTGGCGTTGGAAAGTACAACTTGTCCCGCAAAAAACAAGCCCTCATACAGCTATGTGAACAGAAAAATTAAACAGTTATGGCTGTTTGAAGGCAGGGAGCGCAAAACGAAAATGCATAACCGAAAAAACCTCCGGTACTGAAAGGGTTAAACATATAATGGACTATCAGGATTCCGTGTTTTACCAAGCCATAACTGGGTACCCATAGCAGTGTATGGTGCTCTATGTGCCATCAGTTTTATATGGCATGCTACACTGGATGCCATATGTATCAATCTGGAAGGTCAGTGCGGAATGGAGGCATGCAACCCCACGTAAGCACCACGGAAAGCTTCAGTGGGGTTTCTGTTTGTGCCTCAGCATGCACTCATTTTTTTGCGGTGCGGACAGCAGTCCGACAGTTGGTGCCCACAGTTTGCAGTCCACAGCACAGGCCCGGCCGGCACACGTTCGTAAACTGAAGCTCCACTTCAGTATAGGAAAAAAAGCTCTCAACTTGTGGAAACGTTTCTACACCAGAAGAACCCTCAAAACATAGTAACATCTGATAAAAGGAGCGGCTTACACACCATTTTAGTGGCTTATATACTATATATAATTTTTTACACCTCACTTGGAATTCCTTTTTATATAGAGCAGAATAAATAAGGGGTCTCATACTCCAGACCAGGAGATAAATTTATAGTGTCACTTGGTTTAGCGCTGAACCAGGCCTAGAACCAGATTTGTAAAATGCTTAGAAATTTGGTAGTAGAGCCTAACATTTTAGGCCTGTAGTTACAGACATCTAAAAAAGGGTCTTATTGCCCATGCACTAAAATATCAATCTGCCCCATGCAGTGAGATACCTACCTCCTACAGTCCGGTTATGTTCCCATCTGTGGTACTAATTTCCATTGTTCTGGCCAGTCATAATATCAGAACAACAAAACTGGGAATTAAAGTGGCCCTGGAAAAAAAACAAAGTGGCCCCATGTTGTAGGCGGGTCCAAATTGGCAGAAGGCGGAGCAACACATGTAGGAAGGGACAACAAAAGTAGGCGGGGCCAGAAATACCATAGTGTGAAATAAAATACTGCCGCCCACACCACAGTATTTAATTATATCAACATCCTAAGGAAGACAATACTGTGGATTCAGGAGGGCACCTGCGGGCGCAGGCCAGGAGCATAAGCGCCTGATGCTCCTACATTAATTGATGCCAAAAGCATCAGATCTTTATGTACCTGGCTGGCGGCCATGAAGACGGCTTGGACTGCCCCCTAGGCATCGGTCCACCAGGACATTTCCCTAGAGGGTCTATGGCCAGCCCTCTCCTGTTTGGAAAACACTGTTGGATACATTGTAACAAACTAGCTTTCAACAATGGGCAGGACGAGGTCAGGATGATGCCTGTTCCAAACAAAAAGTTGCAAATTAGTAAACCTATTGCACGCCAATTACTATAACAAATAAGTAATATACTCTAATAATCAGTAATCGGACCTGTCCTTGAAAGGCAGTGATGTACATTATATATAGAATAAAATACATCATAGAGAAGACATATTCATGGTGGGGTCTCTTGGTATATATCACATCAGCAGTCAAAGACTTTTCACACCAAAGGCTACCTAAGGAAGATATTACTAACGCAACCGGGCCGCACGAGTCCAGAGCACACATTGCTGGACAGCTTTTACGGCCATAATGCTCAATTTTCTATCATTTTTTCCCCCACAGAGAAGTGAAGGTTAAACTAGCAAATGACCATGGAAACGGTAAGAGAGCCTTTATCATCAGTTTAGGCAGCAAATTCACTATTGATCCCAGCTCATCCAGTGTGAAATAAGTGGAAGCCAAAGCATCACTATGGATCCTGACCTTCTACAGTCCTCATAAATTCTACTCAACCCTACAGAGCAAAGACGAGCGTGGGCTGCTGTGCCGGATATTAGGTAATATTCTCAGCAGGAAAAAAAAATGCAAATATCCACGTAAAATCTGTCAAATACATTCTGGATCCAGTGGATTCTTGCAATTTACCATAAAAAAAAAAAAATACACCATGATACGTCTGTGTGTGGAAATACTAAAAATGGTCTTTTAAGATTATATTCCAAGAATGCATCCTCCAAAACAGGCAGAAAGCACGGAGAATCGTACAGATATTTACTGGGTGAGATAGCGAGCCTGTGCAATGGAGCAGAGCTAAATCTCTCATTCAAGCAATGTGACTAGCCATGTCCATGTTTAATCTCGGTGACATATAAAGACATACAGTACAAAGAGGCTCTTTTCTTACAGACCATGTGAGCATGACAAGCGAGACGCTGCTGCTGCAATCTCATTAGCATAGGTCATTTTAGGGGGGCCGTGGATGGGGGGGGGTTATAATTCATTGACCGCTGTCAGCAGCATCTATACGGATAACAGTATGCACACATTCTCCCAGAAAATGAACATGGCACCCACATAGTAACAATGGATGGCGTGCTACAGCAAAAGGCTGGATGCAGAAGAAAAAGGCTGGCATCCATGTGCCACTTGGGTGGACATGACAAATCTTCTGCTCATATTCTGCAGACCCCTGACCTCAGGGCATAGCACAAATGCCTGCTCCTCCTGAGATCCAGCTCATTGTCTCCCAGGCAGGCAAGCACTGGTCATGGAATGCAAACTGCATTCTCTCCATAGGAAAAGTAACCTGTCACTGCAATCCCAGCCTAGGGACAAGGAGCCCCAATATCTCATTCAATGCAGCTCCATACAAAGAGGGAGCCTCCATTCCCAGTGCAGGCGCACCTATAGGCACACACATAAAGGAGGGAGCCAGCAATGCACATGTCTATAGGGTGCAGAACAATGCGATACCCAGAATGGCTGGCGGTGCTGATGGATGTCATGTCTTACCCTCAGCGCTGACAGGTCTATCTCATCCAGGCTGCGGGCTGGGGAGTCGCTTGCCATATTTCCTCGTCTGTGTATTCCGCTGGTGGCGCCCCTCTCCCTCAGGTTTATGGCTTCAGCGGGCGGCTGTGCTTCCCTGAGCCGGGGAGGTGAGCGGCAGGAGGGACGGCTCTATCAGCGGGGAGGTGGGGGAGGACTGATGCAGGACATGCTGAAGCTGTGACGGGAGGACTCTGATAATGAGGCACATCCACACAGGGTAAAGCTTAGAATGTATTGGCTTCTTCGAGGTCGTGACGTCATGAGACCATGTCACCTCCTCTTCCCGCCCCTTACAGACTGTGCCAGATACAGGGAAACAGCTGTAAGGAGAAGCAGGGCAAGAGCAGCACTGCTTCGTTCGGAGCAGGGAAAGTGCAGGCAGGTCTGCAGTGGTGAGTGATATCTGGTGAGGGGTTTGGGGGCTGTATTTTTATGTAGTTTGTAGTGGAGTACATAAGGGGTCTAAGATCTGCTGGAAGCGCTTATAAAGTCAACATTACTCATTATACATCACCTTGTAAGGTATTTTTAACTCCTTACTGCCCCCTTCACACCATGGGCTTTGCCTCCCCTGTGCCCTCTGCACATGGTGTTTTTTTCACAGAGTCTCTGTGCCCCCTCCACACGGTGGCTTTTGCCTCCTCTGTGCCCCCTCCGCACGGTGGCTTTTGCCTCCTCTGTGCCCCCCTCCACACGGTGGCTTTTGCCTCCTCTGTGCCCCCTCCGCACGGTGGCTTTTGCCTCCTCTGTGCCCCCTCCGCACGGTGGCTTTTGCCTCCTCTGTGCCCCCTCCGCACGGTGGCTTTTGCCTCCTCTGTGCCCCCTCCGCACGGTGGCTTTTGCCTCCTCTGTGCCCCTCCGCACGGTGGCTTTTGCCTCCTCTGTGCCCCCTCCGCACGGTGGCTTTTGCCTCCTCTGTGCCCCCTCCGCACGGTGGCTTTTGCCTCCTCTGTGCCCCCTCCGCACGGTGGCTTTTGCCTCCTCTGTGCCCCCTCCGCACGGTGGCTTTTGCCCTCCCTCTGTGCCCCCTCCGCACGGTGGCTTTTGCCTCCTCTGTGCCCCCTCTCGCACGGTGGTTTTGCCTCCTCTGTGCCCCCTCCGCACGGTGGCTTTTGCCTCCTCTGTGCCCCCTCCGCACGGTGGCTTTTGCCTCCTCTGTGCCCCTCCGCACGGTGGCTTTTGCCTCCTCTGTGCCCCCCTCCGCACGGTGGCTTTTGCCTCCTCTGTGCCCCCTCCGCACGGTGGCTTTTGCCTCCTCTGTGCCCCTCCGCACGGTGGCTTTTGCCTCCTCTGTGCCCCCTCCGCACGGTGGCTTTTGCCTCCTCTGTGCCCCCTCCGCACGGTGGCTTTTGCCTCCTCTGTGCCCCCTCCGCACGGTGGCTTTTGCCTCCTCTGTGCCCCCTCTGCACGGTGGCTTTTGCCTCCTCTGTGCCCCCTCAACACGATGGTTTTGCCTGCTGAGTGCACTATAGTCCACAGATTTTTGCAATAAGCGATGCCTCTAACCCCATCCAGTGTCCTCTTTGCTCCAGCACAATAAGAATGTCCACTTATTGCATCTACAAGAGTGATGTGCCTTAGGGTCCATTCACACGTCTGAAAGTGTTTTGTGGTCCGCAAATTGCGGATTTGGAAAACACGGATACCGGCCATGTGCGTACCACATTTTGCAGATCACACGTGGCCAGCACTATGATAGAAATGCCTATTCTTTTCCATGGCTGCGGACAAGAAAAGGACATGCTCTATCTTTTTTGCTGGGCTGTGGAACGGAAGTGATGATGTGGACAGAACATGGTGTGCTGTCCGCATCTTTTGCGGCTCCATTGAAATGAATGGGTCCGCACCCGTTCTGCGAAATTGCAGAATGGATGCAGGACCAATTATGTGGACATGTGAATGAACCCTTAGGGTAAATGCACACAATCAGAATTGCGTGCGGAAAATCCGTACGTAGGTCATATACATTTCATACTATGAGAATTTGAAATTGTCATGCATACAATGCAGATTTTTTCAGGGCGGATTTTGACCTATGGTGCGGATTTTAAAATCGGCACCATGTCAATTTATTTTTCCTGACTGGATTTTCTCCATTCACTTCAATGGGGAGGAAAATCGGCACCAAATCCACATGTAAACCTGCTCCAATTGAACACCTGCGGGTTTCAGTGTGGATTGTCCGCACATAAATCCTGAACGTGTGCATTTACCCTTAGGGCTCATTCAGACGACCGTATTATTGCGGCAATACTACAGGTGCCCCATTGAAAATGCCTATACTTGTCCGCTGTTGGGGACAAGTATAGGACACGTTTTATCTTTTTATGCGGAGCCACGGCACGGAGCTAGCTCCGTGTGGCGGCTACCTACTCTTGTGCAATAGATGCGGACCCATTCACACGGTGGTGTGAATGGGCCCTTAGGGTGAATTCACATCACGTTTTTTGCCTCCGTTTGATGTACACGTTAGGAAAAAAGGGATACAAAAATGCAGCACACCACGTTCTTGTATCTTACACAATCCAGTAAAAAAACATGGGGAACGGATGCCACTGTATGGTATCAGTCTGAGGGATCCGTTTAATGTATACGTGATGTGAACCTAAACTACAACTCCCAGCATGCATACTTCCCCTGTTCTTCTCAGAACTCTGAGACATGAATGGAGCATGTTGGGAATTACTGCTGAACCCTGCTCTATGTATACCATATATCCCCCTTCAGTCCTCCCTCTATATACACTATATACCCTCCTCCAGTCCTCCCTCTATATACAGTCATGGCCAAAAGTTTTGAGAATGACACAAATCTTCTATTTTCACATGATCTGCTGCCCTCTGGTTTTTATGTGTGTTTGTCAGATGTTTTTATCACATACAGAAATATAATTGCAATCATATTATGAGTAACAAAAGCTTATATTGACAGTTAGAATGAGTTAATGCAGCAAGTCAATATTTGCAGTGTTGACCCTTCTTCTTCAGGACCTCTGCAATTCTCCCTGGCATGCTCTCAATCAACTTCTGGACCAAATCCTGACTGATAGCAGTCCATTCTTGCACAATCAATGCTTGCATTTTGTCAGAATTTGTAGGTTTTTGTTTGTCCACCCGTCTCTTGATGATTGACCACAAGTTCTCAATGGGATTAAGATCTGGGGAGTTTCCAGGCCATGGACCCAAAATCTCTATGTTTTGTTCCCTGAGCCATTTAGTTATCACCTTTGCTTTATGGCAAGGTGCTCCATCATGCTGGAAAAGGCATTGTTGATCGCCAAACTGCTCTTGGACGGTTGGGAGAAGTTGCTCTCGGAGGACATTCTGGTACCATTCTTTATTCATGGCTGTGTTTTTAGGCAAGACTGTGAGAGAGCCGATTCCCTTGGCTGAGAAGCAACCCCACACATGAATGGTTTCAGGATGCTTTACAGTTGGCATGAGACAAGACTGGTGGTAGCGCTCACCTCGTCTTCTCCGAGTAAGCTGTTTTCCAGATGTCCCAAACAATCGAAAAGGGGATTCATCAGAGAAAATGACTTTACCCCAGTCCTCAGCAGTCCACTCCCTGTACCTTTTGCAGAATATCAGTCTGTCCCTGATGTTTTTTCTGGAGAGAAGTGGCTTCTTTGCTGCCCTCCTTGAGACCAGGCCTTGCTCCAAGAGTCTCCGCCTCACAGTGCGTGCAGATGCACTCACACCTGCCTGCTGCCATTCCTGAGCAAGCTCTGCACTGCTGGTAGCCCGATCCCGCAGCTGAAACACTTTTAAGTGACGTCCTAGCGCTTGCTGGTCTTTCTTGGGCGCCCTGGAGCCTTTTTGGCAACAATGGAACCTCTCTCCTTGAAGTTCTTGATGATGCGATAGATTGTTGACTGAGTTGCAATCTTTCTAGCTGCGATACTCTTCCCTGTTAGGCCATTTTTGTGCAGTGCAATGATGACTGCACGTGTTTCTTTAGAGATAACCATGGTTAACAGAAGAGAAACAATGATGCCAAGCACCAGCCTCCTTTTAAAGTGTCCAGTGGTGTCATTCTTACTTAATCATGACAGATTGATCTCCAGCCCTGTCCTCATCAACACCCACACCTGTGTTAATGGAACAATCACTGAAACGATGTTAGCTGGTCCTTTTAAGGCAGGGCTGCAATGATGTTGAAATGTGTTTTGGGGGATAAAGTTCATTTTCTAGGCAAATATTGACTTTGCAAGTAATTGCTGTTAAGCTGATCACTCTTTATAACATTCTGGAGTATATGCAAATTGCCAGTATAAAAACTGAAGCAGTAGACTTTGTAAAAATTAATATTTGTATCATTCTCAAAACTTTTGGCCATGACTGTACACTATATCCCCCTTCAGTCCTCCCTCTATATACACTATATACCCTCCTCCAGTCCTCCCTCTATATACACTATATACCCTCCTCCAGTCCTCCCTCTATATACACTATATACCCTTCTCCAGTCCTCCCTCTATATACACTATATACCCTCCTCCAGTCCTTCCGCTATATACACTATATCCTCCCTCCACTCCTCCCTCTATATACACTATATCCCCCTCCAGTCCTCCCTCTATATACACTATATCCCCTCCTCCAGTCCTCCCTCTATATACACTATATCCTCCCTCCAGTCCTCCCTCTATATACACTATATCCTCCCTCCAGTCCTCCCTCTATATACACTATATCCCCCTCCAGTCCTCCCTCTATATACACTATATCCCCCTCCAGTCCTCCCTCTGTATACACCATATCCCCCTCCAGTCCTCCCTCTATATACACTATATCCCCTCCTCCAGTCCTCCCTCTATATACACTATATCCCCTCCTCCAGTCCTCCCTCTATATACACTATATCCTCCCTCCACTCCTCCCTCTATATGCACTATATCCTCCCTCCACTCCTCCCTCTATATACACTATATACCCTCCACTCCTCCCTCTATATACACTATATCCTCCCTCCACTCCTCCCTCTATATACACTATATCCTCCCTCCAGTCCTCCCTCTATATACACTATATCCTCCCTCCACACCTCCCTCTATATACACTATATCCCCCCTCTATATACACTATATACCCTCTAGCCCTCCCTCTATATACACTATATCCTCCCTCCACACCTCCCTCTATATACACTATATCCCCCCTCTATATACACTATATACCCTCTAGCCCTCCCTCTATATACACTATATCCCCCCTCCACTCCTGCCTCTATATACACTATATACCCTCCACTCCTCCCTCTATATACACTATATCCCCTCCACTCCTCCCTCTATATACACTATATCCCCCCTCCAGTCCTCCCTCTATATACACTATATCCCCCCTCCAATCCTCCCTCTATATACACTATATATCCTCCAGTCCACCCTCTATATACACTATATACCCTCCAGTCCTCCCTCTATATACCCTCCAGACAGTCCTCCCTCTATATACACTATATACCCTCCAGTCCTTCCTCTATATACACTATATACCCTCCAGTCCTCCCTCTATATGCACTATATACCCTCCAGTCCTCCCTCTATATACCCTCCAGACAGTCCTCCCTCTATATACACTATATACCCTCCAGTCCTTCCTCTATATACACTATATACCCTCCAGTCCTCCCTCTATATACACTATATACCCTCCTCCAGTCCTCCCTCTATATACACTAAATCCGCCCCTCCAGTCCTCCCTCTATATGCACTAAATCCCACCCTCCAGTCCTCCCTCTATATGCACTATATCCCCCCACCAGTCCTCCCTCTATATACACTATATCCCCCCTCCAGTCCTCCCTCTATATACACTATATCCCCTCCTCCACTCCTCCCTCTATATACACTATATCCCCCCTCCAGTCCTCCCTCTATATACACTATATCCCCCCTCCAGTCCTCCCTCTATATACACTATATACCCTCCAGTCCTCCCTCTATATGCACTATATCCCCCCCTCCAGTCCTTCCTCTATATACACTATATACCCTCCTCCAGTCCTCCTCTATATACACTATATCCCCCCCCTCCAGTCCTTCCTCTATATACACACTATATACCCTCCATTCCTCCCTCTATATACACTATATACCCTCCTCCAGTCCTCCCTCTATATACACTATATATCCTCCAGTCCACCCTCTATATACACTATATCCTCCCTCCAGTCCTCCCTCTATATACACTCTATATCCTCCCTCCAGTCCTCCCTCTATATACACTCTATATCCTCCCTCCAGTCCTCCCTCTATATACACATTTTCCCCCCTCCAGTCCTCCCTCTATATACACTCTATATCCTCCCTCCAGTCCTCCCTCTATATACACATTTTCCCCCTCCAGTCCTCCATCTATATACACTATATACCCTCCTCCAGTCCTCCCTCTATATACACTATATACCCTCCTCCAGTCCTCCCTCTATATACACTATATACCCTCCTCCAGTCCTCCCTCTATATACACTATATCCCACCCTCCAGTCCTCCCTCTATATGGGTATTCCAATCAGAGAAAATGGGGGCATATCGCTAGGATATGCCCCCCATTATCTGGTAGGTGCACATCCCACCTCTGGGACCCATACCTACAACGAGAACGGAGCGGGGAGAGCTGTGGCTGGAAGTCCATCCTCCACTAATTGCTGCTCCCATTCATTTGTATGGAGCCGACGGAAATAGCCAAGCCACTGCTTTGTCGGCCCCATAGAAATTAATGTAGGGCGGCTGCGCATGCACAGTGCGCCATCCACTGCTTTTCCTGCTTCGCACCTATCAGACAATAGGGGGCATATCCTAGTGATATGCCCCCATTGTCTATGATGGCAAAGCCCCTTTAAAGTCTCCTAGTGAAATAAAGAACTTTCTTGTGAATGACATTGGGAAACACAGCCCAGCTGCCGGTAGGAGGCTGACACCAGAAGGTCTATACTCTCCCCAGACACTGGACTGACTAGTTTTATTCTGGTGTCTGTAGGAAGCAGACATGCCCTGTCCCTTTTTTGTAGGACTTGCTGCTTTTTCTTTTTTTTTGTACTTTATTTATTTTTACTCTTCTCAATCTGCAATGTTTGTCCTGTGGCAAGAGGGTCTTCATCATGGGTCTCCACTTTAGTAGAACCCCCTGTGGGTACGTATTCTTTAACCTCCCCAATCACCCAGTCCCACATTACTGCATCTGCATTTAAGTACTGGCAATCCCACTTGTGTGTTTGCTGAAGGGGTTACCCTGCTGCACCCAAAAGATGCTAGGTGGCAACCTTCCTCCTTTTCCATTTTTTATTTACCTTAGTACGTGTGCCCTCCACCTTCTTTTGCCTCTTTTCTTCTGCTAGGACTATACCTCGCAAGTCTCTTACCCCCTCTTTAGACCCAGGATTATTCTTTGCCCAGGATATTTATATATATATCACATCTACCAGGGTGGCTTCCAATGTAGTATATTCTTTTTTGAGTGGTTTGTTCAGCACCTCAATGTTTCATCGCCTGAAGCAACAACGGTGCCTAGTTCCTGGTCAGGCTTTGTACTAAAGGGCCTGTCTTCCATGCAGAGTTAGGCTACTTTCACACTAGCGTTTTAAAATTCCGGTATTGAGTTCCGTCATAGGGGCTCAATACCGGAATAAAACGCTTCAGTTTTGTCCCCATTCATTGTCAATGGGGACAAAACTGAACTGAAGACAACGGAGCGCTCCTGAAAGCATTCCGTTCCATCTTCAGACCGGAGAACAAACCGCAGCATGCTGCGGTTTGCTGTCCGGTCCAGGCATCCGCACCAAGACGGATCCGGAATGACCCCCAATGTAAGTCAATGGGGGCGGATCCGTCTGGTGTGACCACAATGGTAACCGGATCCGCCCTCCATTGACTTTCAATGGAGTTCATGACGGATCCGTCACCACATACACACATACAGACATAGACATACACATAAACATAAACATACACACACATATATACATACAAATACACATACATACTTACATGCTCCTCGGCAGGTCTTCAGAGCGTCGGAGGGACAGGGCGGCGCGCACAGATGACGATTCCACCAGGCGCCCAGCAGAGGGCGCTGTGGGGAATCATCACCTGTGCGAGCCGTTCTGCTCCTCCGGCGCTCTGAAGACCTGCCGGGAGCATGTAAGTATGTATGTGTATTTGTCTGTGTATATGTGTGTGTGTCTGTGTGTGTATGTATGTACTGTGTGACATGTGTGGGGCGGGAGCGCGGTTCCGGCTCCACACATGTCGCTGCGGCAGTCCTGATCCGGCAGCACCGTTCACCTGCCGGATCAGGCCTGCCACTAGTGTGAAAGTAGCCTAAGCTGTACCTTCCTCTGCCTCCTTCTTTCTTTTCATTCTTTTTTCTTTGGCGCCTTGGACTCCCTGTAGGGTGACTTCTCCAACACTTACTCTACTTCCATTTTGAGCTTTTCACCTGGCGATCATCAGCTTCTGTGTATAGCACCTTCTCTGAAGTACCTACAGCTAAGGCAACACCTCTTTTGGGGGACACAGTATTGGGCACAGTAGGGTAGCTTCTGGCAGTTTTTTTTCTATCTTTTTTTATTATTTTTTCCTTCAGGCTCCTTCCCCAGCCTCCATGTCCAGTTCTAAGGAAGGCACCTTAGAACAGGACATAGGCCGTATGCCTCCCTCACTGTGCTCCCTACTGGGATCACTGCTTATTTCACATGCACCCATGTAACAATATTTTGGAGGTCATGCTCCACCTTCAGAGACAGGTCCCAGCAACCAAGGGTTTCGTCTCACAAGTCCCACTCCTCCTAATTATCCTCAGGTCCCTCTCAGGACAGGACCACAGCTAGCGATATAACCTCTGCTATGGTTCTTTCCATCGCCTCAAGGGACAACACTGATTCTGATTTTGAATCTGAGCAGAGCGCTAGGCTATCTTTGGCCATGTAGGATTTCATCAAGGCAGTCAATAATGCTTTGTGTTCCTGGTTGAACTCATATACTGAACTGTTGGCATACCGTTTGTACACTTCATTACATACGTTGTCGGGCAGGAACACACAGCATTATAAATTATAAGGCATTGTGTTTGTCACAAGAGCAGTTATCAGTCTGAGAAATACTGCTGTCACACAGAGTGCACTTCACAGACTGAATATGCTGATGTGAAATTGGCCTAAAGGGTGCACTTAGGGGTTCATTTATTAATACTGGCCTTTTAGAAGCCCCTATATCTAGTGGTGCATCTGCCAAAGTTATGAAGTGGCGCCAGCCTCTACAACTGCCGGCTTCAGAGCTTCCTCGCTGGCTTACATGTAGACCATTTTCTACGCCTAAAACAGGCATAGAAAATGATAAATGAGAAGGATCTGCCGGCCCCTTCCCACCCACAACACACCTACTTTTTAAGACCTGATGTGAGCGGAGAGAAGTTGCAAATTACGGCGCAAATAAGCATTGCGCCACATTCTGTGCCAGAAGTACGCCTAATATAGTTTTCTCACACAGATTCTGAATTGTGGCTTTGTTTTTTGTTTTGTTTTTGTGTTCTCTTATGAGGTAGGATTTACTCAATTTGAATATCTTCTAAGAACTATAAGTTTTTTTTCATTATGTTCTGATACAGAAAACCATAGAAGTCAAGAGGGTGTACTACTATAAAGCTAGGGCCAGATAAAAAAAAAAAGTGTTTTCATTTTAGGGAAAATAAAGTCAATATAAGGCATGAGCTATTAAAAAGGAGAATTTTAGTGAACAGCAAACTAAGCTGTAGAAACCAGTGTCAGACAGCTGCTGCCAAGGCCAGTAAGATAATGGGTTGCATCAAAAGAGGCATAGATGCCCGTGATGAGAACATAGTCCTGCCACTTTACAAATCACTAGTCAGACCACACATGGAGTACTGTGTACAGTTCTGGGCTCCTGTGAACAAGGCAGACATAGCAGAGCTGGAGAGGGTTCAGAGGAGGGCAACTAAAGTAATAAGTGGAATGGGTGGACTACTGTACCCAGAAAGATTATCAAAATTAGGGTTATTCACTTTAGAAAAAAGACGACTGAGGGGAGATCTAATAACTATGTATAAATATATCAGAGGTCTCTCCCATGATCTATTTATCCCCAGGACTTTGACTGTGACGAGGGGACATTCTCTGCGTCTGGAGGAAAGAAGGTTTGTACACAAACATAGAAGAGGATTCTTTACGGTAAGAGCAGTGAGACTATGGAACTCTCTGCCTGAGGAGGTGGTGATGGTAAGTTCACTAAAAGAGTTCAAGAGGGGCCTGGATGTATTTCTGGAGGGTAACAATATTACAGGTTATAGTTACTAGAGATGGGTCGTTGATCCAGGGAGTAATTCTGATTGCCTGATTGGGGTCAGGAAGGAATTTTTTTCCCTAAAGTGGGGAAAATTGGCTTCTACCTCACAGGGTTTTTTTGCCTTCCTCTGGATCAACTTGTGGGAAAACAGGCCTAACTGGATGGACAGATGTCTTTTTTTGGCCTTATAAACTATGTTACTATGTATAAACTATGTTAAATATGTCGCCTGTTTCTGCCCTCCAGACCAACCGGAATACCTTTATGGTATCATGATGTGGTTCCCAATGTTATTGTTATGTTTTTCTGACTTCAGAATGCAGTGCAAAATATCTTTATTCTCCGCTCCCACCGTATGCTGATGATAATGGAGGCTTGCAGCCTAAACATACGCCCTCTCCTTTAACTGACGTCTTCGGCGCTGGGAATGTCATCCCTGGGCCTTCCTGAGATCTCGCCTGGCCTCTCGATATCTCGTTCATGTGATGTTGTGTAGCGCTCTCAGCACATGAGCAGTGAGGCTGGGCGCACTCATTCTGGTGTTCTTCGCTATGCTCGGCCTGAACTCCGGGAGCATGCTCCAGAACAGAAGTGTGCGTTGAGGAGTCGTCCTCATTAGGGTTGCACGATATATCGAAAACTCGGTACGGTTTCGGTACCTAGTGCGGTACCGAAGCTCGATACCGAGTTTTCTTGCGGTCCGATACTTAGAACATGGCGCGCGCATCACTTTAATGCGTTGCCCCATGTTCTAATATCGGCCTGCCGTGCTGCCGCGCTGCCAGGGCCCCCGCACCCCCTCAGATCAGCCCACCCAGGTCCCAGCCACTTAAAAAAAAAATCATACTTACCTGTTCTGGCCGCCGCTGTCCTCACTGGTTCCGCGCTCCACCGTCTTCCCTGGCGCGCACTATGACCTGACGCTATGACCTGACGCAGCGTCAGGTCATAGTGAGCGCCGGCAGGCAAGAGAGTGGAGCGGGGAACTTGAGGACAGCGCGGCCAGAACAGGTAAGTATGATTTTTTTAAAGTGGCTGGGTGGGCTGATCTGAGGTCTGAGGGGGCACAAGACACTGACCTGAGGTCTGATGGGGGCACAAGAGGCTGACCTGATGGGGGCACAAGAGGCTGACCTGATGGGGGCACAAGAGGCTGACCTGAGGTCTGATGGGGGCACAAGAGGCTGACCTGAGGTCTGATGGGGGCACAAGAGGCTGAACTGAGGTCTGATGGGGGCACAAGAGGCTGACCTGAGGTCTGATGGGGGCACAAGAGGCTGACCTGAGGTCTGATGGGGGCACAAGAGGCTGACCTGAGGTCTGATGGGGCACAAGAGGCTAACCTGAGGTCTGATGGGGGCACAAGAGGCTGACCTGAGGTCTGATGGGGGCACAAGAGGCTGACCTGAGGTCTGATGGTTGCACAAGAGGCTGACCTGAGGTCTGATGGTTGCACAAGGGCTGACCTGAGGTCTGATGGGGCACAAGAGGCTGACCTGAGGTCTGATGGGGGCACAAGAGGCTGACCTGAGGTCTGATGGGGGCACAAGAGGCTGACCTGAGGTCTGATGGGGGCACAAGAGGCTGACCTGAGGTCTGATGGGGGCACAAGAGGCTGACCTGAGGTCTGATGGCGGGCACAAGGAGGCTGACCTGAGGTCTGATGGGGGCACAGAGGCTGACCGAGGTCTGTGGGGCCAGAGGCTGACCTGAGTCTGTGGGGGCACAAGAGGCTGACCTGAGGTCTGGATGGGGGCACAAGAGGCTGACCTGAGGTCTGATGGGGGCACAAGAGGCTGACCTGAGGTCTGATGGGGGCACAAAGGCTGACCTGAGGTCTGATGGGGGCACAAGAGGCTGACCTGAGGTCTGATGGGGGCACAAGAGGCTGGCCTGAGGTCTGATGGGGGCACAAGAGGCTGACCTGAGGTCTGATTGGGGGCACAAGACGCTGACCTGAGCTTTTGATGGGGGCACATTGTTGTTGATCTGAGGTCTGATGGGGGCACAAGACGTTGATCTGAGATTTATTATTCCTGTACTGTGACATCACTGTGTTTATTATTCCTGTACTGTGACATCACTGTGTTTATTATCCCTGTACGGTGACATCACTGTGTGTATTATCGCTGTACTGTGACATCACTGTGTGTATTATCCCAGTAACTGTGACATCGCTGTGTGTATTATCCCTGTACGGTGACATCACTGTTTATTATCCCTGTACAGTGACATCAATGTGTTTTATTATCTCTGTACAGTGACATCACTGTGTTTATTATCCCTGTACAGTGACATCGCTGTGTTTATTAGCCCTGTACGGTGACATCACTGTGTTTATTATCCCTGTACAGTGACATCGCTGTGTGTATTATCCCAGTGCAGGAAGAGGTAAGTGGTCCGTGTTTGTGTGTTTGTTTTCTATTTTTCAGGGTCGTGAATGCAGAGGACTACGTTGGATTTGGTGGACTACGTCGGACCAGATTTTTTTTTTTTTTTTTTTAATAAAATGGTCAAACAGGGGTCTGGGGGAGTGTTTATTTCAATAAAATGTTTTATACTTGTGTGTGTATTTTTTTTTACAATACTACAGTTTTAGTAATTATGGCTATCTACAGACGGCCCTGATTACTAATACTGGGCTTAGTGCTTGCCGGTATGGCAGGCCAGCACTAACCCCAATATCTATTACCTTGGCACCCACCGCCACCAGGGGTGCCGGGAAGAGCCGGGTACCCGCAGGACCGGACCTTCTAAATTGAGGGTCTGGCTCTGGGGCGGCTGCAGGCTGGTACCATTAGGCTGGGAAGGGCCAATAACCGTGTCCCTTCCCACCCTGGTAGTGCCAGGCTGCCGCTGCTGGTTGTATCTGGCTGGTGAAGGAAAAAAGGGGGGGACCCCACGCCATTTTTTTTTCAAAAATTTCATTATTTAAAAAAAAAAGCATGGGGTCCCCCCCTTTTTTCCTTCACCAGCCAGATACAACCAGCAGCGGCAGCCTGGCACTACCAGGGTGGGAAGGGACACGGTTATTGGCCCTTCCCAGCCTAATGGTACCAGCCTGCAGCCGCCCCAGAGCCAGACCCTCAATTTAGAAGGTCCGGTCCTGCGGGTACCCGGCTCTTCCCGGCACCCCTGGTGGCGGTGGGTGCCGAGGTAATAGATATTGGGGTTAGTGCTGGCCTGCCATACCGGCAAGCACTAAGCCCAGTATTAGTAATCAGGGCCGTCTGTAGATAGCCGTAATTACTAAAACTGTAGTATTGTAAAAAAAAATACACACACAAGTATAAAACATTTTATTGAAATAAACACTCCCCCAGACCCCTGTTTGACCATTTTATTTAAAAAAAAAAAAAAAAAAAGCTGGTCCGACGTAGTCCACCGAATCCGACGTAGTCCTCTGCATTCACGACCCTGAAAAATAGAAAACAAACACACAAACACAGACCACTTACCTCTTCCTGCAGTGGGATAATACACACAGCGATGTCACTGTACAGGGATAATAAACACAGCGATGTCACTGTACAGGGATAATAAACACAGTGATGTCACTGTACAAAGATAATAAACACAGTGATGTCACAGTACAGGGATAATACACACAGCGATGTCACAGTACTGGGATAATACACACAGTGATGTCACAGTACAGCGATAATACACACAGTGATGTCACCGTACAGGGATAATAAAACACAGTGATGTCACTGTACAGGGATAATAAACACAGTCATGTCACTGTACAGGGATAATAAGCACAGTGATGTCACAGTACACCTGTGCAAACAAGGCCTGGGGGGACCAAGATAAGGCTAGGGGCTACACTGAAAAGGGCCAGTGGCGCACAGATAAGGGGTAAGGGGCAGGGTCACAAGCAAGGTCCTGGGGGGGAAGGGGGGTGTGAGGGGTGCACAGATAAGGGCCAGGGTGGCGCACACAGGGGGCAGCAGAGACGACAACCAGAGAGGCACAGACAAAGAGGGAGTGGGGCACAGATAAGGGCCCAGGGGTGCAGACCAGGAAGAGGCGTACAAGACAAGGGTCAGATCCCAGGGGTGCAGACAGGGGCCAGGTAGGCACAGCCAAAGGGGCGCAGATAAGAGCCAGGGGCTGCATTGAAAGGGCCAGGGTGGTGCACAGAGCAGGGTCAAAAGCAAGGTCTGGGGGGGGGGGGGTGAGGGGCGCACAGATAAGGGCCAGGGTGGCATTAATAGGTTCTTCTTTATTTGGCGAGGTATCGTATCAGTATCGAGTATCGTGATACTTTTGTACATATCGGTATCGAACTCAAAATTCTGGTATCGTGACAACCCTAGTCCTCATAACAGGAGCCACCAGCCTCCTTTATCATCAGCATAGAGAGCGGGCACGGTGAGGAGCCGACCTCCTAACAGGAGCCGCCCAGTCTCCCTTATCAGCATAGAGAGCGGGCACGGTGAG